>VZZY01012124.1:0-84859 GCA_013400335.1 Eurystomus gularis | reverse complement strand
TATATCTTTTCAGGTTACAAGTACTATAAGAAATGAAGCATCATAATTGAAGTCAATCAAGGAGAAAAGAAATAATCTTCACAGAACTACAAAAGTGAAGCTGGTTTTAGCCTTTGTTCAGTGTGGATGTTTAGATCCATATGTTCAGGCCTACTGGTTACAGAGTGTTCTTTTTACACATCAGCAAGCTTATTTTACTCCTTTTACTGTATATTGACTAAGCTCTTAAATGTGCAAAGGACTTAAGAGCCTCAGAGACTAAGAATCTTTTACTTCCAAAGGAAAAAAAATCCACTGAGCCACCAAAATGAGTGTGTTGTAAAGAAAGTTTGCAGTTCAATATTATTGCACAGGTTAAAAGTCTCAGGAAGTACTGAGTTTCTGCTGTGTATTTTTTTTTTTAAATATGAACATAAGTAACACATTTCACAAAAAATAACAAATCTTTTAAATGTAAAGAAGTGTGAAGACAGAAGTAAGTGAGGTCAAGAGGCATTGATCTGTACTCTGTTTCCTTCTAGAGCAAAACAGGTCTAATTACGGTTTCTCAATTCTGTGTAGGCAGCATTCTATATAATATTTTACAGAAAGAATAAATATTTTGTGGTAGTAGTGCTTTATCTTTGTGGTATGTGTCTGTATTAAATTTTAAATTCCCTGGCTTGTTGTTCATGCATGTAACTTAGTTGAGAGTAGAGTTCATTGCTATGATGTGAAGAGGCAAGGAAGTGATTAAATATTTACCAAAGTCTCCCTTTCAGTTGAGTTGTGAAGATGTCCAGAGATTCTTGTATTATTTTGGCTTAATTGATTTTTAATCTGTATTTAGTGGGTATGCAGAAGGAATTCAGGAGTTCCTGCAATAGTTTGGTAAAAGCAGACAGATTAATCAAGGCCATTGGTGTTCTTTCCCAAATAACAATTATCCTGAAGCATGTGATTTTATTTGGCTTATGCCAAAGGCCTTTGGTGTGATCATTACAGCTTGGCTTCCTTACAAGCCCTAACAAAACATAATTTTGTGGTAGGTGGTTATGTACCGAAAGGAAGTTTCAGATAAACTTTCTGGCTTTTGACTTGGTGCTTTATGCCTTCGATGAATTAAGTGTGTGCGAACAAGATTAAACACTCTTGGTCCAAGGATTAATGTGTCTTTACTGCTTTTCCATAGCTATCAGTTTGGAGATACTGCATATGTGGAAGCAGAGTTCTTTAGGAATTCATGTTATTGCCTGGTTTTGTATGCAGACTGCTATCAGTCATGTAGTACTTCCCTTCCAGACCTAAAATTACGTTGAGTTTTTGCTGTTAATGTTGAATGCATGTATTATTACATGTATTACTGCTGGATACCAGCTGTGGCTGACTAATATGGCTTTTCTACAGCTGGTTCTGGAAGGCAACTGGTAGCAGAGAGAAATTCAGTTATGACTGTTTCCTAAGACAAAGGAACTCTATGGATATGGCTCACTGTTAGTGCAAATTGGTGGTATTCCAGTTTTACTTTATATTTACTGTGATAAGAGGTACAGGTTATGTTTTGAAGGGCAAAATTTTAGAAGGGTGAATACGCTTGCAGTGCATGACCCAGTTCTGCCACATCTCCCGTCATTAATGGGGGATTCATGCCATTGTCATTTTTCATTTTAGATTCTATCTCATTCCAGAGATTTTCTTTGCTTCTGTTAGGTAATTGCATGTGCTAACAGCTGTTCTAAATAGCTTTGTTAAATGATTGTTTCTACAGTTGAGTTGCTGAAGTGATAAATCAATCACCATTTTTTCCCTCATTCCAGTTTAATACCATCTGACTGCCTTATCACCAGCAGTTTGATGGAAAACAGAGAAAATGACTTGTTAGAACAAATTGCTCTTTCAGTATATTACTGTATGCTTTTATCGTATGATGCTCTCAACGAATTGTATCCTAAAATGATATTTTTGGAATACAAAATGTAAAAAAAAATTTTTGTTAAACATTTAGATTAAAAAAGAAAATAATGTTTTGCAATACAGCTATTTTAAAGTGCTCCTTTTGGGCATAGTCTCAGATTTAGAGAACATGCATTTTTGTGTAGTCAGCTTTCAGAAAAGCGGTGCATTTGAAAATATTGTGTCTTCCTAAGACTCTACAACAAAAAAGGATGACACGTTGCAGTCTTAAATGTGATTTGCTTTTACATCATTTTTTGGTAATTTATTTAAAGTGTTACCTGCTGGTAATCTTCATTTTGATAAAATCTGAGAGACAGTCACTTTTACCAGTGTCTCTTCCCTTGCCTTCAGTCACTCGCCAATCCCTTGGATATTCTTGAATATTTGGGAATAGAATTGGGAACACAGTTTTGAAGAGGATGGCAGGTACCCTCTTTTCACAACAAATTTTGTATGTAGAAGACTATCAAATAAGCAAGATATCTCTGTGATTTCTGTGGGAGAGGAGCTTTATTTAGATAATGTTGCTATGCTTTGTGAAACTTCTGGAGGAAGACTTGTCAGAGGGAGGCTATTCCTTTCTGCCCTTTCCCTCGTACAGCCAGGAGCTGCTACAACTACAGTTGGTAGAAACTAAAATGTAGAATGGAAATACTGAAATACAACATTCGGATAATACCAACAACTTCCACAAACATGTAGTCAGCAAAGTAGTCTGTAAATTACACTTACTTGCAAAGATGGGCTTGTACAGCTTATGTTCATCAGATGAAGTCTAAAAGCAATTCCATTAAAGAGCAGTAAACGTGTTTTGAGTAATCAGATAGCATGTTGGCTGTTCAAGAAAGGCATTGGGGATCCCTTTACAGAGCCATGGTTAAGGATTTTAAAAGATTGGCACTGTAAATTATTAAGCTGTCCGTTTGCTGGAGAGAGACTCCACTGTATGATTGGATTTAGCAAACTACTGTCGGTGCTTGATAGAACATAGCAATGCAGACCATGACTTCTGTCTGCTCAGATGTTCAAGGCTTCAGATACAATGTCAGGATTTTTAAATCGCTGTTTACACAACCTGTTCTCAGAGCCGCCTTACCTTTCTAAATAGTGGCTTAATTTTAGCTTTTGCAGCAGTTACAGGTCTCTCACCTGTGTGCCATCCACAAAAAGCAATATTCAGGAAGTGCAGCTGAGGCTGACTGCTCAGTATGTGACCTCTGCCAGGTCATGCTTCTCCAATTCTGGAAACATGCCAAAAGCAAAATCAACAGTTACTTACATGTATTCTATTTACATAGCCAACAGTACTTGCTTGTGTACCTGAAAGCACCAGGAAGCCTTACTTCTGAGTGATTTTAATGTTTGTAGGCAGTAACATATATTCTGTAGCAAAGCTGCTTAGGGAGATGTGGAGTTAATGTAGTCACGGCCTCAGGAAAACAATATTGATGTTGGTTAAATCTTGAACATGTTAAACCCTTTCTCACAACCAGCTTAGAAAACACAGATTTTCTATGCACTGCTAACAACACATCCCATAAGGCTGTCTTCCAGTCTAACAAGTAGACATAAACCCAAAGGGGAGGGATTTTAGCTTAATTAGGTGTAATGCATGTAAACAAGAGGGAGGAGACAAGGAATGTCTTTTCTGTTTCTGTTTAGGAGCCCCTAACATAAGTAGTTCTGTGATACATTGCTGTGTGTTAGATCTGACCAAGAGCTCCAGCTCTGTGCCAAAATTCAAAATGAAATATGTGTAATGCCAAAATGGCATTTTTTGCAGAAACATTTCTACTAGCTCTAATATAGACCTTACTACTTTCAGACTGGGGAATTTCATTTTGAGTTATGATTTGCATCTTTTTCGTACGTAAGATGAAACTAAAATGGTCTGTTCTTTACTCACATTATAGTATTATTAGTTAACAGTTGGTTTCAGTAGGTGATTTTCAGCTGTTACACTGGATTAAGCACAGAAAGGAAGAGAGCGCATACACATGAAACCAGTTTTTGAAAGCTAGTTGATAGATATTTAAGACCATCTACCAGATTAGTGTGCAACCCCTGAATAGGACAGAAAAAAGTTCATTTAGCCCCCTTTTTAAGGTTATGAAGCTCATACAGAGATTTTTTGCCCTGTTGATGTCCAGAGTACTGTCACTAACATTTCATGGAATTTTGTAGTTAAACCTTGTTTAGCCTCAGAAAATGGTACAAACAATTTCTGCCTTCTGTTTGAGGTAGCACATTGTGCTATTTTGTCCAAATTGTTAATTGTTATATTTTTCTTTCATTTATAACCATCATTTCTCCAAATATCTTGGTGGTCAGAGGGGGAGCAGAGGAGAAGGGCTTGTTGGTTGGTTTGTGAGTTGATTCCTGTTTGAGTTGAATCAGATTTCAGGGGAAAAAACAAAACATCACCAAAAAACCTCACCCCAAATTAAGAAGTAGTCTTGCTCTAAGAAATACCTAGTAATGGTGAGGATACAGTCATTGTTCAGTTATTACCTTTGCTGTTAAAAATTTAAACTTAACATCTTTTCCAAATTTATTTAGCTTTGTTGTCTTGTTACATTTTTGGCCGATACATGTCTACTGTTTATTGATCTTTATGAAATACATAAAAATTCAACATCCCTGCATTTGAAACATTCTAGTTGTGTTTTCAACTTCAAAAAGATTGCAGCAGGAACAACACTCTAACTGTTATATCTTTAGCCTGGAAAAGGAGTCTGTGGAAAGAGGGCCATTGTTACAGGGGACAGTAATCCCCTACATAACAAATGTAGTGCTGAATAGTAAATTGAGTTCAGCTACCCGTGCGCAACAAGGGAAGAATCTCAAACCACAGCAAAGAAGTCGTGGTCGTTATGAGTGTGAGTCTGGGATGCTACTGCAGAGTCAACTTCCTTTGTTGTTTCACAATAGTTAGCAATTAATAAAAATGACAGCAATCATTTAATGCTGTCTGCTGAGGTTTTCTAGAATTACTGGTACAGATAGAAAAAATAACTAAAAGTGAAAAGTATTACTTGGTTATACTTTGTGATTTGGAGTGTAGGGGAAGGAACTAAGGGGAAAGAAACTAATCCTTTTTCTCTCTCTGTCCATGTGGTATGAAATGGGTTTGGTTTATTTCTTATTTTTTATAAATGTGAGATAAGTATGATTGAGAATGAGGGTTTTTTTTCAGCTTTTCCCCAATAAAAATAGTTTTGTCTTTATGATGGTGCTTCTGTCCTTATCTAGTAGCTGGATGAAGAGGATAGTAATTTTGCTGGAAAGGATCTGGGGTTATGGTGTGCAAAAGATACATAAGTGATGTACTGTTGCAGAAAACCTCAGTCATCACTGCAGGATGCATAAGGATGAGTGTAGCTTGTAAAGCACAAGGAATAGTCCTTATGCTGTAGTCAGCATTTGCAAGGCCTTGATTGTGCCCAGTGTGGGGTTCTGCATTTGAGGAAGAATGTAGACCAACTTGAGGAGAACCAAATGAAATTAACGAAAATTATCAGAGCCCTAGGAAATTGGTCTCAGTCAAGGACTGGAGGAAATTGGGTTAATGTGTCATGCAGTAAAGGAGGAAAAGACTTCAACCGTGGTAATAGAGTGTGAAGGTGTAAAGGTCTGCTGTGTATTAGTCTGTTCTCAAAAGCTATGGAAGAAAAGGAGTAATGGTTTTCATCTGTGGGAGGACACTGACTGTAAAGAAAAATGTTTGGAATAGTGGGATGAAGCTGGAGGACTGGAGGAAAGCAAATGTCACTCCAGTCTTCAAAAAGGGCAAGAAGGAGGACCCAAGTAACTATAGACCTGCCAGCCTCACCTCCATCTCTGGAAGGGTGATGGAACAACTTATCCTTGCTGCTGTCTCTAGACATATCAAGGATGAGAGGGTCGTTAGGAGCAGTCAGCATGGTTTTACCACGGGAAAGTAATGTTTGACCAAACTGATATGTCCTTTTATGAGGACATAACCAGGTGGATAGATGGTGGTAGAGCAGTGGATGTGGTTTATCTTTATTTCAGTAAAGCATTTGACACAGTCTCCCACAGCATCCTTGCAGATAAACTGAGGAAGTGTGGTCTGGATGACTGCGTAGTGAGGTGGATAGTGAACTGGTTGAAGGAAAGAAGTCAGAGATTTCTGGTCAATGGCGCAGAGTCTAGTTGGAGTCCTGTATCTAGTGGAGTCCCTTAAGGGTCAGTACTGGGACCAGTACTATTCAATATATTCATCAGTGACCTGGATGAGGGAACAGAGTGCACTGTCAGGAAATTTGCTGATGACACAAAGCTGGGAGGAGTGGCTGACACACCTGAAGGCTGTGCTACCATTCAGTGAGACCTGGACAGGCTGGAGAGTTGGGCAGGGAGAAATTTAATTAAATAGAAGTGTAGAGTCTTGCATCTGGGGAAGAACAACATCAAGTACCAGTGTAGGTTGGGGACTGACCTGTTGGAGAGCAGCATAGGGGAAAGGCACCTGGGGGTCATGGTGGACAGCAGGATGACCATGCAATGTGCCCTTGCGGTCAAGAAGGCCGACAGCATCCTGGGGTGTATTAGAAGAGGTGTGGTTACTAGGTATGGAGAAGTTCTCCTCCCCCTCTACTCTGCCCTGGTGAGACCATATCTGGAATACTGTGTCCAGTTCTGGGCCCCTCAGTTCTAAAAGGACACGGAACCACTTGAAAGAGTCCAGTGCAGAGCCACAAAGATGATTAAGGGAGTGGAACATCTCCCTTATGAGGAAAGGCTGAGCGAGCTGGGTCTCTTTAGTTTGGAGAAGAGGAGACTGAGGGGTGACCTCATTAATGTTTATAAATATGTAAAGGGTGAGTGTCAGGAGGATGGAGCCAGGCTCTTCTCTGTGATGTCCAATGATAGGACAAGGGGTTATGGGTGCAAGCCGGAGCATAGGAGGTTCCACATAAACGTAAGGAAAAACTTTTTTCACGGTGAGGTTGACAGAGCCCTGGAACAGGCTGCCCAGGGAGGTTGTGGAGTCTCCTTCTCTGGAGACATTGAAGACCCATCTGGATGCATTCCTGTGTGACCTAGTCTAGGTGATCCTGCTCTGGCAGGGGGGTTGGACTTGATGATCTTTTGAGGTCCCTTCCAACCCCTAACATTCTGTGACTCTGTGAAGCTATGGGATCTTTAGGAACAGTTCAAAGAAAAAACTGTTGCGAGCGAGAGAGGCACATCTGAGTCTATCCTGAGGCATATAAATTTTATGAGGGTCCTGAAGAACTTTGGATCTGAAGTTACAACTCTGATACAGATTTTATTATTTAGCATAAATGTGCTACTGTTAACTAACTGCATCTCTAGGGATTAATTTGCCTGTTTACCTCCATTTGAATGCTCTAAGTGGGTCTATATGACTTTGTATTTGAATGAGTCCTCTGTATCGCCTTCTGTATGTGAGCTGGAGATTGGCCCATCCGGTGTTTTGCTGTTGAGTCATTATTCCCCTGGCTGAGGAGCTGGCCAAGAAGGCAGAAAACTGCTGACCAGATCAGCAAGAGCAAATATGTCTCCGTGTACGCTGTTAATGACTAGAACTTGTTGACCCATTTAATGTCTGCCTGATTCCCAAGGCTGGCATTTCCATCTTCAAATGAAGGTCACTTATGGAACGTGCAATTATAGTGGCAGGAGTAAATCTGCACCTTTTATCATCTTTTAGTACTGTTGAGAAAAACAAAGCAAGCAATGCATTGATTTTATAGCATGGGAAGTTATTTTATATACTGGCAGTGACTGAAATATTCTTTTAAAGTTAGATCCTACAGAATGTTCTTTACCTAGTGAATGGTTCACTCATGGTGTATTAACATTTTTTAGTTTGTTTTTCATCTGTTCTCCGTGATGTTTTTTCTCAAATACTTTTACTGGCTGTTCAGAATACTAACTGAGACACATAATTGTCACAAGTACAACAACTATGTAAGTGCTGTAGAAGGATTGGAGTAGTTTTGAAATCTTGCCAGCATGCTAAATCAGTGTGCCTTTTGACTGACTGTTGGGAAAGTAAATAAAAATCCAGTAACTGGAAGAGCTGGATGCTTTTTTGTTGGTTGTTTTTTTATACCTTTGCTATAAAAATGTTTCAGTTTTAATTCAAATGTTTTATTTTATTCTACTTAGTAAACAAATACTTTATGTTCTATTTTTAAAGTTTTGTTTTGTCTTTTTAAAAAAAAAATAAAAAAATTGTGGCCATATGTACTTATTTCATCAGCACAAGATGAAATTGCTTGGATGTAGTCACTGCTTTTATGTATAAAAATGCTTCAGATGCATAGAGGATCTGATACAAGATAAAGTTATCTCTTTCATACCTGAGTTTCCACTGAATTTTTTAACATGCAGCTCTGAGTTCTTGATTTCAACTGCTGAAAGCAATGAAATTTCTGCATGTAGTTTTTTTTATCAGGTCTGTTTCATAGTACCTTTCTTGTCATAGCTGTAGCTTGGAGTCCACTGTGAAAACAGTCATTTGTCTTTTCTTTCAGTGAGCTGGAAAACTTGAAATATCGGTATTTCTGAGGAAATCTAGGGAAGGGGGAGATGTTTGTTTCTGTAATTGTTCCCTTTGCAGAGTGGTTTAAAAGAATTGTTACAAGCTCAATGAGTTATACACAGTTGAGACTGTATAAATTGATATCAGTTAACAGAGGTTATTATCAAATTGCTGAAAATACTTCCTGTCCTTTGTGTCCCTGAGATAAGAGATGACATTCTGATGCATGTCTTTTCACAGGACCTGTTGTTCAGTGTGTGCGCTCTCAATATCATCTCCACCATTGTCTGTGCTTTGGCAACAGCCATGTGTTGCATGCAGATGGTTTCTTCTGATCTTCTGCAAATGGTGAGTATGTTTCAATGAGAACACAGGATATTGTCCAACATATCATATTGTTGTTATCTGCGTATATTCATTTGTACCTACTCTTTGCTTATGAACTTAAGCCTGTTTGTGTCTGTGTAGTGTTAGAATGCGTGTGTACATGGGTGGTTTTTTAATCTGCATGCCTCTATACAAATAAGCATACAAATGTATTCAGTATGAATAGCTGCTGTGTTTAAAATGTTTACATATTAGAGAGTTATAATCAGGATTTTGCAAATTGGCAGTATATTTTTGTTAATGAGGTTATTAATGAAGTTCAGTTATATATGCACGTTAATTTTTCTCTCATTACATGTTTATTATCTTCTGTTTCCACACTATCCAGAGCAATTACTTAGCTTTGAGATACTATTTTTCACTGTTCTCTGGTACGAGAACTATGGAGTATGAGAACTATGAGTTCAAAACTGGAACTTTTCACAGCCCTGTGCCAACAACAGTGTTTTCCTAAGGAAAGCATGTTCAGCTTCAGAGTAGCACTTGTGTTTAAAACAAGAAGAAAAAGGATCATTAGTCTTTTGGATAGCCAGCTGCTATCTTGCTTTGGTTGGATAAAGACAGCTTTCCTATCCCAAATGAGCACTATGATTCTCAAGATTGCAATGTAATGTTGAATCAAAAAATAGGAATTTAAAATCCTTTGCATTTTGCAGGCCAGGTATACTTTTTCTAACCCAGCTCTATTACTGGCTAATATAGGAAATTATCCTCTGTTTAATAAGAGAGAGACCAAGTGCATAAACCTAGTCATAAATCAGTCATTTGTACGTATCTCCTATTTTAAAGTTTGCATAGATAGAACACTGGCCCAGCAAGTTAGTTTCAAACCATTTCGGCAGCGGAGAAATATTGTATAACGTGCTGTGCAGGCACATAGTTGAATTTAAAAAAGAAACAGAACTGCACTAGCTGCCGTGGATGTTGAATGAGTTTAAGTTCACGGATTGCAGATAAGGCTGTACTTTCTAGACAAATGTTCTAGCCACTGGGTTACAAACTTAGTTAAACAATATATTCAATCTGTGATTGGGTGTTTGCTTCATATAGTAGCAGATACAATGTTATGCACATATGTCTACGTAATGCCTAAAAATGGTACATAAATGCATTTTTTCATCTAGCACTCTGTATTCATATTGTACATGTAGACTTGTAAACAGTACTTATTTAATAGCCTTGTTTGGGATGTCAAACAGCATTGATAAAAATAATCATTTCAGCTGATGACACATTGTAATTTAAATGTTAACAGAATTTTGTCATACTGGATATTCTTCCCTTTCATACACTTCCCCGTCAATGTTTGGTGCAAGAATGCCCATTGACTAAAGATCTTTTTCATCTGGCTGTGATGACAAGGAGATGAAATGGTTGTCTCACCTGGAAAGATCTGTCTGTCTAGTGTACCGATAGTATCCAGTGTAACCACATATGTTCCAAGAATCTTAGTCTACACTTAATTTCATGCTATGTAGCAATGTAAGAGAAATAAAAATGTATGGATGACAGTGAACCAAGAATGATACTGCAGTGCTTCTGACAGGCATGTGCAAGAAGCAGTAATCTCAACAGGAAGTCAGATACCTTAAAAGCACATGATTTTTCTCTCTCCCTCTTCGTTCTTCACTTCTTCCCTAATGAAATTCTTTCTTTACTAGCTGGTGATGCTGCCATTATATTCATTTCATCTTGCTTCCTATGCTTTGTGCTTCTAGCTTTCTGTCTTCCTGTTTAGTTGTCCATTCTCCTGCCCTTTCAGCTCCATTGACAAGAAGTTTCTTCCCTCTGCGCAGAGGGGAATTAGATCTTTCTTTCTGCTTAATCCCAGACTTTTCTTGTTTATCTGAAGTTTTTCCCTTTCTTTTTTTCAGGTTACTGGGCCTGATTCCTATCAGGCCTAAGTGAGCATAACCTACCTGGGGCTACACTGATTTAGACCAGCTGAACTCTAACATGAACTGCTCTTTTTCTTTCACTACTTTCAGTCTATTGTCCCATGATCTGGAGTTCCCTTTTAGCCCTATTGCACAAAGCAATTTGATTTACTTCCTCTTTTCTTGCTTGTGTTAGTGCTTGATTTGTGCTTTTTCCTAGGGTTTACATCTCTTCTTAGCAGGGTTGTACCGTGCTGGAAATAGCAGCAGCAAGAGATACCACCTCTCTTAGATGAAAAAGTTTTAATTATTGTACTGATTCTTTTACCTGTTCTTACAGTATTCAAGAACTACATAGGCTCTCCTGTAGGAAGAAGAGACATAAAAATATAATTGCTAGCCAGCAAAAGCATGGTGCAATAGGGAACATCGTCCTTGGACATCATTAGGTCATTAGTTTTGTGATTCATGTGCTGTGTTAGTGTTCTTGTCTCCAAAATTAATCATTTAGAATGGTGAGCAAATTTCAAATAATTTCATGTTTTCTTCTGAATAAGAAGAAAACAGAAGAAGTTTCATAGAACCTGAAGCTGTTATATGTGCTTCAGTTTTTATTGCCTAGCAACATAGAGCTGGTATATAATACAGTCTCAAGAAAATCCACAACAATGTTTCATTAGTATCTACTTTCTTGCTCTTTTGCATACTATGAGTATCTGATTCATGCAAGCAAACTGACAGTCTTATTGGAACATGCTACCTTCTGATGTACCAATCTTTTAGTAAAAGTGCCCTGAAAAATGTAAACACAAGCTGTCCAGTAGTAAGCACAGACTACATTTTCCAATTGAAGGGGCTTTTTTGGTAAAAACAATCCCACCAAACAAATATTTGGTTTCAAGTGTTAATGAAAAAAATAGTGCAAACTAATTTTATTGCATTATATTTATATTTAGTTTTTACTTCTGGCATGTGGGACAAACAGATTTTTGTAGGTTCTTCCTTTTTTGAGTTGACTGTTTCAGTGAAGTACCCCAAATTTTTCACTTCACTTTAACCTTTGTCACCCTGTTAAGTATACACAATTGATCAGAAAAAAATAAAATCAACCAATTCTACTAAAGCTGCAAGAGTAAGTGATACCATACTTAAAGACTGAAGTAGCGTTTGTTACTAGTTTCACTACTTCAGACATTTTAAGGCTGCACTCCAGTACAGGGCTTCTCAAAATTGTTCATTCTGTGTACGCACCCCTCCAGCAGGTACATGAGAATCAAATGAGACTATATCAATGTTCTGTAATGTGAAGAAACATCTCTTTAATACCAAACTGCCACTTCCATGATACTTCATTTTTTGCCTGAGGCAGTTTCATTAGCATCTTGTCTGATGAATGGCTACTGCAGAAATTCACCCGGTTGTCTTCAAAAGATAGCTGCCTGAATTAAACAAAGAAATACAAGACACTATGTACACGGTGGCCAGACCTATTGCAGTACATGTGTTGCAGTCCTCCTTCCACTCCAAATATGCTTATACGGTACTTATCCTAGAAATACTAGCAGTGACATCATTAAGTGTGTCTGCTTTTGTCACCATCACTGTTAGTAACTGTTCTTCACCTTATATGATATCTAAAACAATCTTGTAAAAAATAAACATGACACATGCAAGCTGTAACAATTACTGTTTTCCTCAACCATAATGATAATTCAGCATGTCATCAACTTTATAGGCTGTAGTTAATGTTTCTACTCAAAACACCAAATACAGCACCTGTGTATGAGGGTAGTATCTGGCTGGCATTGTTTAACCCCTTATCCCAATGGAATAGTTACTAAAAAAACCCTTCAGGATGAAGCTTCATATTAAGTGAGAATTGATCTTATTATATATTTTTTCTCCTTTAACCTCATTATATCAAAATCTAAGTATTACCTTTTTTGTCACGGAACTCCCTTAAAGGCACTGTAAAGCCCAGATGACAGTCCTTTTACAAATACGCATTGCAAATGCACATCCATAGAAACATCCTCATGTAAATACGACTGGTTAGATACTCCCCTCACTCCCACCTCGAATGAAAGGGTAAAATGGAAACCTTTTGCGTAGGAAAGATTTGACATTTTTAGAAAATGTACCGGTTTCCATTTCACACTGTATTGGTAGAATAAGAATATATAATATGTAAGACTCTTTAAAATGCAATCAGCACATCAAGAAAGATGCAGTGTCACAGACCAGTCCCTCTGAGACTACAGAGCTAATGGCTTGTGATGGTTATAGGAACAGCAGCTGGAAACAGTGGAGCAGAAAAAATTAGAATCTGTTTTCCTTACTAAAATATCTTCTGTGTTGCAATTTCCCTTTAAGATAGGGACAAATTAGAAGAGTCAGCCACGATCCTTCTGTTCTTGCAGTTAGTATCTACATTACTCTCCAGGAGATACTGATTCCAGTGCTTCAGAAAAGGAAAAAAGCAACTTGTCCAGGAGGAGGATAGTTAATTGAAGACAGAATTGTAGACCCGAGTATATTGCACAGAGCTTTTACTATCGAATACATGCCAATATTTAATTATATGCAATTAGAAATTTTTATTTCCCATTCCCAAGAAGGAGCAGACTTTTAAATGACATACGGAGTCTGAAATGAGGATAACAAACCCTGGGGTCTCCAAAGGACCCATTTCAAAGTCACACAGTAATTTTATTAAATGTGATATGGAAGGCAGAGGTAATTACATGCAGATACAGGAAATACTGTATAGGAAGATTCTCTCAGAGCAGTAGTCATGCACTGATATATGGCCATTACTGGTTTAGATATGTCATAGTTGTTAAGCAGTGGATCCCAGCACTGTCATTAATATGGAGTCATTAGCGCTCCTCAGCTGCAGAATATGTAAAATACAGGATATCTTTTGTTGATGTTTAGTGGGGATGTCCCATACCTGGACTTATTGATGCAGAGTTCTCCTCTGCCGATCTCAGGCAGAAGGACATACTACATTATCACCTTAACAGTTTCATTAGAGAATTGTATTTACCATTCTTATCTGCTGTTTCGTAAGTTCTCTCTTGCTGTTTCTTCACTGAGACTCCTCTGTCAGCTTTTGCTTTAATATGATCAAAATATTTAGAATGTAAATAATAAAGTCCAATCATTCTGGTCACTTCAGTGGCCAACATTTAGATAACTCCTCAGTGAAGAGGTGGAAATTTGGTCTGACAGAAAAAGCAAATTAGTTTTACCATCTTATTCGTATGTACCTCATGGTGTTTTATTTCACCCTGAAGAGCTAAAAGCTGAGAGAAGAGTTCTATTACTCTACAAAGCACTGCCTCTTGTCTGGGAAGCGACAGCGTATGTGTCTTGTCACAGGTTCTAAGCTTTGCTGAGGTCGCTGGCCATCACTGGCTGTGTGGAGTTCTCAGTACTATGGCACACGGGCATAACTGCATTTTCAGAAAACTTTTGCCTCTTCTGCTCCTGCTGGAAGTGGTGTGCTTCTAACGTTTGTGTTTCTGATTCTCTGCTTGCTAGCAACTTGCTACTGATGCTGTGCTTAACTTCTGCCTTGAATTCAGGTCCAAGAAGTGCACTCAAAGCCGCAGCGTTGTACAGCTTGCTTGTTTACCCTGCTGCAACCAGATAGAATGTTGTATTCTTCTCTCGGAACTGCAAATCAAATAACAAATTAAGTAGTCCCCAGGATGAAATAAAGATGAGGGCTGTTTAACTCTGTCAAAGTTAGGTGTGCTCAATGAAAACAGACAAAATTCTGTGTGCAATGTGTACACTATGGTGCACACCCATTTAGCATGTGCACTGATTGATAATTAATGCCTATTGCAGATCAGACACATTCCACAGACTAAAGTAAGGCCATTTTAGCCCATGGATGAGAAAAACCCCCCTGCATTTGTATAATACTTTGAATGCCAAACTTCAAACATAAGGTTGGCTAAAAGAAGAGCATGAATTCTAGGTCTGTATTTTGTTGCCCATCTTATTTCTGAAAGCTCCCAGCATCCAACAGCTCCAGGTGGTCATCAGAAATGGTGAAGTATTTGCGATATCCAGAGCCAGGGAATACCTATTTATGGCTTGTTCAAAATACCTGTATATTCAAAATACCAATTGATAGCTATGAAGTTATGCAAAGCTTTTAACACTGTTGGCTGTTTACAGTGGTGCTATTTGCTGTTTATCCTTGTCTGCAACCATTTTCTATCCATTGCTTCTGCAGTGGCCATTTATTAATCCCAGAAGCCTGACTAGGAGACTTGCTCTGTGAGTTGTTTAATAGCATGAGATACTGTTTGTGAAATTACAGTGAATGCAACTTGGTCTTGTTTATGGTCGTGACCACACAGGCCACCTCCATTTTTGGTTACGCAGTTCTGGTTGTTGCCTATCCTACTTGCCATCAATATTTTGAGACTGTTTATTTAATAACTATTGTCTTCTACTACCAAAAATGTGTATTCCCTTGTGAAAGCATTTATTGGTGTTCCTCCACCTAGTCCAGCTCTGCCAGCTGTTTGCATTTTCTTGCCATGTCTTTTCCTTACCTATGGACTTTGTATTAACTCTTTGCTGAGCCCCTGCCAGCCTTCACCATTTGAGACTAACCCATAAAGACCTTTAAAATACATTTTTGTAGGAAGAATGAATTTCTGCAGGCTGGTAGAGATCAGTAGATAGGGTAGTATGGAATAAGAGATGATGTAATTCCCAGTTAGTGGCTTTCTGATTGTTTTAAGGATGTCTGTTCTTTGTGATAATCCCTTATATTTGCTGTTGCTGCATTTCCTGCTAGTCTCCCTCTTACAGCCTCTTTCACTTTAATTTCTGTGCCTTCCAGCAGGATGATATCACACAGGTAAACTGTTGTCTATAAACATGCACCCTGAAACATGTGCATCTTTCATGTCCGTTTTGCCACCCATGTTCAGTGTTGGTCACACAGAGTTTGTTGCCATGATTTGTATTCACAGTAAAGGTTCTTAAAAGGGATGCCAATGATTCTATTGTTAAAGTGAACTGCATCTAAACATTAGGTCTTTTCCTTGAACCACAGCCTCTTCTACCCTGTGTAAAAACCTTTCCCTCCTGTCACATTCCACAAAACGTACACTGATAGTTCACTCACTGTAAAAGTGCCGTGTGTTTAATTGCCTTGTTCTGAGGAGTGTGAAGAGTATCGCTCCTTACATATGGCTGAATGAAACAAGCTCCAGGGAACCTGAGAACTGCAGGGATGGAGCTACATGTTCTCTGGTGCAAACCAAAGCTTGGGTTTCGTGGCAGTATATGGAAATAATCTGGGAGAAGGTAAAGAAAACTGTAAAAGAAAGTTGTTTAATTTCCAGACGGTATAACTGACCAGAATTATCAACTCTACTAGGACAATGAGCGTTGTCCTGAGTTTGGTGGAATCAAGTAGGGCACAAAATGTGAGCCAGAATGTACAGAGACCTGTTAAAATAAATTTTTGTACAGTTTTTAGGTCACTAAGTCAAAGCTAGTCTCACTCCCTTTTTTCCTAAAGATTCTTCAGTGTTTTGGGGCTGGTAGCAGGCTGATGACTACTGATGAGTATCACTTAGGGCGGCAGTTTGCTGGTTAACAGTTAATGTAATGTTACTGTTTGGGAGATGCCTGGTGAAAGATCAGGTTAGACTGAATGACTGCCAAAAAAATAGCTTTATTCTGTTAGTCAAACCTGTGGAATGTCTGATAGTACTCAGGATAACAGCATCTTATCTCACATGATGGTGCTTAACAGCATCACGTATTTTATGTAATGAAGAGTAAATTCAGTAGATGTTATGTCTTCTATTCCTGTACCATCAACAGACTGCAATGACTTGAAGTCATCGATTGGCTGTAAGATATAATGATATGACATATTCTGCAGAGGAACTTTTAAATTTAATAGTTACTTGTGAAAATATCTGTAGTGAGCCGATTAGTAAGCAAATACTAGTTCATTTTCACTAACAGTTTAAACTGGTCCTCCTGAGTTAAATTTGAAGAAGTGAAAAATATAAAACTGTGCCATTAAATATTAAGGTAATTTACTTTCTATTTGTTGGATCCCCGAAGCATAAGAATTTCCCATTTATTTCACTGCTGCTTAAGTCTTTATCATGGATTTAAACAAATAATAAAGTAATGAGATAACAGTAGAAAGACATCGATTTTCTTGTTCCAGTACAAAAAAGAAATGTGCCTTCAGGAAATTTTCTTTGCTAACTTGTTTTAAAAGGCAAGAGCTAAAGACCAAGTCATCTACTGATCCAAGAAAAGTGATATGACAGCAGAAGCTTGCCTGGAGAAGAAAGAATTCTTCCGTTGTTTTGGATTGTCTTTTGATCCCCTTTTATCCATGGGGACCATATAAAGCCAGGTCAAGATGGGTTCTGTGTGATCTGCAGGATAGTCTGTATTTGATCTGGAAGTAGTTTAAGCCTCTGCTAGACTTGTTAAGGTGCGGTGTTTCTGATACCAAAGGTATCAGAATGGCTTCTTGATATCACTGCTATGCTAGAAGCTGATTTGGTTCCTGTCACAAATATTGATAGTAGTTCTCAGAATTACTACTTCTTATTATTCAGTGGATTTATTTTCCTTTTTGTTTTGAGATGTTTGTATGGAATAATTGTTTTTCTTACTTCCATACTAGTATTTAAAACATTTATACCACATTTAAGTGTGCAGTGTATGTATCACCAAACCACAAATGGCTATGGAGAATATTCTATTTTTATAAGAATAATAGTTGTAAATGGCTCCTTTCTGAAAGTGAAAAATAGGTGAGATATTTTTAGTTGTCTTATTCAAAATTTAAGGAATATGTGGTAGCTTGTTCCTAGTTTAGTTTATTTGGGGTTTTTTTGGGGGGGTGGGTTTTTTTCTAAGCAGAAGGTATTCCAGACTGGAAACAAAACCATGCAAATAGTTATTTTAGTAGTTGTATCTGTCATACATCGGTTATTAAAATACAGCTGGTTATATAGTGCTATAATCATATTGTATTACAAGGTAGAAGTATTTCTTCAAAAGATACTTAATTTAAATGTCTATATGCTGCATCCTAAGAGTGACTGAGTGAGAGGCACAGGCCTCTCTTTGTCTTTAGTAAACCTTGTGTTGTGTTTTGGTAATTTGACTCACACTTCTCAATGATCTCAAGTATTCTTATGCTTCCAGAAGTGTCTCTTTCATTTCAGTATGGATATTAATGAAGCTCGATATTGGTCAGGGTTGCTAATACTGACCTTTCATGAAATTTTTATCAATTATTATATGATGACATTTCTGCCATCTGAAGGATCTTGACATGTTCATTTTCAGTTTCTGCCACAGAGGCCGCATTCTACCAACCCTGACTGCATGACTCCACATGGAACTATCCTGCATCAAACCTTGGATTTTGATGAGTTCATACCCCCGATACCACCTCCACCCTACTACCCACCAGAATACACCTGCACACCAGTGATAGAGGCACAGAGGTGATTCTTCTTCCTTGTGGTTACAGACATTGCGTAGTTCTTAGCTACAGACTATGAAGCCAAGTAAATGTCCTTCACTTATATTAAGTGCTTCTTTTTCAGAGAGATTACATACATTTTATTGCAAACTTGTTAGTTCGCACCTGGAAATGTTTCTGTTAAAGCACTGTTGTAATAGAAAAGTGATTGAACTTAGGTAAGAGAAGGATAACAATACCCAGACTTAAAGCAGAGATGAGCTTATAGGAGATCCTTTCACAGTTGTTAACATTATACATCTGAATATGAGATAGATTTTGTAAGAAAATATTGCAGTTAATGTGTATTAATGTGGAGTAGTGAAGGACATTAAGGACTGCAAAACAGGCTGGTAGAGATGGCTGGCATCCAAAATGAAATCCAGTTTTTAAAGCTACCCTGTGAATGAGGGCTTCATTTTGGTCGCCTAATAAATTTCTTCAATAGAACTCTTTGTAGGATATTGGCTTTGAGTTCCAAGAATGCTCGACATCACTGTGGTGTAAGTAATAGTTTACCGAATAAATCCAATGCCATTTCCTAATAGTTAAGTTTGCTTGTTTATGTTTTTAAACAGAGGTCTCCATTTGGACTTTCCTCATTCCCCATTCAGTGCTTTATATGAGGTAACCATTAACAGCCCAGGAATGCTGTATCCAGCAGAGCTGCCCCCTCCTTATGAGGCAGTGGTTGGACAGACACCTGCCAGCCAGGTAAGGAAAGCCAAAGGAAATGCTTTAGAGTCTTCATCATGCAAAACATTTTTAGAAAAATTTAATGATCTAAAATAAGTTTGGAGTTAATTGTACTTTGGAGGAACAACCATTAGAAAATACTTACATTCTTTAAACATATTTTTCAGACCATTCTCTTTAAAAGAGTTTAACAAATTCTATTTAATGTGTATTCTTCTTAAGTTCTTGTGCATGTTTGGGCAAATGGTTATGTGAGTAGTAATATTTCAGCCAATATAATCTGTTAGAGTTGTATGGTACTGAACTGTCAGTAACAAAAACCTAGAAGAATGGATTGGAATCCCCAAAGCACAGTGCTTTTCCTTGTTTGAAAAGGACAGCGATGTTTTAAAATAAGATTACACTTTTCTATAGGTAGTAAGGAATCTTGACTAGGAAGCAGGTTTATTTTCTTAAAAACCCCTACAGCTGTAAAATACTTTTAATTCCAACTACTGATGATAGCGGATTTGCCTCATTTTCATATACTACTTTTAGTTGGAGCTCAGTACAGTAATGTAGGCTTAATAAGGAAAAAGATAACTGTGTCTTGTGACATGCAATGCTTATAACTTTTGCATGTTTGTGTGTATGTAGCGTAGAGCTCATGGGACATTCAGATTTGCTCTGCACATGATCTGAGCCAACAAAATTATGAATTCCCATTTTAAATTCTTTGTGAGGTAGATGAAGTACTTGAAAATTCCTTAAAAAAATCTCTGTCAATAACCTCAGATTAACAAAGTTAAAAATACACATTTGCAGTCCCCCACTTATGTCGGGCTTCAGATCATGTTCTGGAAAAGTCCTGGGAGCATCTGGCAATAGTGTAGGTTCTTATAATGGTATGCCCCAGTCCTGACAGGCTGCCTTGAACTCAGGGCCAAATTCATGCTGCTGTAGTTGTAAGATACAGCCTCCGTCAGAGGCTCCTGTCAGGCACCAAAGTGCTAGAAACTGATTCAGTGTTACGTTAGCTGATAAAAAAACATGTGGATCAGAGATTTGAATGATACAAGGATAGGGATGTGTTCTTCCTATGAAATAGCAATGAGTAAGTTCTCTGTCGCTTATACTGGTACAGCTTTTAATAGCTTCTGCTGTTATATGGCAGAAACAGTTACTCCTGAGAGCGTGTAACACCTTTATTCTGAAGTTTCAGAAAGGATCCAGTATACTTCAGACAAATACTTACATTGCACTTTTTGCCTTGTTTTACTATACAGTGTCAACTCAATTGAAACTAGAATTATAATGTGCCTCATGTACAGCCAAGGCTAATTTGAGCAGAGTTTTGCTTGAAGTGATTCGTGACAATTGCATCAGCTGTCACACATGGGAAATTGCTTTTAAAACCTGTAGTCTTGCAGTCTTCAGTGAAAACTCAAGGAGTCAAATGTTCTAGATGTTGCTCATCAGTTGCTGTGGTAATGTGTGTGTTCAGGTTGCCAAACTGTACCCGCATTGCAGAGGGGAGTACTGTGGGGAAATGCAGAGGGTCACACTGAAAAGTTTGCTAGTGATTTTTTTCACATTCGGGTAAACCACAACTGAAACCACAAAACTAAAGAAATGATATAATTTTTTACTATTGTACACAAGAAGATAATTCATAGGACAAATGTCTGAGAAAAAAAGAAAGTTGAGATGCACAGTCCCTGACAAAAATGCAATTAAAAAAATTGAAGACATGCCTAACTTTACAGCTTCTATAACTGATAAAGCAGCTTCTGACAACTCTTCTAATCCTTGCCTTGTAGCAAACCTTGCCACGATAAACAGGCAGTGTTTTCGTTGCGCTACTTTTTATTTG
This sequence comes from Eurystomus gularis, assembly GCA_013400335.1. NCBI lineage: Eukaryota > Metazoa > Chordata > Aves > Coraciiformes > Coraciidae > Eurystomus > Eurystomus gularis. The sequence continues at coordinate 64,031 of VZZY01012124.1, read as the reverse complement.
GCTATAATAAAATGGATTGGTATGAACTGCTTGTGAGTTAAATTCTTTTCTGAACAGCAAAATTGGAGTCTCCAAGGCCATCTCCTTTCTCAAATACTTTTTATCCAGGTTCCATCCTTTTTCCTTTACAGTAACTCAGAGGAACCTGCAAGACCTGGAGGAATTGACATTTTTCAGTGATTAAAAAACAACATTGACAAAGCAATGTGAATTATATATGGTTTGGGGGGAAAGAGGACGACATATCTGTGATAAGAATTTGTATGTGGTACTAAGTAAGGTTGAGAAAAGTGTCTATTTATACTTCAGTACAAAATGACTTTGAGCACTCTTGTAACTGGGTTTACACTTTGTGTGAGCATCGACATCCAGCAGCACAATAGCACCAGGATATAACAAAAATATAATTTAGCAAGACATAATTTAAAGCAGAGAAGTCATGCTCTTGCAAAATGAGCATGAGCTTTAAATAAGTAGATGTATTGACTCTATATTTCTTGGCATCTGGGGTCAGTACCTTGCCTATTCATCTTTGCCACGTGGGTTCCAGAAGCATCTGTTCTAATCACAAGTGAAAATGTGTGCTGGTTTCTAATTTCTAAATGGTGATATTGATATACTTTCTTACCAGGAGTGAAGTTATATATGCCTGGTAGCCACTGGTTCACAGAGTTTGTAGGAGCAAAATAGCAGCAGGTGCTGAGGATCAGAAGCGGAGTGCATTGGCAATGCTGACTCAAGCACACACAGTGATTTGTGTAGCCAGATACTTGACAATAAATGCCGTAACTTATTTTTTTGCAGTCGATCTCTCAGTCAATCTGTGAATCAAGGAATGGAGCTGAAGTCTAAGATGCTGTTAGGCCTACAAGAGGAACAAGATTGAGTCCTAAATTCTGACATGATGCAAATACTTCCATATAATATGCACCAAGCTACAGTACAGTATGAACTGAAATAACTAGATTTATAAATCCCTCAAAGGCAGACTTTGAAATCATGGCGGAGCTTTAGCTACAGAAGTGCTTCTGGGAACCATTATGTAATAATGTCATAATTCTAAAACCTATTACTGAGCATCAAGCAATAGGTTTTGTTTTCAAATGGATTAATGTCCTTAGAATTTTATTACATTGTATCAAATTAGACGCATTTCACGGACAACAAATGTCAGTGCTAATTTAAGTGGTTGCATCTAAGTAAAAATTGCTGTTGTCATCTGTACCGATTAGGAATTCCCGTTTTACAACTGAAAAAAGTGGTTTTCGCACTGTTTTCCATGCAAAGTATTGGCTGGGCTATTGAAAAGACAAGAACAACCACATCAGGGTCTGTGTGAATGTCTTACAAGGTTTACTACCCTGCAGGCTGTGCAGGCTTGTTAAAAGCATGGGTTTCCTTTCATTTTCCTATTGATAGCTTAGTGACTACCTTTATCAGCTTTATGTCTGAGGATGTGCTAGTCAATGAGGTTTTGTTACCCTGGGCTATGCAAGAACCTGTGTGAAACCATGTGCCACCTCCCCATCCATGTGAACCTAACCTCTGACCTGAGCAATGTCAGTGTCACCTCCTGCAATGAAAATCATGGCTCTCCTTCCCCAGGCAAGAAGGCTATTCAATTCCAAATGCATACAACATACATTCACCAATCTTTTTGTGAATGAAGAACAAGGGAAGGAAAAGGTAAAATTAACACATTGATCAGATAAGTTTAAATGGCTTCTGTTTTGCAAAATATGGCTAAATACTGAAAAAAGCAGAAGAAAACAAAATTCAAATTATAGCCCTAATTTCTTCTGCAAGCCTGAAGTTTCATTTTCCCACTATTAAGGATGCTAGTTGTCAGCGAGGTCTTTTAGAGATAAATCTTAAAGATAAGTACTTTTCTGTATGTAAAGGATTTTATATAGGGGGGAATATTCACAGTCTTCCATTTGGTCTCAAGAAGCAGTTTTTCTGTGTGTAAATTTGTCCCATCCGTTTGTCATACATGGTTTGGTTGTGAGGTTTGTTGTTTGGTCGGTGGTTGCTTTTGTTTGTTGGTTTTTTTGTTCGGTTTTGTTTTTTGCTATTACTTTTTTCCAGCAGTTTTAATTAGAGAAAACTATAATATGATATAGTCTGCAGTATAGAAGCGAGTATCCCGAGGTTAAGCTGAGAGGCCTTGTCCTTTGGTGCACATGGTAATCCTGTTTGTGCAGCCCCATGTCTTTAGGTATGCTGCTGCAGGGTTTTCAGCCTCGGTAGGAGCCTCTGAGATGGATGCAGAACCTGAGAAGGGATGTGATGTGTGGTGGCTGAGCTTTTGTGTCCGTCTAAGTTCCAAAGGATATGAAAGACTTATACAAATTTCATTGCATGGAAGCGAGTGCTCTGTTCCTGCAAGATGTCAAGGCAAAGTGCTGGTAGCTGCTGTGTGGCTTGTGTCAATGAGCCTAGCTGTCTTATTCCCACGTCAAAAAATTCCAGCAGTGCTATAATTGTTCTCTTTGGCAAACTAAGCAGAGATTAAAAAAAAACAAAACATGGACATGAAGATCAACCTTGTTGTTGTAATCTAGCAGTGTTTGTGTAATAGGAAACTAAGGTGGGTATTTCTTCTGCCTGTAAAATAGTGTGGGGCTTTTCAGAGAGATGCAGTATTTTTATTTCAGGAATTGTAAGCCAGCTTTCTTCACAAGCCGTAAGTTTGCTTTATGTTTTGCTTTATATTAAATTTACTAGATCAAAGCTACAGATGTTTTTGCTTCATTAGTGTAGGTTTTCCAAAACCTCAGCCTTGCATATAATTCATTTTATAGGTACTAGGCCATGTAGGCATGTCACTACAGCTGCCAAGTCACTGGGAGAATGTAGGTCAGCACAAACGTTCAGCAGATAGTTGCCTGTCAATGATTAAGACTTTATGAAAACACCTAGATTTAAAAAGGACCCCTAGATTTTTAAAAAGAAACAAACATCCTTAAAACATCATTTCTTCCAAAATGTAGTTAGTCTGAATTTTCTCCAGCAACAAAGAGCATTTGAAAACATTTCTTACTTTTCTGGTTTTAGTTCCTAACGGTTGCACAGTCAGTTCCCAGCAGTGATCACCAGTATTTTTTTACCACAAATGTGATACTCTGTTTCAATAAGCAAAGATCCTTTAAGAAATTTCCAAGAAAATAGTTTAAAATGATGAGTGATTGCATTTCTGCTCCCCAGTCCTCTATCCATCAATTGCAGAGTTGAAGTATTTCTGGTACTGTTCTTTGTTTAGAGTTGTATTCGCTAACTGTGAGACTTAAAATCACTTTTTAAAACTAAATTTGTATCAGAAAAAATTCCTGATCACTTGATCATAGTAAGCTATAGATAGATGGATAGATAGATATAATAAAAAAATGAATGAGCACATCAAGTTATGCATGTGTGTACGTACATTAATCTAGACTGGCATGTGCACTAGAACCTCTTAATAGCTTCAGAGTAATGGCGTCACATTCGATTTTTTTTTTTTAGTAGACCAGATACAAATTATGCTCTTGACAAAAAAGTTTTCACAAAGGTGACTGATGGTTATTTCTAGACTCTGTCACCAACTGTAATAAGCTTTCAGAAGTTAATGGTGGCCCTACAGACAGAAGCAGATAGGATGCTTTCTGCTGGAGGTGGGATTAACCTCATTTTGACTTACAAAAAAATTATTCTCATTTATTGTTACCAGCTATTTATTGGAGTCATTTTTAAAATAATCATGATCCTCAAGGATTGCTAAAAACCTAATGAGCTTGACCACAAAGTCTGTTAAAATCAGTAGAAAGAAAATTTCCTAAATTTCAGCTGTTTATGGATCAAGTCTTCCCAGCAGGACTGATTCTTTATTTTGTTCACGATTATCAAAAGTGAAGGGAAGTTACCCACTTAAATTCATCCTTTCAGAAAAAAGGTAAGTCCTAATATTATCGCTCTTCAGCAATCTCTGATAGGCTGGAGAGCACCCCACGTCAGCCACCCGGGGTGGCTTAAAAATACATTGGATGTTAACATCTCAGTAAATAGCAAAAGGAAAATAATGCTTTTTTGCTTGTTTTGGTGGTTTCTGTTCTCTATCCTATTTTAGGGTGATATAATGTGGTGGAAAAAAAGCATAATATGGAAAAATGCAGACTGTAGAAAAAGGGATTGCTTCTAATGAAACAGTTTTAAGCATTGCAGACATCAAATATTGTAATGTGAGCCTGCAGCCCACAAGATGAACTTAGCTTGTAGACTCTGGAAACATGAAAAACTGCTTTAAGCGTGTTCCTTTGCCCTGCGTTTGTTCCTGACCCAAAGATGTTGTAAAATATATATCTTTAAATAGCTGTCAACCAGAGTAGCAGCTTATATGATGGTTATTTCACATCGTCAGGCATGTTCTTAAGAGTATCAGCACTACGCTTTAAGTTGCAGATTAATGTGCGGTTCCACAAAACAATTTTCATTTAGGTCGCCGCTACTGATCAGCAAGTATCCGAATCAAGCTTGGGTGAGAGGAACATGACCCTGGACTTCAGCACACAAGGTGATCGTAGCATTGTGTTTGTCTGCTTGAGAGAGATGTAGTAGGATTTGGACTTTTCCTTCTCTTCTGCCCTTCCCAATGGAGAAAAAGTTACTTGCCTTGAGATTGTTCATGGCAAGAACTTTTTCATAGTCATAAACTAATGTGGCTGGAAGTGCAGGGGAGAGTTTTGCTCAAAAAAGCATGTTCTATAAAGCCCTTTGGGGCAGATAAGGCAACGGTCATTTCTCTTTGGAGGGTCGTGCACATAACTGGCAGTTTGTCTCTCATTGTCAGCAACCATGGGTGCTTTCCTGATAGTCCACATGCCTTCTCCATATAGTAGTTGGCTGCATGCCTTCCGGAAGCCTGAATGGGAAGCTTGCTGCCTGAAGCGTGGATGTTGTGAATGCAGTTAGTTGAGTAGCAGCACAGGGCCTGTTTAAAAGTTCCTAGAACATGCCTCCTTACCAGATCTTCTGATATGGAGGGTGTTTTGAACATTACAGTCTCAGTGGATCATGAAATGTTGAGCCATTTTTACTAAAATATTTGTTTCATACAATTTCCATTAAAAATGTTTTCCAAATAATATTCACATTATAATAACGAATAGACTGGCAGGTGTTCTCCATTACTGCACTTATGGGCAGAGAGGTGGTGGCAGAGTGGTCCAAGAAACAGAAGCAGTTGTCTCTCACCTAACATCCAGAATGGGACTGGCAGCCTAACAGATTAGGAAGGAGCATCTGTCCCTGCACACACGGAGTATCAGTTCTGTGAAGTAGGATTTCAATTTGCAGAGCCCCCAGTGGTCACCTTTAACTACTGCTAAATATATATCTATTTTTTTTAAACCCCGGGTTTTGACAGCTGCAATGGAGTGTGACAACTGAAGGTGACTAAAGTGCTGCTGGTAACAAGGACTGTCTCTACAGTTCATAAGTACGCTTGGACTTCACATCCACATATGAAAGTCTGAATTTAGAGGTCAGTGCTAGCGTTCTGGCTATTGGGAAGCAGTGGACCAGCTCTCAGGCCAGGGTTTTGACACTGTGTATTGTGCTGTATGCACATGAAAGGTCCTCGGGCTTGTTTTATTCAGGTAAAATCAGTCAGGTGTCACCATTCTTTGTCTTCTGAGCAGTGGTTGCTCAGCAATCCCAGTGGCATCAGCAGTGACAGCAGGCCTCTCCTCATGCTGTCTATACTACCAGAAAAACCATGCTGGCGGAAGAGTAAAATAGAAATAAGCCTTAAATACTTTAAGTTTAAGGTCCTTGAGTCCAGGTAGCAAATGGTACAACCAAACACACTCTCTTTATCAATTAAATTGAATCAAACCAAAGAGCATTTGAACAGTGAAGGTCTGTGCTCTGTAGACAGGCACAAACTAGATGCTTTTATTTATGCATACAAACTTCATAAATATTTCAAAGCTTGAGTTTAGGGAATATGTTGCAGAGAATCATCTAACTAGGTAAAAAATGTCTGGGGACTCATCACAAATATAAATGGTCTACCAAATCACTGCAGCTTTGCACCTGACACATAATGGTGCGTATTACGCATTTTTAGCATAATGTAGATGTATAGCTGTATTTCCATGTTGATTATTATGGTTTTTTTGGCAGTGTTATGATTGCCTTGTAAGTGTTGCAGATTTATTTCCTGGAAGCCCCAAAAGGAAATAGTGGTTGTGATTCATTTTATGTAAGAAGAAAATGTCCTCCAGAAAAGCCAACCTTATGAATATTTGGTTTTCATTTTGAGACCTAATTTCCTTATGCTGTAGAAAGCGGACCTAGACCTCAAAACATGGGAGCACTTCTCCAAACGTTCTCAAATTCATGAAAAGATCCTGTTTTCCTCTTTCTGAACAGTTAAAATACATTGGTCTCATCAATATGGTTAGCAACAGCTGTTATGCAAAAAAAAGGGCATCAGAGGTTGCTGAGCTGAACAGAATTGTGATTTATATTGTGTAAATATTTTTATTTTAGGTACAGGACTTTAAGGAATTCCACTGTGATATGGGAGAAGTGTTCTCTATATTATTGGAGCCTGAAGACTGGATTATCTAGTTTTACTTTATTTGTATCGTGACTGTGGGTATAATGCAGACCAAATAGTTATTTTCATACAGGGGGCCATTTTCATCAATACCATTTATTTGTAGACGCGACAGAGGAAGTATAACAATCTAAACTTTTAATACAAAGGGCTTCAAGGATTATGTGACCTCACATAGAATGTTGAGCTTCTAGTTGAAGTGTGTGTGTCACATATTTTGTGTGCCAGAGATGTTACATGATGGTGAATTCTCATTTGTCAAGTAATTAGATACATGGTTCAGGAGAATGATGATTAAAAAGTGTTGGGTGCAAAGCTAATATTGACAGTAGGGACAGATTTAAAGTGATCAATGTTTTTTTCAGCATTTGTGTAAAGTTTTACTTTTTCTACCATGGGCAATCTCTCACTGTTTACCAGAGAAACCAGAAGTGAAGGAGCTGTTCCTGGCCAAATGTAGTCACAGATAAAACTTTGGTGTCAGTGCTTGAGCATGCTTATTAGTTGAATAAAATATTCGAGGACAGCACAAATATTCTTTGCTGAAGGACACTGAAAACAAGTAAATGACTGAGGTCTTTTTTGCTTTGGCATTGTCATCTGAAAGCTTTTCAGTAATTATTGATGTACTTGCCAATTGCTGAATTTGAATTGGTATTTTGAAAACAGGGTCGGGGGGTGGGGATGGGAGAGGGGCAAGAAGTCTTTATAGTTCTTTGAATCTCTTGTTTTGCAGTTTCTGTTGAGAGCGCCTCTTTGCTGGTCTCTGAGGCTGTTGGTATCCCAGACCATAGCTACTCCTCTGAAGATCTTTGTTCGCTGGAAGTTCAAGGATCTCTCCATTCTGCAGATCTTTCTCCTTACTGTACAACCCCGAAAGTGGCTGTACACCAGCACTGCAACACTCTGGATTGCAGCACCCATTGCAGGTTCTACAGAACTTTCCCAGAGGGTTTTCCTGATGAGGACGACAGTTCCCCCAGCCAAGCCTCTACAGATAGGTCTCAAGGACAGGAAAAGAACTGTGCCCACAGCAGGTCCTTGGACTGTTCCTCAGAGAATTTCAGCCCCTCAGAAAGAGAACTGCAGAGTTCTGCTCAAGAGAGCAAGGCCACGCCACCTTTGAAGCAAAAGAAAATCTGCTGTGCAGACTTTAGCCAGCGTCCTGTCCCCTCCCAGACCTCTGGAGGCCCCTGTTTTGGGCCTGCAAATGCTTCATCATATGTGAACAGCCATGAGAGTTCTGTCCAGCAGGATCACATTACAAAATACCAAATTTCAAGTATAGTCCGATCAACTAGTGACCCTGTATCATGTTCATCTTATACAGAAGGTAGGTGTAGTACCACAAGGCTGACAGAGCGTGGAACAAACAAGTGCCGTGTGATTTATGCAGCAACTAGTGCTGCTGGAAATGAAATGAAACATTCCAGTGAGGGTTGACTTATGTGTGAAGGCACACATATTTTCTAGATTTGAAATTTTTAAGAAGAATGGAAATGGAAAAATGACAGAGTGAAATTAATTCTGGCTTTTCTAAATTGTACCAGACTTCCTGTATTGCTCAGAAAACCATCTCTTGAGTAGATGTTTCCACCTGTCTATTACTGTTATATTGAGAAGCTAAATTAAGGAGTTGAATCATAGCTGGGATCTGTTTGGGAAACAATCAACTGAGCTGTCATGCTTGTAATAGGGCAGGTTGTGTTTCCTGAAGGTGACACTGACATTGACAGTATTGGGGCGTGTCAGAGCCAGGCAGAGTGTGACCGTGTAGTGGCAAGACAGAGTATGCAGTGAAAGGGTTTGAAGGACAAAGAAATGGAAGGTGAGGCACAAGACAAGATAATAAATGAAAATGAAAGCTTTTGACTGTCACAGATATGCAGCTTCTGCTATAAATCTCCTTTTAGACAAGTAGGGAAGAAGAGAGGGGATGTTGTTAGCTGAACAGTGTGTCTTCATAAAAATCTGCTTGTTAGTGGAAATGTTTGATTTCGTAGAGAATGGCCCGATCAAATAATAGCAGGAATGTAGAACCATCTAGACCATTTGACAAGGACAGGTTTTACAGAAGGATGTAAGCTGTTTAGAGAGATTCAAAGGGGTAACGTGGAGAAGTGGTTTGAAAGTAAAGATGAAAAGCTTTGTAAGATGTCATAGATTGTGCTGTTATAGATGCATTCCCTGGGCTTTCTAAGGGATCTGGAGAAGGAATCACGTGACTAGCTTAAAACAGAAGTAGACAAAATACAGAAGTAACTGATTTGTTTTAAGAAGATGATGTGTTGGTTCTGTTACACTTTTTGCATTGTTATTCTGTTACAATGAATTTCAGAGACCTCCTACTTAGCTCAATAATTGAAAGTCTTTTACCTTTCGAAATCTAGCCTCAGCATCCTGTCCAGGAAAAGTAAGTCTTTAATCTAGAAGTCTGCATTTATTTCATGAAATTTACTCTGCTAGGATATATGTGCTATGAAGCTGCTGTGCTTGTGCCAAAGACAAGAACAACAGCCCTTTCTCTTCTGGATCGCCCTCTGCAAATTTTCAGTATTGTGTTCTGTATGCTCTTTGAGCAGTGGTTGAGAGAGAGGCTACTGTAGGCAGCCTGATCTACATGTGCTAGCTGGCTCCTGGGACACCTGGTAGAACAGATGCTCTGCCTTCCTTTTTAACATGTCCTAAATGCATCCATCGTCTTTTCTGGAGAAGTGGCAGTATGGGAATTATTTTGGCTAATTTCCAAGTTCGGAGCCCTACGTGAGTTGAGGGCCACGGGTTGAACATTGCTGAGATGTAACAAGGCTTAGCTAAGATTGTAATAAAAGAGCAGACGTGGTTCTAGAGATACTGATACACAGCGGAGTGGGGTGTAAGAGAAGAACTAACTCAGCGGGAACGTGTTTGTGCTGACCTAGTTTGCCGTTCTTTTGCTGCCTACAGAAGACTCTTTAAAATCTTTGAGAAGCAGTTGAGTCTAGATGCACATATTTCTTTCATTTATATGTTTTGCAAGTTGTAGTTTGCAAAATATTACTTTGTGAAGGTTTTCACAACTTCACATCACTTCCCCTTCCTCTACGTTTTGTGGAACTCTTTTGGAAATCATACATAAGTTAGAAGCAGCACAATTCTAATAACATGTAGTGGCTGTTGATAGCAGCCCTGAAGCTTATTTTTACTAAGCTGTGACCCACAGCTGAAGTTCTTTACAGTCTGTATAACTTTAAAAAGGCAATTGATCTAGCTTTTTCATGAGTGGCTGTTGGTATTCACTGCAGAATTTTAAAATACATCCACAGAGTTGAACGATAGGCAAAGCTAAAGGGAATCAGTTGAGCTGCATGAACTAGCCAACCCAGGAGAGAAAAGCTTGGCTTTTTCCAGTAACATACACTTACTTTTTTTTTTTTTTTTTTTTTCAAATCATACTGGAGTAGAACAACTGGTCAGACAGATTGTCCATATGAAAGATAGAGCTGTAACTACATATTACCAATACTCATAACCCATAGACATACTGTGGCTTTTGGAGAACTGAGAGGTGGGGGAGCATCAGGCATATTCACAAATGGGAAAATACAGTGGTCAGATTGGTAAGTGGGGTTTGGTTTTGCCTTAGGGCCTGCTCTTTCTACTTAAAGAAAAATTATTACTCTTCTGATTTAACCTCCCTTATACAAGTCAGTGTGAAGAGGTACAGAAGCACAACCCTGAAATTTACTGCATAGAGTTCTGTTAAATGGGTCTTGAATGTTACTGTGGTTGCACTTTGACATGGTTTGGAACATAAATTATTTCACACAGGGACATTGCATGTTTGCAACAGCGTAGTGACAACAGCAGTGAGATCTAACAAATTTGTAGTCTGGGAATTTTAACACTGGCATAAAACTCTTGGCTTTTATGTCAATAAAACACATTTGACGTGCTTCAAGCACATCTTGACATGATGGGGTCTTTATGGTATGTATAAGTCAATAATTCTCCATTAATCCTTTAATGCTGAAAGGGAGCTTGTTTGTTTTCAAATACCTGTCATTCTTAGTAGAGAAACTATAGATGAAAATTTAGTTTAATAGGTGCCTTTATAGCCACTGTGTAGTCCCTGGACTATTTAAGTATGGGGGGTTCACATAAAATCTCTGTAAGAAGTAGTTTGCTCTTAAGAAAAATGACTTATAATTGAGTAGTTTGCACATTTTTTCATCTTTTCCCCTTAAAAGTTTATCATAGCAAAGGAGGAAAAAAATCAACTTCTAGCACTGATGTTTGTTACAATTAATTTATAGTCAAATACAATAGACCGTGCGGCTGTATCAGCTCAGTGCCTGAGTGATTACTGTAGTGTCTGTGTTGCAGATAATTCAGGATAATGTCTCCTGCTGTAGTTTTGACTGTGCCACAAGTACACTAAGCAGTATAATAATGGATAGGAAGACAGAACCTCTTAAGTGTTTTTTCTTAATAAGCATGCCATGATTCATGTGTTGCAGTACTCTGGCATAATAAAGCAAATTAAAGACAGAATAGAAGCTGTCTCTCTTAATTTCTTACAGATTATATATGTTTGTAGCATCTTACATTTGTTTTCCTTCATTTAGTTATTCACTGTACCAGAGAGGTTTATACCAGCTTTTCATTATTTTCATTTCCCTGAGGATACAGAAGAATCTCTTTTAATGTACCTAGAAGTTCAAACAGTTTTCAGTCCTGGAAACAGATTTTACCAGCCTTAGCATAAATGTGAGGGTTTATTTGGTCTTGGCTGTCAAAAGCTTGAAATCAAAGACTGCAGTGGTAATTACCGTATAGTGTGATCTCATCATCATGACTGATCCTCATGCTGGCATCCCAGAAAGTCTATTAGAAGGCAGTTATGTCCAGAGCTGTTTGTAGATGGTCTGTAGCCACTTGTTATTGATTGAATCATCAGGAACCATCATGGCCACCTATCCATTAATGTGATCAGTGGTGGATAGCATTTGTCCTGCAAAGAATGAGGATCTATTTTTAAAAAGAGGTAGAAGTATTGAATAAAATGCTGGGTTTGTAGAAATAAGGAGGTTTCATCTTTCTTTTTTTTTCCATTTTCTAAGATAAATTCTGTCTGCTAGAGAAATGCAGGGAATTCTGAGGTCTGCCCTTAGCAGGGAGCCTTCTGTAGCTTCAGTGCTTAGGCCTGAAATATTTAGGATTTGACAGCTGTGTAACAGAAAGGAAACCATCACGCAGGAACTGTATCTTTCTATTTGTAGTTAACAGCTTATAGGACACATCTGTGTACAGTAGCTTCTCTCTATGAGAGGACATCTTGCACGTAGTATTTCTTCCGAGTAGTTCCATTCTGTACAGTAGGTAACAGAAGATTCCAATGTATTTTCCCTTGCTTTGGGCAGAAGATAGCAGGAGTTGATTGTGCTCTCTCTGTGTCTTTCTCTTTGGTTAAAGGTGATAATTGTGCCTGGCCTCCTCTATGTAGCCAGCATCAAGACGCAGGACTTTCTCCAGCTACACTAGAGACAGGTGAGGATCAGCTTTCTAAAGCAGTATCATACGGGTTACCTTCTTTTGTTTTAAAAATAATTGAAAGCTTCTGACAGAGAAACAAGCTCTAGAAATGTGGAGCAGAGAAATTACTTACTAACTACATACTATATATGATGTACAATGCGGATAGAACCAGCCTTTGAGTGAAAATAAATGCTGTGAATTAAGTCCTCTGTTTTAGGTTAGCATTTTTGCTTTCTCTGTATTTCTTACTAATCTCTCTTGTATTATTCAGTGCTTTTAATTTTTGAGGCCCAGAAGTAAGCAGAACTTTATCCTTAAAGTTGGGGGGAAGGGCTGGGCCTCAAACGTTCCAATCACATACATAACACTGAGCAGCTGGTGTTTCTCCGTATCATTAATGTCAGCTAAAGTCCCTGAAAGCAGAGGTAATGAAATGTCTGCTTTATGAAGTACTTCTGTTACCCACCGACTCATCCCAAATGCAGTCCTTCTTGGTCATGGGAAAGAGGCTTACTCTTGACCCCTGGTTAAAATTACTTATTTTGCAGTTCCTTGATTGCATGTTTTTGTTATTCTTCAGACAAAACAGACAACTTACGACAAAATAAAGGCTTTGATGACAATATTTGTTTTGCCTTTTTTCTTTTCTTTGTTCTTTTCTTTTTTTTTTAACTATTGCTTTAAAGATATTCTTCCCCCCCTTTTTTAGTTCCTGTTTCTGGTTCTCACATGGCTGCCTCTGCTTGTCAGCATTCTTTGAGCAGTTTCTTACCAACTGGAAAACAGAGGGATACAAGGAAAATTGATCTACACCTAAAGCCAAAGGCTTTGCACACAGTCTCAAAAAAACGACCACACTCTTTAGTGGACCTTAAGGCCTATAAAGACACAAAAATTTTAGTGGCGAAATTTTTGGAACATTCAAACTGTAATCTCCCTCCAGAAGTGCGTCACGTAGTGAACAGCATACGATCAGTAATAAAATCTGATGAGAGACACATGGAAGAAGCCATCTTCAGTGCCAATATTATAGACCAGGTAAGCCATTTATGTTCTAAACATTTCTTCAACTTCTCTCAAAACAAAACAATATAAAAATAAAAAATAAAAAAATCAAGTGTTTATGTGTATCATAAAACCAGAAAACAATGGCTGAATTTTTATCCTGTACGGACTTCTTAGATCCAGGGAGACATACATTTTTTTCACATTAAAGAACTAATTTTAGTAGTTATTTTTTTCAGACGTAAAACACTCGTCGTTAGTCAAAGTCCAGGTCATCCCAGCTATCTACTTAAGAAGTCAGATAACTTTTGGTAAAATAGTGATATAGTTCAAATTTGCAAAGTAGCTTGACAGTTGTATTAACACCAAAATGTTTGTTTCCCAGGCCTGCAAGGTTTTAGTCCTCTACCACCCTCAGCAAAGCTAGTGAAGCATTTCTCCTAAAACACACAGATGAGTTTAATTAGCTCCAGACTTAGATTTGTCAATTATCAGGCAGAGCTGCCACCAGAGCTGCACAGGTTTCCTTTTCATTTGTTTAGAGAGAAACAAATACTTGTTTGTGCCTTTGTTGATTGTATGAGGAGGCCCGATGCCTTTCAAGCCTGACTGTGCCTTCCAGTAGCCAGTACTTGGCCCTTACTAGTTACTGTAAGGACAGGAGAAGCGGGATGGCTGCATAAATGCACATCTCTGAGAGAGTTCCATCATTAGATAACTTAAATGAAATAATATTCATGGACCGAACCTTTTAAATGAAAACATTTCTTACGCTGTTGTCCCCGTTTTTTCCTTCTCCATTGCTGCCCTTTTTTAAACAGGTCATTACAAGTTCCCAGCAGAATGTGAATACCTCTAGGAAGCGACTTCAAGAAGATCTCCATCTTCAGAGCTGTGGTGCTCTAAGCTCTCCAGTTGCCTTCTTACGTAGGTCCCATATCACTCGCAGTTTAGAGCGGGACAGGCCTCACAGTTTAATTGGAGTTTGCCGGGAGACCATCCTTTGATAATATTTGCAGGTATGTGATTCCAGCAGAGTGACTTAAGGAAGAAACCAGGACTGGGAGAAATAAAAGTAGTGGATGGTTTAAAAAGTGTCTTCATGTGGAATTCCACTTTTTTCCAACAGCAGGAGGAGAACACCTGTTTTTCTGAATGTCAATTTCAGCCTTGATTTTTGCAAAATTTTAATGGATTTATTAGTAAAGTCATAACAACTGCTTTCTCGATCAGAAATATATTTATTTCACTGTATTCACAGAAATGCTACTGAGGCTGCCTCGCATTTCTTGAAAACCGTTGAAAAACCACCAGACACCGGCTGTACAACTTGAAAGTTGTATTTATTTAATGTACCTCAAAGTGTTTTAACTATGATCAGTGTTTTAATAAAAAGTATTTCTGGACTTTGCTTTTTCAAGAACTGATTTGGATAGAAATGTAAAGGTGATTCATACGCGCATCCAGTGCTGCTAATCCATTTTTCCAGTGTCTTTCACGCCAGGATAACTGATCTCTCCTATTAGTAGTGCCTCCCCCATCCCCCAGCATACTGCCTTTTAAACTTCACTAACGGCTGCAGTGTGGTTTATTTTTGCTTTGTGCTGAATGCTCCTGAGTTTATTAATGGATTAGCATATGCTATTGAAAACTAACGTTTAAGTACTCTGTGAATTGTGCCCAAAAGATGCATTAGGAAAGAAGTCTTTGAAATTCTGTATTTCCAAAAAGCATATTTCACAAACCTTTTACAAACGCCAACTGATAGGAATTTAAATGAATTTTTTTATCTAGCAGAGCCTTGAACACTTTTTCCAAAAGAATTGCTACTTCAATTATTAGTTTTGACAATTGTATTACTAAAACATGTCTTTGTGGTTCTGCTGCATTTATCTTAAAAAAAAAAATATTTAAATATCATTGACACTAATTTGATTACCAGCATGAACACAGGTCTGCCAGCAACGTCTTCCAGTGCAAGCTTCATCCTGGCTCTCAGAGGAAAATGGAAAGGCCTTAAACAAAAGGTTCTCAAAGAACCTACCACAGGTTGACGTTTCAGGGTTTTAAATTTTTTGCAGCAGTGCTTGTCAGTAGCATTAGCTTCCATTTGAGGTTTAATCATATACTTGGTTTCATTTGTGTCACTCTGAGTTGGGCAGACATCCTGTGAAAAGGTCACAAAGGAAGGTAGCTGAAGGTGGGTAGTATAATTTTTACAGCATCATCCATTTTAATGTATTTTAATTATAGCATACTTCTGTATGCATGTGAAGTTACGGTCACATCCAGTGGCAACAAGGTATGGTAACTGAAAGCATCTACTCTCAAGATACTAATGATACACAAATTACTAATTCAAGACATGAATTCCTTTTAAAAAAAATATGTGACCTTTGCAACTGCACTTAGATAAAGAATTAAATGATCTTCTAGTTATTACGTTAAACTTACACGACAAACAAAATAGGCAAGCTTCCTTTATTGTTTCAGATTTATTAGTGATAGTAGGTTAATTCTTTCCTAAGGTCGGTTGCATGCAACACACTACTCCTTGAAGTACAGTCATCTAAAGCTCTTTAGTTACTGCATGGTAAGGCTTCTTAAGTCACAGTGTATCTTCTTCAGGGCCTTGGCCAAAAAAAAAAAAAAATAATCTTGATGAGAAGTTACACCAATTAACATTTATCTCAAGGAATACAACTTTACTACTAGGTTTTTTTTTATCTACACACATTCTAATACTGCTGATGGTGCTATGTTATTTGTCAAAACAATTTACAATCAGAACACGTTGCCTTAGGAATAAGAATGCTTTCTAAAAGACAAATAGGCAAGCATGGCTTTCCCATTTTGAGCTAATAGAAACAAAAAAGTTAATATGCAAAAATTAAAGAAAAAACCCCAGCCCAACACAGACATTACACAACCTGTGCAATAAGTTATCCATGAAATAACTCTGTTAAATCATAAAAATCACAAGCATTAAAAATAAATATGTATCTAAATAAATATTTTGATTTTAATCTTGTGGCAATTATTCTTTATTTAGCATATGAAACACTTGTTACATGTTGATGTTCACACCTTGCCAAACAGGTTACACTTGTCATAACAATACCAAGTACTACAGTGGTTTTCTTTACATCAGTATCTAAAAGTTTTAACTGCACACATTCCTTTCCACTGAAATACCATCTATTCAGCACTAGTTTTAAACTTACGCAAAGCCATCAGCATTGGACCACTTTATGGGACTAGGATTTTTTTTTTCCCCCACTTGAGGCAGCTGTAACTTTCTCTAATTGCTTCTCTTTGCCGTGTCCTGCAGTCTCATTCATCAAATATTCACATTCACCATGTTATCAAACAAGACAGACATACATACGTCACTCTACATAAAGGTTACAAATAAATATGTTTTAAGTTTTATGAGAAAACAGTTCAGAAGATGTTGCAAAATACTTAAATATTTTACAAATATTTTTGTCAGTGATTATTGTCCTTGACCATCCTTCTCATCGCTTTTTGGCAAAGAAATAAAAAGGAAGGAGAGAAAAGGTAGAGACACCTGTCTGTTTCGGAGTCCTCAGGTCAGCTTCAAAGCCTTTTGTTCATACAAAATACAAAATTCTCCTCAGCTATGAGGGCTTCAGCTTTGATGGAATCACTTAGTTACTTTGCGGCAAGAGAGCTTCCTGCTAGATGTATAGGGGTGTCTCTTGCCCAGTTAGAAGCCTGAACATGGCAGCTGGCATAGTCTTCATGTGAATCTGTCAATTGATTTACACAGAAATGAACAGATTTGTTAAAATAGTTTAAAATATTCCACAAGGCTCAGTCTGCCTCTCCCTGTGGTGTAAGTGCATCTATTGTCCTGGTTTCTGTAGATGTGAATGTTACCCAAGTTTCTAGTTCAAAGGTCCCTGCTTCTGACCAGCTGATCTGCTGTCTTTGCTTTTCTTGTGTGCTTTTTAAAAAATGACAATGACAGGATGCAACACCGTGGAGCTTAAAAAGGCACCGAAACACTTTCTGTTGTTATACCCAAATCCCATTGCGGTCCTTAAAAAAGCAGCAGCACAAACCTCTCTGAAAATTCATTCTCCTGTTCTGGTATTAGCTGAACTTAGAGTTTTCTTCTGTTGTCCTTTCCTGTGGGAGTGTCATCTTGTACGTATTTTCTGCTAATTGGAGAACAATTCTCTGAACACAAAACTTTTATCACCTGACATTTAAATGCCAGTCAAGAGTTTGATGGAACATGTTCTCTCATGGCTGGTGTGTTTAAGTTCCTTCTACAAGGGAGTACTTTGGTAAGTGTCAGAGGGATTTTACAGACTAACAGGATTAAAGGCATCAAGCAGTCAGAGTTGTACCAGCTGTAAGTACCTATCAGATGGCACAAGAGGAAGGACAGTAAACTTTACTAACTGATAATACAGACTCTTGCCAGTCATAAGCTGCCTTGACATCTTGGTCTCTTCATGCTGAAAACAAAAGTTTCATACTGTCCTCCTATGTTTAGTGAGATGTTATGCAGCAAAGAGGTACCATAAAGGCATGGAGGTTCTACAGAAATCTACAGCTTTGTTCCTGCCGACATGCACGTACTCTGTGTTATTTTTCACGTTGTCATTTTCCACAGGAAAACAAGTTCTCTTTGATTTTTGCAAAGGAACTAGTGGAAGATCTGGCCAGGGTTGTGTATGATACTACCACTAAATTCAGTAGAGATTTTGACAGCCTGGAGGATCTTGTTCATTCATTGCTGATTTCTCTAGAAGTACTGGAGAGACGTGGCTTAACTTACTCTCAAGGTAAGCTGGAAATGTTTGGGGGAAATCAAATTATTAAAATACACCTCATTTGAATCTATCAGCACCTGGAATATTCATTTATTTCTATGGCAGATGGTGTAGTGATAAGCCAAGAGACTTTCATAGCTAACACGCTTGAGGAGTCTTTTCCCTTAATGTGGTTTAATTCAAACAGTAGGTTGATGGTTAGAATCATGCCAGGAACACTTGAAAATAGGTGGAAAAACGCAGTGAATGTGCATCTAACTGTTCAGAAAATGTTCTGGTAATTGTTTATTATTAGTGCTCAAGTCCAATTTACTGAGGTGGTGTTTTAAATACTATGTTAAGACACTGCTTTCAACTGAAATATATATTCTTTCATTTTAATTCCTTGATAAAGTATTTGTTTTCTTACCTCTCCCACTGAATTAGACAGTGCTTGTACTATCTTCTCATGAGCAGTAGCAACAACACTTTGTCCATTGATCTCAATAATACGGTGTCCTACTCTTACCCCTCCCCTCTCAGCTATTCCACCTCGCATCAAGCTGCAAATCTGCCAAGAGAAAGAAAAGTTTATTAAAATTTAGAAATGTCATAATGTAACAGTTACTAGGATTACATTATAATAATCAGTGTTGACACTGTAAGGATTCCAAAGATATTTGTGGAAAGTATGCTGTGAGTTTTTAAATGTTGGTTTGGTGTTCTTTTCAATGTTTTTGCAAGTTACAATTTTTATTTTCATTCTTATGGGCAAGGAACATATAAATATCTAACAGTGATACAGGAAGCAGCCATACAAAAGTGGAGGAATGGGGAAGAGGGAAGTTTTATGTATTTTCAGGATAGGAGAAGTGATTTTTAAGTATTTCTGACCGTGCCACCTGGACTCTTTCTGCAAAGTACCACATTATTCTTTCTCAATAATGGGAAATATAAAAAAAAGCTGAAGTAAAAATGAATCTCCAACAGCAATTTTTCCACATATGTGGAAAAAACGTGACATAAGTTTAATCCTTAACCCTGCACAAACATGAGTTTAGGCTGAAGGAAAGGATGATGCCATACAGGCATTCTGTATTGAAAGCTGGCAATCTGTCAAAAGGGACACAAAAATCTTAGGGAGATATAAGGAAAGATCTATCTCAAAGATGTAAGGAAGAATTTTTTATGACGAGGATGGTGAGGCACTGGCACAGGATGCCCACAGAAGTTATTGAGGTTCCATCCATGGAAGTGTTCAAGATCATGATGCATGAGGCCTTGAGCAACCTGATCTAGTGGAGATGTCCCTGCCTGTGGCAGGTGTGTTGGACTAGATGATCTTTAGAGGCCTCTTCCAAGCAAACCATTCTATGCGGCTATGAAATGTGCAAATCCTGTTTCTTTTTACAGGCTGTTCTCAGCACGGTGAAGTATGACAACTTGTTTCCTGCACCTCTGCAGTTTGGAAAAAGGGCACTCTGCTTGCCAGAGCCACTGGTTCCCTCCATGTTTTACAGTGCTGTTGGCCTTAGCAAGCTGAGCTTAGGATGAAGGCAGCAAGTCAGGCCACTTTTTCAACTGGCAGCTGCAGGTTATCAGTAAAGAACTAGGCTCAGGTTTGGACTTTTATGCCCTCTACAGTAAGAGGAATAATTCTACAAGAAAAATTGTGTTCCCTAGGCATAGTCCCAGCAGACACTGCTACTTAAAATCATGCTGAGGTTGCAGCATGCCTAGCTTACAGGCAGAAAGGAAAATCTCAGTCCAGTATTGGGGATTTAAAAGAAAGTTCCCTGCTCAGGAACAGTATCTGTGCAGTGACAGGGCGCTCTCTGACAGACTGTACAGCCATATATTACATAGAAATTCTTGGTCAGTTATCTCAGAAGACTAAGCTCATGGAGCACGTAAGGCAGATGATGTATATCTTGAAACTCTGGAACTGAGCAGAGCTTAGCAGTGCTGAGATTTACCTTTTGTTTACTGAGAAAAACCTGTTCTTGGAGAAAAAGACATGAGTGATAGTGCATCCAATGATAGTTACTGTCAATGGTTATTAGAATCACATACCAAGAATTTTTGCTGAGATCTGGTAATTTGCTCAGAGCTAAATACAAGTATGACAAGATGTGCCCCCCAGGAGTTTATCTAAATCAGAAAGACAGTATGTGGGGAGACGGCCAAGCTGGAATATAGGCCAAGCTGAAACATTTGTCTGTGGTTGCCCAGAATTTTTTGTGTACAACACTAGCAGTTGTGTTTAAATTTCTCTTCACAAATAGCAATGCTATAAAAAATGAAATCCCTTTTTACTCAAAGTTCAGGTTGTCTGATATAGGGAGCAGAAATACACAGTTTGTTTACAGAAGGCCGTTTTTAGCCTTCTGAGAAGAAACTCTCCTGCAGTGAGACTTATCTTCCACCACATTATCATTAGTGGCTGTGTTTTACCTACTGTGGTTCATAAAGTATTTCTGATGGACTTGTATGCATAGAGGCATCATCAGGACCCCTCACAGAATTGTCTTGAATTTCAGTCACGTACAATACATTGTTTTGTAGGTAGTCTACCTTCTAATCGTATAGCTGACAAGCTGTACTACACAGATCTTCTCTTTTATAGAAAGCTTCTCAATTCAGCTCACTTAAAAATTTGCTCTTTGCTATTGGGAATTGTATGCAGTAATCTGAAAGAACAGAAAGCAGAATGTGCCAAAAGGAACTCTATAAATGTTTTTTTCACAGTATAGAAGTATAGAGACAGTACAGCCAGCTGAAATAAAAGCTTTCAGAGCTAATGGAAATGTGACCTCTCACCCCACTGCCATAAAGGAAAAGATAACGGCTCACCTTTCAGTGTGTGCCTGTCAAAGCACTTTTAATACCGTCAGTGAATTTCTTCTTTCTAACAGCCTCAGACACAGGAAGCAGTCTCTTACCTTCATTCAAGAATGTGATCCCTTTCCAGGGATGGGAGTCAGCTTTCTTTTTTCAACTATTTTAATAAGGTAGAAATAGACACAGAGCCCAGGTGGCTCTGCCTGGCCTCACAGATCCTGTTAAGCTAGAGACAGAGCACAGATGTAAAGAAATATACTGCACTGAAAGCACACAGTTACGTGGCTCCTTACGTGGCAAGTGGCTTACCCAAAACAGCCTTAAGAATTTTGACTCCAGCCAGTGGAGCTAGGCTGGCAAGTTTAAGCTGAGCAGTAGCACTACATAAATAGGATTCCATTCAGCCAAGATTGTTTAGCTTGCTGGATTTATTGAACATGGTGACAGCTGTAGTGTTCTTAAATAAAGAATGATGGATCTGAATCTTCTTCTAAGCAAAAGCCTATCCTCTATTTACTGTGTAAACTAAAGGAAAAAAAGAGAAAAAAAAAGAAATGGTGTAAAACATACTGGTTCAATCCATTTAGCTGGTACAGATTCTGCAATGTCTTAGACAAGCTGCAGCACATCAAATGTGAAACTTTTTAGTAGCTTCACAATTGGTTTTATTGCAACTCTCCATTGTATAGTAAAACATGAAGGGTAGAACAGTGCAAGGCAAGCTCTTTATTCTGTGTAAATGCCTTAAATATTACCTATTAAACCAGGTTTCTCCTCATCTCACTCCTATGTTACTCTATTTAAGCCCAGGCAACTTAAATAAATACAACCAAAGGCAAGGAAGAAAGAAAAAAAACTGTCTGTTCTGTTAAGTTTTTCTAGTGTTAATGTATTTTTAGACAGAATTGTGCTAGGCTAGGGATGGGGTAGATAGAAGAGTCAGAAAAAGTGTCTGAGATCTACACTGAGAAGCAATGTGTTATCAGCAGTAAAAATACAACTGGTAATACACAGATTTTTCATAATGTAGGAAACAAGGTAATGATGTGATATGAGAGGACCGCTTGTATTTGAATACAATTTTAAAAGAAGTGTAGCATAGTGATTTTCAGAAGTGGCTGACAGGTCACTTTGGGTTCACCTTCCCATCATACAACATTCACACGTTTCATACGTGTGCACAGTATTCTCTTCTTCAGTTCAAATTTTAGATTCCTTTTATAAATATGCAATGAAACTACATCAGCCATTTTCAAGAGCCCTGAAGAATATTTGCATCATTAGTGCAAGAAGAATTTTGCAAAAGGAATGCTCTGATTTATGCTGTTGTGCTGCTTCGTAACTAAAACTTCCAAAAGCTGGCACTACTAGTGCTCCATGAAGCACAACCTCAGGCTTTGCGTTAATTAAACCATACCGAATAGACAAAGAAAACAGACACCTGCAGCAGCCCAGTCTCTGCATCTTCCTGATACTCTATGCAAGCAAGACCCAGTTCAATACTTCTGTGCGTCCAGGTTGTTTCTTGGCTATTCACTAATAGAATAGCTGTCCATCCTGCACAGATGAGATGGCCAGTGCAAAGGAACCCCTGCACAACTGCTATCAGCAGAGGCAAGCCAAGAATCACCAGCTGCGTGCGTAATGAGGTAATGGTGTAGCAGCAGGAGACATTGAATGACACCCATTGTGGCAAGCCGTTTGTTTCATCGCTGTGCTAATGCTGAACCAACAAAGAATAAGAATGTTATTTCTGAATCCTCTCAACAATTGCTTGCAACTACAAGACCACTTTTTAAAAGTTCAGTGTCAAACTACCAGAGAGACGTACTTTGCAGAGTCATATTTTCAAACGTTAAGTAAGAGAGACTTACCTGAGGAAGGACTTTACAGGCCCAGAGGCTTGTCCCTACAGCAGCCTAACAGATGTTAACCTCTGCTTTTCATTGGCTTTCATATTCAAACATAGACTCTTCATAAATTAAATTAACTATAAGACTTTCTTTTTTTGCTTTCTGAGGAAGACTTTTATGCAGACTTTGATGAACTTTACACTGGGTGTCATCTAAATGTTGCCTATATACTGGAATGCGTTATGACCACCAAGTGTGGTGAATATGACAAATGACCAGTAGATGGAGTGAGCACCCTATGAAAGAAAACAGCCAGTCTGCAGAATTTACCACACTCCCAATTATGTAGGATGTGATTAGCTGGGGCAAGACAAATAGATTGTCTCACAGAGTCCATTAACTGCCTCTGTCCAGGTGAGCACATGATATGCTGCTTTTAATCCACCTTGGCCTGACTGCTTTTCCCAGCCCTGACCTAACCCCCAACCATGCTGTGACAGGCCTCCTAGAATAGTTGGTTCATAAACATACTATAGTGTTTCTCATTGTTCCTTAAATATATTTTCCTCTTTTATCACAGCACCAGCTGAACGTGCTAGGATACTACAAAAGATAGAAATTAAGAAATAAATTAATGCCGCATACAGTGTTGTATACTGTTTTTGGCACCCTCTGTGAGATCTTGTACAACCAGATGCCACCCTTTTCATCTTTTTTATACCAAGACTTGGGATTTGCTGATACAGAGTGAACTACCAGCAATAACCATAGCCACTTAGCATACCTGCACAGGTAGGGTGAAACAGGATTAAGCATTGGCAAAGGAGGACATAAATACACCACACACCTCATTTTTCTGTATTTTCTACATACTGCTCTCTACTGAAGTGTCATTAATCTCAAACATGACAAATACTTTAAGCCTCTGCTTCTGAAGGACATAACTTGAGGTAGGTACCACTTCAGAGTGCTTTCAGCTGGACCAAGGCTTGCAGCGGTGTTCTTTATACCAACCTTTTCTGTGACCACAACATGATATGTCATCTTAGGTAGGAAAAACTTAAGTACAAGAATAACTTAGAGATGGCCAGCAGAGCTGGAAATCTAGTAATGAGCCATCTGTTTGCTAAAGCACGGTGAGATCCATAAACCACATCCTATAGTTACCTGCTACTCTTCCAAGGGTGGCAAACAGGTACCTGCCAACTTAGAATTATAGAATGGTTTGGGTTGGAAGGGACCTTCCAAGGTCATCTGTTCAAACCCCCAACTTCATTTGATTAGTTCCACAGAACAGGGGATCAGAGCCCACAGCCCTTTGTGATGTGTGAGCAGCCAAATTTATTTTTTTACATAGACTGGAGGACGAGGAGATGGTTGATGGTCCTGCAGTGCAGATGGTTCCTAACCCTGTTATCAGCCACCAGAAAGGCCAGCTAGTTGTATTGGGAGCTTGCTTTGGAAAGGTACAGGAGAATGGCTTGGGAAAGAACTACAGGTGAGTAGCCTGAAGTGCATCAGGTAAGTCTTACCTGCCACATTCTCCTGTTTGCTGCTGTCATTACAGGCAAACTGCAGCACGCAGAGAAGAGATACCCGGGCAACAACCTATACAGTTACTTGTAGTGAGAGGCGTTCAGTTTTAACCCGAGGAGGTCATAATTACATTCTCTTGCCCACTACCATGTGATCCAAATCAATTATGCACAGAGGAAGAAAAACTAAAAGTCTTAGTGTGTGCTCAGATTTAAGAGAGAAACAGGATCAGAACTAAGATTAGAATGTTATAATTGTAAAAACCTGTTTCAATGTAACTGTTTTCCTTGCAACTCTGGCACACTACTGACAGAATGACACATGAATTGGCTGATCCAGGTACTGCCCCAGCAATCTGGACTATGCATCTTGTGGCTGTGTTAGGTAGGAAAATCCCTCAAGAATGGCAGTACCTGGTTCTCCAAATCCATTTGCATTATATTACTCAAAGATGTAATAATAAGGTTTTGGTTAATTAAGGGATCACAGTACAAAATATGAGGTCATGCAGACGTATTTTTTCAGTACTTCAGTGTGTATCTGTAATGAAAAAAAAAAAAGAAAGAAAAACCCCAAACAATCACAGAACACAGAAACTTACAATTCCATTCTGTACACTGAAGCCTAGCTGGTATTTTAAGTCTGGCCGTTTTATGAGGACAGTAGTAACAGGAGGACAGCTGACAATGTTCAGTTTGACTTGTGTCTGATTCTTGAGACCCTGTAAGATATTTCAAAAGTTAGTACTTCTGAAATCAATTTTAATTTGCTCTTTTGTTAGTGGTTTCCTAATTGCAAGAGTGTAAAGCAGCTGATCTGAGAAAGAACAGCTAGACTTGAACAGAAACCTGTTGCTAACTTTAGAGATCTGTTTCTTTGTTTCATTTATCTCCCAAGCGATTTGGCCCAGCAAAACATATCAAAACTATATCAAATACTTTAGAAACTTCAAGGAAGTTTCCAAGAAAGAACAAAACTGACTACTGCTTGGCCTTTACCAGCGTGGGGTTCATTAATCTGCTGCTGCTGCTCTTCGTAAATCTGCACAGACATTAGATTTAGTCCCAGTCATTAAAGATTATGCATTCTGAGATTCCATCGTGTCTGGGGAATCTTCTTATACTCACTTGACCTGTCCTGCAGTCTACCAATCTCCATCTATTTCATCTACATGGAGCCCAAAGAAGCATAGTAGATTTTAATCCTCAGAATTTCATTTGGAGGCTGTGGGAAAGCCTGAAACTTGAAGATAGCTAAGTAACTTAATTGAGGCAAGTTTTTCAGATATGGCCTTGTTTGTTCGAGTCCAGTAACAAAGCTGCAGTCAAATTCTCCAGCCCTAAATTTCAGTACTTTATCACCCTTGAATCTCTCTAATTCCACTTGCTGTTAACAACAGATTACTTTTTTTCTCTTTTGCAGTGATATGAAAAATCGTATCTGCTGGAAATCTACAGGGTCACTTGGCAGAATACTACATCTCTGCTGTCTTACAATCTACAGCACATAGAGTTGTAAGTTTGGGGTACCTTTATGATCCCTTGGCATGTTGCAAGAGGTAGACCAACTAAACTGGTCCCATTAATGGACATAATTTGGTCTCCAATGCTGAGTTTTCCTGAACGGGCTGCAGGGCCTCCGTTCATCATGTTTGCCAGGATAACGGTGGGTAGAATGGATCCCCATCCGGATTCCACAATCACTACCCCAAGAATTTCTCCCTTCTGTTTTTCTAGCTGGAGCTGCAATTAAAAAGAAACAAGCAAACCTTTTTTGTTTTGATTCGTCTAAATTTGAGTACTGGCATCTCAGTTGTTCCTGAATAGCAGCTAGACATTACAAAAAGAATTCTATTCTTTCCCATTAAGTAGTAGCCTAACTTCAAAAACACTGTTCAAACCATGTAACACATACTGATTTCTTTTCATGAGTATCCTCCACTTGTTTGCTGAAGGTGATACAGGTCTTTATAACAAGCAAAAGACTAACAAATAAGTTAACTCTGTAGGAAGCACTGGAACTGAACACGAAATGAATGAATGCCAAAGAGGTTTCCATCCATGCAACCTGGCAGCTAGGGAAGGCTGTAACATCTTGTGGCTAAGGCAATGCCTGGAACACCGGCTTGAGTTCAGCTCCACTTCTGCTATCACTGCTCAGGTTCTTGATCTTGGGGTTTGTCTGTCTGTATTTTCAGGCCAGGATCTCTTGATTATTATTGTTGATGTTACTATTATTAACATTATTGAATATACTTGTGCCTGGCACCTTAATCTAAGATCCCCGATGTGCTGATATAATGTAAATGATGACTTCTCCTTAAATACAGCAATGTTAACTATTCATTAATCATAGCACATCTAATTTTTACAGCAGAAGAGTAAGAGTTTATAAATAGAAAACATACTCTTTAAAAAAATACCAGGAATCACTTTCTCTTTCTTTCAAATGTGGAAGGACAGGGGCATCTGTAGTTACAGGAATCAAGGAGGCCAGCTGACTTCGGTTGGAGCTATCTATCAGGGCTCTGAACCAAGCATGATGCCACAACTCTGTCATTGTTCAAACATTCATAAACCAATTAGAAACAAAGCTGCCACAAAAATAATTACCTTTTTAATCAATTTGAAATGTGACATATTCATATTTTTCTGTTTCAATTCCAAGTTAAACCAAGATTTATTCAACTGAAATGTCCCTTGTTAGATATTTTGTCATGCTTTTATGCACATGACAATACTTTACTGATACCTAGTGACTGCAGATGTATAAAACATCAAATCCTAACCTTTCTACCTGCAGGTATAGGTGCGTTCTCTTCCCAAGAACACACATGCTGTACAAAAGAACCTGCAGTGCTAGAAGAAATAAGTAGGAAAGCTGTGACTGAAGGATTCGGCATTTTGCAGTTCATCTCAAGGTAAGATTGCTTTAGGACTCAGAGTAGAAACTCTTGACCTTTGCAACATGGGCCAAATCCCTACCACACTGCAGCAACAGAGGACAAAGCAGAATCTGGCTGCAACTGCACTCACCACATTCTGGTTTGGAATGCCCAGTATGGCAGTGACTTTTGTATGAAATGTAAAATGTGAAATATATGGCTGTTGTACAGAGAATCCATTACATCCACAACCAAGTGTAAATAGTTACTCTTAAGTCATTTGGGGCACTTACGGGAAATTCATGCCTTTTCATGCATTGTGAGCATGAAACTCCATTTCACATGACAGTTTTGTTGGTGTTCTAATAGGGGAAAAGAAATAGCCCTGGACTCATGGCCCTTGTATCCATTAAGTAAGAAATCACTTACAGCGTGCATTAAAATAGATTGTCATCTCTCTTTCTGTATCAATGCATTGGTAAAACACACATCTTGCACTGTGTACTGTGAATAGCACAGAGCTTATCTATGTCAGATGTAAATGTACTTTATTACTGTTTTGATCCATGGAAGCAGAAAGGTCCTAAAAATGTAAAGAATAAATTCTAAATACTTATAAAGCTGATTTTAGTAGCACAGTATTGATGAAGCAACACATCTTGAGATGTAAAGTCATCCTTAAAATGCCCTAAGACTTTTCCACGAGAAATACATTCATCTGAAAAAATGGATCCATCTGAAATGAAATTCCAAAACTACCTTACCTCTTTGCAGTTTTCTGAATTGGAAAAGTGTATGAGATCATCATTGTACATCTCCTGGGTATTGATGATGTCACTGTATTCTTTCTGACTGAGATCCTCTGGGTTAATTCCATTGGCTCTTAAAAACTCTTGGTAAGCCACACTGAAAGCCTGACCAATTGACTGAGCTATCAGCTGTGCCTAGAATGTAGAACAAAACACAGCTCAGAGAACAGACTGATAAACAATTTACCACTGAAACCATAAGAAACAAGAGAGAGACTGGATTTAAGACAAGTGTCAAAATGAAGGAGCCTGTAAAGTTGCTAGATTAGTACGGGTATAAAGTTGCTTTCAGGTTAGCTGCACAGAAAGCATCCATTACATCCAAAATAAAATTTTAAAAAACCCTGCTGATCTGCCTTCATCAGTACACCGCAGCAGGAAGCAGCCATATGCTATCTATGTACTCATTCCAGCAAACGCTGGAGAGTACTGGCTTTGTACCAACATGGAACAGAGCTTACAGAAAAGACTGGCACTGCTTCTGATCAGTGTATTTGCAGGGGTGATGAGAGAAAGGATGTGCTCTGCTTGCACATGCCTTCACAGACACGTAAGCATTGATAAGTTTGGTTGTCATGTCAGCTGCTGCTTTTCCCCCTTGGTCTTACAGGACTGAAAGCACCGCTGCAGCAAAACCATCTGCTCTCCTATTACTGCCACGATACGTGTCTCATATTACAAGCAAACCAGTAACAGCCCTACTTACCCACTGCACATCTACAACAGCTATTCCCATTAACACCTTGGGTAGTGATGTCAGGAACGCTTTCAAGAACACAGCCAGAGCCATGATTATAGCTTGTTAAATTATTGAAAATCCTCCATGTGTCTTTATGAATTTTTGAAGCACTTACCTCTGCATACAGTTTACTACAGTATGCAACAACAGATGACTTGCCACTACAGTGGGCTGTATAGTGAGTACAATAAATGAAACGTTATAGTGACTGGTATCTGGATGTGTCAGAAACACATATACATTAGAAAGAAATCTACAGAAACCGAGGATGATAATACTGACAACATTGCACGTTCAGGACACTGCAAAAGTCAATTAAAGAAATACTGCACTGCCGTAAAATTTACCTTCTCGTTCCACTAGATGGCATTGGAATGCAGAGAAACAGAGGTAAGAGAACGAAAAGGAATTTGTAGTAAATTTTTTCTACACTTGATTTGTTTTCTTTTTTTTCCTGTTCCGAGTTTACTGCAGTTCACAGGAGAATGCCACGCTGGGTTTTGTATATTTGCAGTTTTCAGGTTCTGTATTCTGTCATCAAGGGGTATGAGTAGCTCCCAATGATCTGAGGAGGACTTAATTGAATCTTACAATGCAACTCCCTAAAAATATTACTAATCAAACCTATGAAACTATTCTGGAAATGCAATACACTTTCTTAGACAGTAGGTACTTGCTAAATGCACTACAAATGCATAGTGTTTTCTGGACAACATGGTAAATCTTCTCGCAATCTACCAAGCAGATACACAGTGTTTTCTTTGATGCTAAAAGGTGATTTTCTTACTTCATTTCAGCTGCAGTACACAAAAGCACTAATCTGCTGGATTGAAAAATGATGTTAGAAAACTAAGGATGTAATTAGCTTAGCCAGTCACAAATCTTTCCTTTTATTTATTAGCATTGTTGAAAGAACACAAATGATTCTGTAACACGAGATAAAGACTGAGGAGGAGACATGAATTTGCGATGTGAATTTGTGGAGACAGAAAAGAGAGGTGAATATGGACAAACACCTGGCTAATGTTTCCATTACGTGTAGCTTCAGTCAGATAAGATTACTGACAAGATTATTGACAAGAAAAATTCATTCAAGAAATCAGATGTAATTTCAGAGATTCTCTAAATAACAAATGTTGTTTAAATAAATTTAATTCCATGTACTTACATCCTCTGATTCAAAGACATGGCATATCATTTTATACTGCTTCTTTCCTTCCTGGGCACCAGGTGTTGTTTCAATACAGTCTTGAGAAGCTGATCTTGGCATGCGGCGTCGCGCCATTAAAACCACAATGTTACCAATATCGGCGATATATGAGATTGTGCGTAGTGCATGATCCATCATTGTTTCCTACATAAAGCAAAGAGATAGAAACTCATTCTTCATGCCTGCTGTTATTCTACAAATGCTGCATCTTCCTTCTCCTTGATGGCCTATTCCTTGAGAGTGACAAAAGCTACAGACGCACTTTCTATGGGTCCAGATCTGACATTCCCTACACAGTCAATGGGCCCAATCTCCAACTGAAGGCACAGCAGCTGTTCAAGACATTGCCTTCAATGCAAGTGTTGTCTGAGCATGGTTGCTACTGTAAAGCAATAATGAAGATCTATACTACAGTTTATAAACATTTTCATTCTGTTGGAAAAGTACGTTTCCCTTTTGTATTGGTTTTGCTGATTGAAGCAGATGCATTTCACAATGACAGAACAAGTTTTAGGGAAGTCATATGTATATATGAGAAGATGTTAGTTTCCCATTTTTTTAAATCATGTCCTATAGTAGCAATAATATCTAAGGTGACATTTTCTCCTATACCTTAAAGCTACACTTATTTTCTTTGTAAAGAGCTATGAATGACGGCAGTATTTCATCTTCTCGGTAGGGAGAATTTAAAATACTTTTTTCTGGCTACGCATGTATCTCAGACCAGACTGGAGGGAGCCGCTCTAGTGTCTGGCCTGACAGTCAAAATCCTATTCCAGTCAATATCATTAAGCTGCCTATTTGGTTGTGTGGAGAGCACTCAACTCAGAAGAGACATAGCCAGTTAGAATGATTTTCAGTGGAAACCTGTCCAAGCTTCATTCTAATGAACATTTCTTATGTAAGAACACATGAAGAGTACTAAATAGAAAAAGCCTCCACCTCAAATTCCTGCATCCTTTTAATTACTTTAGCCTTTTAAACTCTTATTTTACTTTCTGCTATTAGGGAAATCCTAACCCACTTGCCTTCCAAATGTTTTTTTCAAAGGAATGTATCGTTATTCTGTGGCTTTGATAAGTATTGAGTTGCCTTGGACAAATGAAAACTGAGTATTTATAGTCAGAGAAGGATATGTGGTCACTAAACTTGTTTTATTTCAGATATTACTATTTTATCTTTTGTTCCCATCTCTAGTTCATCTTTCTATCAATTGGCTCTTACATAAAAGACCAATGAGGTCCCAGAAGGAAGAACCTTCAAGGACATTTTATAACGGTTTCTGTGCACCACTAAGTATGAACTTGTAGTAAGTTTTATGATTTCTGAACTCAGCATTAAATATGAGTAAATTAATGTGACTCAACAGCTAGCAGTCTCATTTTCAGTAACAGGTTTTTATATGTAAAATAATGTTATTTTAATAAAGCAATGTATGTGACATGGCTATAGTGATAATTTCCAGGGACTTAGGTATGTTTAGGGCTGCAAAGGCAGATCTATATACTTGTTTACACTAGTGTTTTAGACAATTATTTGTACCTTTGTACAGGTTTTATTCAAGATACTTTATAAGTAACCTGATTGCTCCTTTAGTTTGTTTTTTTAAAATAAAAATAAATAAAAAGCTACCACTTCTCTAAGTTGCTAGAAAGGCATGTTGCTATGGAAGATGTTCCATAATGGTAAGAACCTTTTGGGTATAAAATCAGAATTTTAGGACTGTTCATCCAATCAAGTAATCTGACTGACTGCAATTCCTTTAAGTGCCTTGAAAGAAAACACTATTACTCAAGTCTCTGTATAATTACAGAGGAAGATAAATTAGTAGGGGGAAAAAAAAGGTAACAATAACTAATGGTTAGCAATGCTTATCTGGCAGATATTTTGACAATTTAGGCAAAATAGCAGAAAAAGCCTCCTAGCTATTAAGGATCCATCAAAGCCATAAAACGATATTTTAAGGCAGTGATGACTAACATTTCTTCTTGATGACACATTCAAGGACTGTATATTGTTCTTTACTATGTGGTTGTGTTGTTCTTCCTCACCCCCTTGCTGCCCACATATCACCTTCTGACTTGAGGTGCTCGTCCTCTGTACCTGGAGCAGTCAGCCTTTGCTCCTTCTCAGTTTCATACCAGGCCAGACTCTACTTTGCCATCACATGAGTAAAACGCCTGTGTGCTGTTACAACGGTCACACCACGTGTGCACTTCTTGTGTGACAAGAGGAGACTGCAGGAGGCTCACGAGAGGTAAGTTCAATAGCAGGCTGCCAGGGTAATGAACGCAGCTGGTAGACATGGCTGGTGTACTGCTCTGAATCCAGTCTATTGCCATTGGTTAAACATCCTTGTTTTAAGGCCAATAAGAGTCCAAAACCTGTTTTTATGGGACATTTCAAACCTGAGCTTTACAGGTTTCTTTAACTGGCTACTGCTGCTTACTTTAAAATCTTACACTAAGTATTTATTTTAATTAAGATAAAGCATTAAAACAAAGACCAAAAAAGCGCCTCTAAATCATGCTTTGTTAGCTTTGTTTTCTAACATTACTTTACATATTTGGCCATTGTAGAGATGAGCTGTTCTCTTCTTTAAGAAGAATAAAGGGCCTATTTGAAAATTCCTTCTTGTTGAGGTCACTGGTCAGTTTGGAGGGTTTTCTAGACTTTTGTTTATTGCTCAAAGTGGAAACAACCAGAAGCATAGTAGTTTTATTGATGAAACTAGCAGAGGATGTCCCCTTCCTGCCCACCCCCTCGAATAGCTGAAAACATTCACCAAATTCTGTCTGAATTGGAAAAACAAGCCACCTTCTTATTGAATCAACTGGTTTCACTTTACCTTGTGATTTCTATTAGTTTCAAGTAGTAAATTTCTTTCTGGTATCTAAAATAATCTTTAGTTCTTGGCCAAGACTGAGGCTGTTACTGCTACTTTTGGCATCTGCTTGCATATGTATGTGGATATTTCTAATGTGAAGAAAGAAAAATTGACTACAGGTTTGTTGTTTGGTTTGGTATTTTTAACTAAGAAGGTCTTTGGAGGTTTTTGTTTGTTTGGTTTATTATTATTATTATTATAATTGGCTAGTGACTCTTGATACGAATATCCCACTGAGCAGCATGAAGTTAGTTTTCATCTAACTCAATCATATTAGACAACTGAGATACCCTCCTTACTGTGTCTGTAGTGGCAGGGTTTCTCCCTTGATACCTGATCTTCCAGAAAACGCTGTAATGTGCTGTGAGAGAATAACACAATTTTCATAATCCCATGCAGCACGCTTTATATAAACAGCCAAGTATTAGTTTACCATTACTTAACAAAGCTCTAACCCTAAGACAGCAAGACTGTTCCTCAAGTCAACAAGAGTAATTGTTTTAAGAATTTCAGTACAATTTAAGCTGACAGAGAAAGATACAAATAATCATTGCTTCCTAGAACCACCTGTCTTACTAAGTAGAATCACTACCCCTGAAATTATTGTAATGATTCTTCTCAGGCTTGAAATAAAATGTTCTATCCCTAAACTATGAAAAGTGGTGATGGTTAAGAGATGGTCTGGGGGGTGTCTCTAAGGGCTGCAGTGGCTCAGGAGGACTTACGGCACTTCTCAGTAGGGACGAATGTTTTATAAGGGACATCTCTCAGCAGAATCTTGGGAGCTCTACAGAGATAATTGCTTTTCAGCAGTCTGCACTAAGTATTCTCTAAGGCTGTAATCATACATGCAGTGTACACAGGAGAGAATGGTCTGGGAAAATGAATGCATTTAATCTCGCCTGCCAAGAAAGTCTTTCTGTCCTTACCACCACAGAGGAGTTACTTAAAGGGGTTTTTTGTAGTTTCCCCTTGCAGAGGTGAAAGCAGTAATTCCCCCACTCCCTCGCACCTTCTTCCTCTCTAATGCAATTACAATTAGGAATAAGCACAAATAATATATACTGACTGTAAACATGTCTTTACTTTGACTTACTTGTGACTTGACTTTTTCCTTTCTCACTCCATGTTCTGTTCCACTCTGTTTTCCCTTACCACTATCTAATTTTCACCCTCTCTCCTCCTTTGTTACTTTCCCATGAATCCCTCAATCTCTGACCATCTGCTTCTCTATTCTTTCCCTCATCACTTTTCCAGTTGCATCCATTCCATCCTTGTTACCCTTATATTTGTCCCTAGAAATTCAGCCTCTCTTGGCCTTTTTCAGAACCCCTGTTCTATCTTCTCTTGTCCAGATTCTCCTTTCTCAGAATCTCCCTCCTTTCTAATGAACTCTTTTAGAATTTCTTTTGTTGTCTCTTTCGAAACCCAAAGAACACCTGAAGGAGGAGAAACTAAGCATTTTTCTAGGCTTTCCAGTGAGATAATCCTGTGGGAGTGTGAATTAGACAGCCTAATGAGTCACACAATTTTATGGAACCCATCATCTACCAGAAGCTCTGCACATACACATTTGTGACCTCTGTATCTTTATTTTTCTCTGCTAGTTTTCTCCATTGCTTCACTCCCAGCTTCTCTGCACAGAATGAGCACAAAGATGGGCGAGGCTGCTGTGGTGTTTCTGCTGATTGCGTGCACTGACTGCAAGCCTGTAAAGCTGCGGCACGGGGAAGAGCTGCTCTCATATGAAGCAGGCATGTGGCCAAACCTACAGTTGCTTCTCCCACAAATACTAAACAGGTGGTCAACTTGGACTGAATGTATTCAGTAACTAAATGTGAAAGCAACTAAAAAGTGGCAGGGGTGCCATTTCCCAGTGTTGCTGAGGGCAACAGAATCACCAGAGCTGGATCTGTTCCAATGTGGTAATACACCTCATTGGTGCTATTCAGCATTTTGAACCCTGCTGCATGTCATTTTTAACTGAGAGTTCCACATTTTAAATCCGCTGCTGCCTCACGTGCGCTATACAGCACTACAGATGGATTAAAGCACGGATGGCTCACTGCAGAAATAGGTTTTATATAATTGATAAAGCCATGAAAGAACAGATTGTCTCTGCCAGCTGCCCCACCAGCTGAAACAGACCTTCGGTAATTATACCAGTCAGGAAACTGCGCTAGTGCTGAAAAATACCACCAAGCCAAAAATGCAAAAGCATTCCGACAGCAACGCTAAAAATTCATGGGAATAAGTCAATTACAGCTCTCAGAAGGACCCACTGTAGTAAAAAAAGAAAGCAAAAAAGCCAGGGCAAACACCAGAGAGCTTGTAATTGTAATAATTTCCAATTCTGCTATTTTAATCTAGTTGAACAGCTCATACTAGACACCATTCTCCATGGTGCATTGCATTTTGTATTGCTAGGAATCTCAAGGGAATCAGGAGACGAAGATAACAGTTCGTTTGACAAAGTGTTTATGGTCTGCCTCAAAGGACTTCCCTTTTTTAGTTTTAAAAAGGATTGGTGTTCAGCTGAAATGATGAACTATTTGAAGAAGGGAAAGGGTGACTTCCACTACGACTCAACAATGAGAATTTATCTATTCACTGCCGCACAGTCCAACTGTAAACTGTAGCTGTTCATTTATCAATAATTGTCTGTAGTCATCTTTACACTGATAATTACAAGTGCTCTATTTTGTGCTAAGGCAGAAAGTAGGTATAAGCTTTGATAATAATATACTCTCTGGATGATGCCCATTTCCCAGGAGGTCAAAAAAAAGCTAAGCCATAACTAATAGTGATATCGGTTATCAAGGATGAAACGCAGTATCAGGATTATTTATTGATGGCAGATTGTAAATACTGCTGCCCGTGTTAGATGGGGTATTCTACTCCTCATCTGGCTCCATCTCTTGGGAGTGCTAGTGGCATGTTAAGGACATCTGCTTATGTTAAAAGAAAAATAATCCATTTCCTGGAGATACTATCTCTATTATAGTTCAGGAAGAAGTATGTGCCTCATGGTTTGCATTGTTAGAAAAACAAAAACCTTGGTCTGTTCTGCTACTAAAAATAAAAAAGAATACATATTACCTTCTTTAGTTCTAGAAGAGTATCATTGAAATGATAGCCTAACATCACTCCAACTGCTTTTCCAAATACTACAAGATGAATTTTCTAGTTTGGCTATATCTTGCTTAACTAAGCACTTTCTAAATAGTTTGTTCAATGTAATTTGAGGTCTTACAATTTTTCAGCTGTTGTTAGCTGCACACAGTAAAGTTTTTACTGAAAACTAAAGCACAACATGCCACTACAATTACCCTTTTCAAAGCCTCTGATAAGAATGAAAATTTGAAGACTTTCTAAGTATGATCAGTCTAAGAGATCTTGTGAGATTCTTATACTAAATAGTGTGATCCATGCATAAAAGATATGTATTTAATCGTAAATTCCTTAAAAATAATCCTCCTTATGAAGATTGCCTCTTGTTGAATATATAGATGTATTCCTAGAAGATGAGGCTGATTATTGCTGTGGTCTCCAGATGCTGCTTTAATATGAATCATTAATAATTTACATTAGGATAAAAGAGTAGTAGCTCAGATGTGATTTATGGAAAAATTGGAGGTTAAATGTTAAAAATGGCAAGATACAAATAGCTTAGTCCAAGCAGGAAATTATTTCTCTGTTAGATCATAGATTTGGGTACCAAATCTTTTTCAGAGAAGCAGCGTACATGCATTCTGAAAGACTTTTGAACCTTTTTCTAAATTGAATTATAAATTTCAGCAACATGCAGATATGTTTTCCAACACATCAAATAAGCAAATGGTGTCATTATTACTATATGGGCAAATTCTAAGTGTTACAGTAATAGCAGATCTAATACTGTTCTTTCTGAATATTCTCACAACAGTGATTTTATCCAAATTTACTAGCGTTTCCAACTGATAGTATTAGAGTGCAATCTAACTCAACCACTATTCTTGAAGAGTAGTAATCGTGACTTACCTGTGTGTCTGCATTTAAAACTTTGATTCTCTGTGTGGAGATGAACAGATCCACTTCAGTCAAAGCCTGGGAATCTCCCTCTGAAGTCTAAAAGACAGATGCTTTGTTACAAGGGGAATTTTAATTTCCTCTTCAGAATGACAGATT
Source organism: Eurystomus gularis (assembly GCA_013400335.1). NCBI lineage: Eukaryota > Metazoa > Chordata > Aves > Coraciiformes > Coraciidae > Eurystomus > Eurystomus gularis. Next base: position 27,195 of record VZZY01012124.1, on the reverse strand, counting down.
CACTGATCGCTTCAAGCACAATGTGACGTGAGGCAACTGCATGGTTAAACCACTACAGAGATGGCTATTCAAAGGTGTTTCTAGATACACGGCAAGAATGCATTTATTGCAGAGAAAGAGTGAGGCATCCTCAGCTTTTGTGGGTAACAGTGAATTTCCAGAGCCCATGGGACTGACAGCTCAAGTACAAAAATTCTCTATTTATAGCCAGGAGAACGAGTATGGCTGATCCTTCCCCACTGTCTCTTTGATACGCTTCAGTACTTGAGGCACCAGAATTGAGAAAGCAACTTACTTGCCATCAGCTGCTTAGCCCTTGCTATCATCGGTGAGCTCACCAAAAATGTGCAAGCTGGTGCTCAGTACTCTGGTGGGGTTTAGGGTTTTTTAGATTTTTTTGTGTTTAGTTTTTTTTCTAGAAAATAAAGAACTGAGCACTGAACTGATATTTCTCTCATATCACAGAAAGCCACCAGCTGACTTACAGACCTCAGCTTCTGAGCACTGCTCACTAGGGAAGCAGTTCCATATCCCGTTAGCAAGCGCGATTAGGGTGCGTTGCCATGTGGTTTCCTAAGTGTGAGTCACGGCTCTGCCCAAGTGACAGGCAAGAAAGGGGCAAAGCAGCTGCTACCTCTCACTGAAGCATCATCCAAGAGCTTACCTACTAATCTTGAGTTCCAGCAGGAACCTACATATTCCTCCAGGCTACTTGTCCACAGTGCACTATTGCACGTGGTATGTAGCAGCACCCATGTTAGCAGCCTCGGAATAAAATGGCTACAGACTGTATCACCCTGTGCTAAAGGCAGACATCAGTCTCCAGGTCAGAGACTGGTTCTTTGATGAAACAGTGCAAGGAAGAATGATGTATTCGCTGCTCTTTTCTGTAGTTATAAAGGCTGAGCTATGCCTATAATTCATGCAGTTTAATTTTATTTGAATGAAGTCTCATTTGGCAAAAATGAAAATATTGAACAAAGCAAGTATATACTTTGGCAGAGATTACTTGCATTGCTTTCACCCAAGACCACCACTAAGAGCAAGATGAAATTTAGTGACATTTTTTCAACTGTATTTACTTAATTGAAGTACAGTTTTTAACTGAGCGAAATGTCTCCTGAATGAATTGCTCCAGCTACTACCCAGTAATTTATTTTGTTTTAAGATATTGACAATAATTTAATAAATTTACAGTAAGTCACAGCCACCAGAAATATATCTTACTGCTTCTGTTAATAAGATAAAAAAGGCATTACGTTTAAAAAAAGTCTCCTGGATAACATTGGCTGTATATCTGGACTAAACAAATCACAGGTATTCAACAGAAGAAGAGCAGCAGACAGGCACTCCAGCAAATGAACAATGAAGAAAAATGAGTTCATTTACTCCATCCAGTGTTCTACTACTTAACAAAGAAGAAACCAAAATGACAACTTTATGAGGACCCATAATGAAAGGACACAACCCTCCATGGAGAACAACAAAAACGTAAGTAAATATTAGCATTCAAGAAAAACAGTTTACACACCGCTTTTTTCTTGATTTTAGCCGCCTTTTGCATCCTCTGAGGAGTAGCATAAAAAAAGAATGCAGACAGATGTACACACAAAGAAAGAGAAAAGACAGTGTGGGCAGTCAGGGAAACCTTTTGACTATGAATCCAGACTGTTAAAAATTTGGGGACAGTGGGAGAAAGATGTGCACGAGAGAAAGATTTGTTTATCTCTTATGCAGTTCTCAAGCATAATTGGATTTAATGGCAGTATGCATGTTGTTGATTGATCATACAAAAATTGGTACCAAAGAGTGTTGTCTGTTAACAGCTGCTCATAACAATTATCCTGCTAAATATACAGCAATTTAAAACAACAGTACATGCACTACTTTAAACTCAAGGTTTTCCATCCATATGAATCATACCTCTACATGTAATTGTTGAACAAAACATAATCCAAGCTCTCTTCCATGGCTATTTAAAGTAGTCAAGTTAGACTGACAGATTAGGATTGCTGTTCATACACAAAACACCTTTTAGGGAGTTAACTGTAATCAACAATTACTTACTGCTTCAGACATCACAATATGCTAAATAGAAATTCAAAGGTTTGAAATGTTTAAAGAACTGGACTATTCTTGTCTTCCATTTGCTTCTAAATGCTATATCAATCATCGATCGTGAGAGTTTCCTGCTAAGTAAATGGTATTCCCAAACTGGTGTCCTTCAAAAACACGCAATTTTAAAAAATTAAATTTTATTGACTAAGCACATAATTTTCCTATTAGCATTTAAATCTACCTCTTTCTAACCACTTGTTTATTCAGATAAGGCATCTGCAGCAGATCCACAAAAACTGTAAAAGAAAAATCTTCTACTTGGCTTATTAACCAAAAAAAGCATTTTTTACAGAGCTCTATGAAGCACTCTATGCTACGTTATTTACAGAGAAATTGCTCACTGTAAATAACACCAAATCCAAACACTACAGTAATGAATCTTCTTGTCCTAAGAAAGTAGTAAGTTCACTATATTGAGAGTAGTCTTCACTATTTGTAGGAAGTTAAAAGAATAAATTACATGAGAGGAAAACCACAGTAAAACTATCTGATGCTTTCCCATTGGAATATTTCCCAATTGCAGTCTGCAATTTGTCCTTAATACTTGAATTCTTCATACAGCTTCCAACCTATTTTGACTCAACTCTTGAATAATTTATGTTTTGTTCTGTATGTATTTTCATAATAAGCACTGGAAACTAATGGTATTTACAGTACTAGATCTATACTCACTTAAGTGCACTTCAGAGTAGACTGGAGCTGAAGATCCTGTACTCTTTAGAGATCAACTGTCAAAGGATCAGAGAATATTCTACAAGCCATAAAAATCCCCTACCTTAACACGGCTCACTGCCTCTTGGGCCTGCATCATTCTTATATTTTTGGAAGGGTTGCGCTCAGAGAGCAGCTGTGTAGAGCCCAGGTAATTGGCTGCAAAGATGATTCCATCAATGAGGTCTTCAGGTTCACAAGGTCCTGGAACTGACATGAGACATTTACAGTTACTGCCTTTCAAAAGATGGTAGAGAGATGAGAAATTGAGTAAAGGATATTGAGGCTCGAACAGCCTGGTGAAGAAATACAGAAACAGTATTTAAAACGTTAGCAGTTTGACTGTGGAATTCTAGAGGAAAATAATAGGAAATTTTTTTCTGTGCTGCGCTGATAACATTGGAATTATTTGCAAGTTTCAGAAACGCTGATAAGTTTCTTTGTCATAACTTTTTTACTATTTATATGTATGATGGTTACAGTGCATGAGCTACACTTCTGCTAGAATACACATTCGTGTTTCCACATTTTTTTGAGATTTGTAGAAGTACACAGTCCCCAAACATTATCTCAGGCAAAAATACTGATGAGCAATGGGCACAAAGGTGTACTTTGCTTCAGAAGTCCACCATGAAACTTAAGAAAGTTTAGGAAAGAAGAAAAGTAGGTGTCTTGATGCTGTTTTGTCATATATAAGGCCTGAATTCATAGAGTGATAGAAAAATACAGTTCCCAGGCTGGTACAGATTGTTAAAACCTAGAGCTAGAGAAACATGCTTCAATACAGGAATTCACTAAAATGTTCACGTTCTGATCAGTGGCATCTGCACAACAGGTCACAGAGCCATTTCCTCTGAAAGCAGGGAAGTCACAGAAGGCAGTTATGGAAAAGTAGCACATGGAAGGAGTATGAAAAATTTCATATTAAAAAAAGAGAGGAAAATAGTGGAACGCAGAAACATCTTGATATTTTTGAAATTTTAGCCTTCAACGAAATGCCTTTGCATAAACTTAGTATTAATTACATTGTGACTTTGCTGAGATTCTAATATTAACTTACATTTTGCAAGTTGTTTCTTGAAAAAGAGAGGGCAAGGAGAAGAGAATAAAGGACAGTATTTGTATCATAGTGGGACTATGCTCATGATCTGCTTTATTCAGCTTTTAAGCTTTACATCTAGCTTGATTAGATCAACAGCAAAGAACAGTCATTCCAGAGTTTGGCTGAAATATCTTGACAGTGAATATTTTCTGTTTCTCAACAGTTTTACGAAAGAAAATTTGCTTTGAGCTGTATCAACTTGCCAAGCTGCTAACACATTTTTTTGAAGTGTATTAATCTCATGTGTGAGGAGAAAAGTGACACTGAAGGGAGATGCTACTTTAAAAAAAAGTTTTCTTGTACAGTGGGTTAGTTCAATTTATTTATCATCAGTTGAATGTGGAAGATTAATATGTGGAGAAAGAAAAGTATATGGCATGCTATGCTGATGTAACCGGCTGAAATAGTGGTTTGCACAGGTATCTTTTAGTGAGCATTCCTGTCCTTCATATTCCAGTTCTAATTTATAAGAAGTCTTCTAACAGAAAATAAACTTTATTAAAAGAAGTTACTTTCTTCTTTAAGCAATGCCACTGACACCTATACTTCCATGCAAGCCTCACATTTGGAAATTGCAACCCCCAGCAAAAATCCCCACAGTCTTTGTAATCCAGTAACCGAACTATAGAAACATACATCTATATCTATATCTATATCTATATCTATATCTATATCTATATCAGTTCTGCACTCTTCAGAGACCTGGTATTAACTAACAATGCTCACACAAAATGGAGCTATTTGTTTTGCTAGCAAATACTGTAGTTTCAAGGTGAGAAAGGACAATTATATACTGCAGGAGGACACATTTTGCTTTAGATCACATCCGTACAAATCCAGTAATGCTTTGGATCTTCATTATAATTCAGAATAGAATTCTGTGGAATTTAAAATTCTCAAGGTATTGGTAAAGAATAAAAAAATATCATTACAATGTCCACTGCAAGTGTGACAACCCTCACTGAAATCCTTGGGAAGCTACTAATTTTAAAAGTCATTGAAACTCTACAGAAAGGCCAACTCTTTTCAATACCTTGTTCCTGCAGCACTAATTCACCGAATGAAAACAAAGAAAATGAAAATTCCACAAGAATTCCTTTTACTATATCTCTGTTCCTCTTTGCTTGCACCTTTGCACCATTACATCTTCAGCAGATAGATGACGTATTTTATATGGTACCTCTGATGACGATGTTACTTATACATCTTTTCAGGCCTAAAACTTAGTCTCATATATCTGTACTTCTTTCAGTATGCAACAACATACTGATGTTGCATGATATGACATCTTGTCAAGGGTAGCAAAGAGGGAAATTAACTGAAGATGTGAATTTAATGTTAAGTTAGCTAAACTTCATTAGGTACTTACACATTCATTAAAAATAAAAGTGGCTTTAATTTTGTTTTTTTCCTTCACTTCAGGCTAAGTAAATCAGGCTAAATTGAATCAAGGTTGCTTTAACTCTGAAATACACTTACCCAGATGTTTAAATCAGTTTAACTAACCTCTTTTAGTAATTAATATATATTAATTTTCTTGAAATATTCTGTGTGCCTGAAGAAAATTAAAATTGCAATTCTTGGTACAAATTTTAATACAGTCATTACTACATCAACGAAAAGGCTAAAATTCTAAGTCTGCAGGATCTGTCAACAAAAAAAAAGCTGTGCTGGTTATTTAAAACAAATCAGTCCCTTAATCTACTTCCTTTCCAGCCCAAAAGCTCTGGCTGAACTCAGGAAAGCTTGTTTGCTCTTCTATTATTTTCAAAGATATTTGGCCCATTTCTGGTTATATTGGAGTTTTGTAAATCTTTGAGCAAGACATTTTTGTCTTGATTTCCAAGTCATAGACACGTTATGTCAAAGGCCCTTTCCTTCCAAAGACATGTTTACAGATCTGGTTTTACTTATTCATTGCCAGCATCTCCGAGCATGAAACAGTCATGCCCACCATATCTTCAGGGTCTGTGAAATTAATGAGTCTTAGAAAGGAAGCCACCAAATTCTTCTCATATCTTGACTGTCTGGGGACAGAAGTGGTGTTTTTTAACAAATCTGTCTGAAAACCTTCTTGTACATGGAAGTAAACTAGGGTTTTAAGCAATTTTGTAATCCTAATTTTATTTATTTGGATTCTTTAAAGATTGGGGGCTTCTAGTTGGATGTGGTTTCATCTCTTCATAGCATTAGAAAGTGATTTTTTTGAAGGATCACTATACTAGCAAACAATTCTGCAGCATCATATATAACACAACAGCACATATAAAATGCTTATTGTAACAGAAAAACAAACAAACAAGAAAAGGCCTGTTGGGCAAAAAACATTTCCTGCATACATCTCCCATCATGAAGGCAATGTAAGCAATTGTCAGGGAAAATAAGACATCTGTTGGAAGGATGGAATGTTATTGAAACTTGCCAGGGTCAGATTAGGTTACCTGAGTGTTTTCTTCCCTTATCTCTGGCTGCTTTAAAAAATATGACAATGCAGACTTGGCTGAGGTCCCAGCTCATCAGAACACTCAAGCATGCCCTTGTCTGTAAGCATGTGTAACGCTTACTGATGAGGAAGGGAAGAAGAAAGAAATGAAACTTGAAGATTAGTTTGATGTGAACAAAGATTGGAATTTCATGTTGAGTATTGGTGCTTAAACATCAGATAACTCTGAAAATGCAATACAGATTACTTGTTTTCTGCTGATGTATTAATGCAAGTATAAATGTATTTCTAGACTAAGTAGACTAGGTCTAAAAATTTCTAAATTAACTTACCTCTTATATTAACAATATAAGAAAAAGAATATTCATTCAATAATTCAGAATAACTGCATTTAGTAATGTTAGGAACATATTTTTGTATGTAACCAAGGATTCAGACAGAATTTAGAGACTGCACTCAGAGCGCAGGAGCACTTTCAACCTCCTCCTGAGAACCATCTTACTGCATGAAGCCACTGAGACCTCAGGGTGCATGCCACTGCAGCAGATTTTGCATAAGGAGCAAATGGACACAGGGCATGTGTCACCATGCAGAACGGCTATCTACAAGTTCCATATTTTGGCTCATTTCTTTACTTCATCCTGGTTGTTACCTTGCAAGGGAATCAGACTTATGCTGATAGCACAAATATAGAAAGCAAAAAAAGACAGAAGCTCTGAACACGGAACTAATTACCACTACAAGCATGTAGTGGTACTACTACTGAAACAATTCTAATAGCAAAAGGACATATCTCCAATATTTTTTGTGCCTGTTACCTAATTTGTTCTTATGTCTACATGGCATATGAAAAAATATTATGTATCAATATAGATGTAACTACTGTAGTTAAGCGGTCATGCTGAAAGTTAAGTGCCTGAACAGCTGAATATGAATATAAGCAGAATACGGTTCTGTATCGCCACCAAAGCTCACAGAAGAATGGGGCGCATTCGCTGACAGAATCTTTCCTTACGTGCAGCAGGGTCTTGCTCCTTTTGGGAGTCTACATGCAAATTAATAACTAAACATGTATTTTTCCTCGAATTCAGAGAGCATTCATGTTAGCTATCATCAGCACCTAGTGAGCTACATATTTATTTGTATGAGGCAATGCTATGTAATAACTGCAATAGAAAAAGCCTAATAGCTACCTTATCCTCCCACACTGTGCAACTACAGAAAAAAACCAGGGAGAGCAAAACGATTGAACTGAAAAAAAAAAAGTGTTATCTATCTACAAGAGTATACTGAGCCCTTTCCAACAGAGTAGTGAGCTGATTAGTACGGAAAGAAAAGGACACAACCTTTTTATCCAGTAAAATTAAAATGTGCAGTTGTATCTGCAAGCACTGTAAGGGGTGAGTTTTTTAGTCTATATAAAGCTCTGCTCCTGCTGGGTCCCTTTCTAGTTGTCCACTATACAATCAGTAGATGCTCATTACAAAGTATCAGCTTGCTTTCTTGTCTCCCTTACCTTGGGGAATGCATTTAAATTACCTCTACTTAGGGCCTGTTAGCCAGTACATGCCAAGTGTAACATGTAATTTCCTTCAGATGTCAATCTGTGTAAAAGGGGCAGTCTTTGACCTTTCCATTTGCTCTAGTTCTTCAAGGAAATGACTAAAACCAGAAGTTGCTAGTCAGGCTGATGACATCAGAGAATAGAAGAAAAATGTTTTCGACATTCTAATATTACTCTAAATCCCAGTAAGTTTTCCCTGAGTTAAGAACAGCATTAGAAATCACGTTTTTACCATGTATTTTTTTGTTTCCATTGTGGGGAAAAGTGTGTTCATGGCAGACCTAGGGGGTCAGAAACTTAGAAGTTTCCTACTATTTTTTCTCATTTTACAGCATAGAACATTTTTTTTTTTGCAGGAAGTGCTTTATGCATTTTCCCCATACAAAGTTCTTCATCTGTCTGTGAATCAAAGAATGATAATATTTTTCATTATAATCCCACTTCATCTCTGTCTACCTTCTTGTGTTAATAAATTGACTTCTTTTTCTCCAAACAGAAAATGTGTAATAGCAGTGCAAAGGAGATTGAAGAAACACATGAAAGCATGGCTCTCCGAAAGAGAGGATTGGATTACCAGTTTTCTGTCAGATGAGGAGAACCTTTCTGTTTGTGCCAACAACTGATATTTCCAGAGTGCAATAATGGGCATCACATCAAAGTGATACAGGGCTGCTCTGAACAGTTAAGTGACTTCTTCCTCTGCACAAGGCCATGAAGAACAGGATGCTCTTACGCATTCATAAATGGGCCCCTGCTGGGGCCCACAGTTACCACTTTTTTCACCCCCTTCCAGGTTTGTAGCTGTCTCTGTCTTCACCTTAATCCTTTGGAGAGCTCTATCTTCTCTTCCTTTTTATCACCACCAGGCTCCCATCACCATGGGGTGGGGGAGGGATATTCTCTTGGGTCTGACTGTTTTTTATAACTGATATCAAAGCATTTGCTTCCATTTTTTTCTACTTTAACTATGGATGATGTAAAACTTACCATCAACAAAACTTGGAAATGAAGACACTTTCTTTGTCTGTTGAGAAATAGAAATGGTATAGCTGTAACAAAACCATTTTCACAAACTGATATGAATTTGTATTATATTTAAACAGCTGACTGTTGTTTAAAAAAAAATCACATTTCTCTGTATAACGTCTGCATAGGCACTGTTTAGCACAGGGAAAACACATTATATCACAGTAATTAACCCAACCCATCAGATACATAGTGCTGTTTATCTGGAATCTCAAAGAATTTTCAGCAGATCCCACCACACACAAAAATAAGGGAGGGTGGGGTGAGGAACATGAAAATGACCTAGGAAGTCAGCTGTCAAATGAGCAATACAAACCAGCAATTCCCAGTCCAATAGTTTGTCCCTTAGATCACACGACCTATTAATAGCCCAAATTTCCAATTAAGAACTTTTAACAGTATTTTACAAAGCAAGATTCTGGGTCAGTGAATAAAAAGAACTGTCCCTGATTCAGTACATAGCACTACACTTAATCTCAGCAGGGGCTGCAACAGTGCTCTTTTTATGCTACTGTCTATTCTCAATAAATGGATACGGTCCTTCCATTTGCTTGTCTTTTGCCGGCCTCCTCAGGCATTCCTGCTTCCAGGAAAGAGAATGATTTCTGCATTATGGGAAAAGGCTTTAGAAATGTGCCTCTTCATTAATGTAACAGGCTACAGACTATGTTGTATGTTTCTGAGATAACAGAATTCTGCTTTCAAGTCTGATTTTCATTTCATTGTGTCTAGCCTCAAGCATAACCTCATTCTGCATTCTTAGATGTCTTCTTTGCTCTGGTTTTCAGTGACAAGAGCAGGTCTGCCTATCACTGTGTCTTTTTCACAGCTGGCTGAGCCAGGACACATCTTACCACAGAAGCCACTCAAAAAGATGTGAATTATTTGAGCCCTCAGCACTGAATGATGTGCTTGATATTGGGGGTTATTTAAAGAGATTTATTCCTATGAAAATTAAGCAGTCCTTTGGTTTCGAAGACTGACATTGGGGGCCAGAGAAAAAATGCAGAAGCCTATTTATTTTTGATGCTACTTTTCCTCTCAATAATCCAAAAAGAGAATTTCTGAAGTGTTCTCCCTATCCTGTATGTCATCAGAAAACATTAGGCTTGAGTACCTGTTGTGGACAGTTATATAAAACAAATGTGGCAGCAACAAATTCATGGGTATAGTTCAAAGACTTTTTGGAATATGCAGGCATGGTATTTATTGTCAGTTCAGAAAAAGGAACAGAGCCCAAGTAGCTGTGCGTGAGAGGGAGAAAGCTGACAATTCAGTGCCTGCTCTCCCTCATGGAAGCCTGACCACAGGAAGACAGGCAGCAGAACGGCCCTCGCAGCCCAAGGTACCTACCTCGGGTGTGTTATTATTGTCAAGTGATCCGTTGAGGTCTGAACGCTGTTGCTTCCTTGGCTGCTCTAAACCATTGCACATCTATAAGAAAAAAGAGAAACGGTTTCATATCTCTTCTGTCTTCTGAAAAGCTTAAAACCAGAGATTTCAGTGAAAGTCAACGGGGCAAATATAGTCAAAATGTTTTCAGCATATTAAATCACATCAGCAAGTTTTAATAAGAATTCCTACAAAATTAACATGTGAAGCTGTCTTTAGCATGTTCTCCATTATTTTACAAGTCATGAAGCTGTTCTGTGTCATTATTATATGTAGTTAACTATATGTATTTACATGTAGTTATTTATGTGCAATCAATATTCGTCACTGATACTGAATTACCATAATGCAAGACAATAACTGGAATTCCCTATTGCAATTTAGCAAATATGAGATTTATACAAAAAATTTGAGCTGCTTCATTATAATAAAATATCTACTTTGATGTAAATAATAAGACATTTCAATTATTAAGTAGCATTTACACTACTGATTTAAATTTAAACTAAATTATTTTATTTCAGTGCAAATTTTTCACATGAAATTAAGCCAAATGCTGACATGTTCAAATTTTTCAGAAAACAAAGCCAGAATTTTAAAATGTGTTTGTTCTCAGTACTGGACAAAATCAAAACAGTCCTCATGGCTACCTCTGATCTGAAAAACAGAATCCTGGCACTGAATACAGGATTCTTTGTTCATGGGAGATACCTCATGGCATCTCCTTCCTTTAGGCCAAGTGAATCTACAGGAAGTTGGCAGCCCAGCTTCAGGCTTCTAAGGAAATGTAAAAGGGAAAATATAAAACCTTACACAAGGAAAATACTACATCTTTTAAACTACAGAATACTCTTTCTCCTAAGTTCTCAATATTCTCAGGAGCAGAATTTATTCTCCAGACCTGATGCAAGTAACAGAACAGCAGTACCTGGCACAGGGAGCACCTGTGTTCCATATATACCAAGAAAGTGAAGCTTTCATGACTCAAAGTTTCAGTGTTAGGAATTTGGAAAACCAAGGTGGTTTCTGGAACAAATGTTTGTGGTTTAGGATATTTCACTTTCTGTTTTTCTCAGTTTCCCCATTACGTATAAAAAAGAGTGCCTAAATGCCACTGTCATTGAAAGGCTTCACAAATAAGGACTTGTATCAACAACTGTGCAAATGGAAATCACTGAACCAGAATTATTTTAAAGGGTCAGCCTGAATGTTACGTGTGAAAATAACTCCAGGATCTTAGGAAAGAAAAGACTATCTGAGATATACACAGAGCACCAAGACTTGGAGACCCACTGACTGGTGCCCTGTCTACATGGCTGTAGTAGCTAAGCAGCTTACCGTACCCCTGCTTAGAAATGCTATTCTGTTTGAGACAAGACAAATCTAATAATATTGCGTGGCTAAACTCATATGGAGCAATATGTGTTAATATGCAGTGAAATACATTAATGAGGTAACCAAGTATCTAGAGAACACTAATAAAATAAGCAAAATAATCATACATTATTCCCTAAAATAGTAGGATTAGATCAAGTATGCATTAAGCAGGGAAAATGACATGGCCACATGAAGATACATTACACTGTGAACAGTGACAGCAAATATATTAGCTCCAGTAAGTACAACAGACTGTTCATAGTTCAAAGCTCTGTCAGTTCTGATTACCACACATTTGACTGAACTAAAAATGCACCTGTATATAAAGAAGAATTGGTTGACTTGTTTAGTAAATATAATCTGGGTGCCGTGAACATTATTGAAACATGTCTCTGTTGCAAATCTGACATGTCAATGGACTTATTCAGCCTTGGGGATCATAATACCAGTCATGCTCTTTGGTAATGGCTGCACAGATAATTCCATATAATCTTAGTATAAAACATGACTAAACACTTGGATGACATTTCATTTATACACAGCTGTAATTTACTGGACTTCCTTTTTTCAGGACTTTAGGAACATAAGCCTTACGTGTTCATTGTTTCCTAGTCACACATGTGGTACATACATGTCACATATATAGTATCTATGTTGTTATTATGTGTTGGCTGGGTTCCAAGAAGAAGTCTGTGCAGAATACATTATGGGTTGGAATCAATCACATCACCCCTACAGGGAACACAGTAACTATTTTTTACTTACTATTTGGCGTCTGTACATGAAGGCAATTATTTTTTTTAACCTGCATGTTTAGAAGCCCCAGTTTAATTACACAGAATCTCAGATACAATTAGTTCTTCCATTTCTTTTAGGCACATCTGTGCACACAATACGTTCCACCTCTAGCTGATGTACTAACACTGTTCTTTAAAAGTGTTGTGATGGGGAGGGTGTCACTGTGAGCACTTCCTCCAAACAAAGCTGAGTGTAATATCACATCCTTAAGAACTTTCTCAGCTTTGGAGTGTAGCACACCCTGCGTCCCTTCAGCAGCAGCATCAAATAGCACGTAGTAAGGGGAGCCGTGCCTGTCTGAGACATTCTGTGCCCAGTATTTGCCTGCAAATATGTGGGCTGTTCCAATGACTGTTTACAAAGTCAGGGTCAGATCTTCATGATAAATGTTTGCTAACGTGGTATCCCAGAAAGAAAAGGGCAGAAAGAAGTACAGGGAGAAGGGCATCCCTTTCTTTCCGTAAGACTTATAATGTCAAAAGAGAGAACTATGCAGAGTAGGCATGGCTGTATCTCCCATACACAGGTAGTTTTGTATTTGTGAAGGACGTGCTTCTAAACCAAAGATGAAGGGACAGTTTTGGTGCTTCTTTATGGAATTATGTTTCGAAAACATAAATCGGTATTCAGTGAGGGCTGGAAGTTGCTTCATGTTCCTAGCTGGTCTGACTAATGTCAAATAAATTACCATACTAGATACTTGCTTTCTTCATGTTTCTTACAGAGTTTCCCATTTATATTGTTGTTTAAAGTGTTAAAATAGCTAGAAAAATCACATTAAAGGTATTATAAATACTTTCTACCCTGACTTGCAGTTTAGAATACGACCTAAATCTAAACCAGAAATCTGATACTGACTGCACACTAACAGAGGGGTACAACTATGTTAAAAGTCTCTTATGCTATCAAGATTCTGGTAAGAGGGCAGATTCTGCAAAGGAAAGATAGAAAAATATTAAAGTTGTAGTGTTGTTAACACTTTTGCCTCTAAGCAAGTACTGAGGCAGTGTCCTGTATCATGTGAAGGAACATGAGGCAGCAGAAAATGCCATCTGTAGACTGAGGGGGAAATCAGATTCTACTTATTTGAGGTTACTGAAGCACCTAAGCACATCTTTCAGAAATAAGCCTTCAGCTCCACCCATGCCTTGTCCTGATGGCTAATAGCTAAGCCTGGGGCCACCTGGGCCTCCCTCCTCCCACCAATCTTGCAGTACCCCTCCCAGCCAACCAGATCCCCTTTATAATCACCCCTTCCTGCAGTATAAAGCCTCTCTTAGCTGGAGGTGAGGGTTGGCAATGACTGAGTTCTATTGTTTCTTAACACTACTGGTTGTTTATTCCAGTGTAAGCTGTTTAGCTTTTTCAGCCAAAAGCTCATCTCAGCCTACGACCTTCCATAAGGTTGCCACCTGTGATCCTGAATGCTGCTGTGGTGGTCAGCACTGATGAAGCACTGGAAACCAGCAGGTTAGTCCCTTTCTTAGTTTATCCAGAGGAATGAAAGGTTAGTTTTTTTCAGAATTGTTAACTCTTTTGGTAGAGAGTCAGTACGCAAGCAGTAAGTGCTGCTCAAAGGCATGGTAAGACTTCATTACTATATTTAAACATTCAAATACTGGGGCTTATAATCCATACTTGCCAATCTCTTTACAAGCAACACTGTTCAAATATTGTCAAATAGTACATTCAGAAACCAATGTACTAGCTTATGTATTTTGAAACTCATCTTGAAGACTACTAAGTATCTTGGAAACAGATGTTTTGAGGTTGGTTCCAAGTGAAAAATGTTCCTTGTGATAGGCTCCAAGAAGAGAAAAACCTTCTTGGAAAAGAGATGTTTTGTGGTAGATTGATGAAATTATTAAGTTACCTGTTACACAAGTAAACCAACAGATCTAATTGACTTTTCATCTGGGTTTGCTGTCTCTCTCTAGAACAAAGGTAAAGCAGATGAGTATTGTTATGTTTGTTGCTTAAGGTCAAAACTTCAGTTTCTAGTTTCAACTTCTACAGTTTTCTGTTGGTTCTTGAAGACAGTTTATCACTGGGCCGTGTGTCCTCCTGAAATTTAAACACTACTACATTTATAGAAACACATCAAGGTGCATCTAAAACATGTTTTGAATTGAGAGATGGTAACCTAGTAACAAGTCTACTATGGCATTACTATTTCTATTAAACTGGATGATTGAAATAACTTCTGTTGTAGATGCTGGTGTTGTGTAGTGGGAATGGCTTAATGTACCCTTACTGAGCTGCTGCATTAGTTATCATAACATCAGTAACATGCTGTTGTCAGTAGGAGTAATTTAACCCAGCAGGATATGCTTACAAAGATAGAATCTGAATGAGACAGTGCTTGACTAGCTGAAGGATTTCTTATTTTGATCACAGAAAAAAAAACCCCTCTCTTCTCACACTCTGTTCTCTTGCAAAGATTCCATTCTGTATGTGCTAAATTCAAGGTGATGCTAGCACATGTCAGAAATGAAGAGGAAAATATTTGTAGCAAAGAATAGTTCCAAGTAAGCAAGTCAAGTTAGAGTATGTTATGAAAAGAGGAGGAGTCAAAGTAAGTTTAGAGATCTAAGTGTTTCACAAAAGAATTTCAATACTCTATCCAATTTCAGTAAATGTTAAAACAATCACCAAATTATTTTTATTGTCTTATCTTGTATATATTTAAAACTGAGAACCAGCCATGCTAAGACTTTCAGAGGAATAGCTGTGCTGAATGGTGCATTTTTATGTAGATGTAATTTGGACTGCATGGTGCCTTCTCCTTTAAACTTCCAAGATTCTGTCACTAGTGAATCTTTAGATATGAGGCATTGATTCTGCTGTCTCCTGGTGTCAGGAGTTTATTGCTAAAAAGCCATGACTCAGCCAATTAGCACAGAGAAACTGGTTTTGTCTGAGAATGTTTGGACTGTTTAGCACTTTTCAGTAAGTACTTATGCTTGCTAAGTTGGAGAACTGCCACTCAGCAATAGCCATTTAATATATCTGCCCCATAGCTGCCTAGAACCTATGGAAGAATGCAGCAAGCTTTTAAAATACTCTTTATTTGCACCCATTTGTGTTTTCTACAGATCCTATCAAATGCATTCCATAATACTCAGACTGAATTCCAGTAAGACATTTCCCAGACACAGGTTTTTCTAAAGTGTCTATCATCTCAACTGCTTGAGGCTGTTCTAAGAGTGAGATCTTTTATGGACAAAAGACTCCGGGGTTTGGGCTCTCTTCTGCTCTCTGGCAGCAGAAAAGCACTTGTGCCCATGCCAAGAGAAGGGAATAAACCTCAACACTTTTGCCAATTCTGAGCTCTGTTAGTACAGGTAAACAAAACACAGTAGCATCACTGAAGCGTGCAAAGCTGTTGGAAAACAGAAGACTTTGTAAAACTTTTTCACATCTTTTTAGTGATATTTTACCTGTCTCTGAATGCCCATGTTGAAAAAGGGTAAGGGTGTAGCCTATGTGAAAGTTGTGAGATCCGTACCAGGGGAGTCTGTATGAGCATA
Source organism: Eurystomus gularis (assembly GCA_013400335.1). NCBI lineage: Eukaryota > Metazoa > Chordata > Aves > Coraciiformes > Coraciidae > Eurystomus > Eurystomus gularis. Next base: position 11,134 of record VZZY01012124.1, on the reverse strand, counting down.
TTTAGTTAGGTTCTCAAATAAATGCCAGTGATATGGAAGTACAAGCACTCACCTGCAATAGGAGACTACTCTCATTTTCCACCCAGTAAATCAGTTTCTAGGTTGATTATTAGTGTGCAAAACCAAAAATAGTCTAGCTAAACTTGAAGCTATGCAAATAAAGTTGTTTTCTTTTTCTTTTTTGAATGCTATTACAAGTCAACAACAACTACTTTTGTCCAGGAACACCACATCTATTAAAAATTTCTCCTCATACAGTATACTCTTCCTCCTTAGTCCACGCAAAGATATACTTAAGTCAGTTAATTCATGCTTATGCTACAATAAAAACTGTAATAATTTAGTAGAATTACAGCAACAGGGTGTCTGACCATATTTGACTTCTTTGCATGAAGCTGAAACATAAAAATGGAATTATAAGCAAAAATAGAAAAATTTCTTCATATGTTGATACATTAACAATGGGCTCAGTCTGAGATGATGAAGATGTCGAATTGGGGTGGGGGAAACTCCTAGCTTAGCGAAGTTATTAAATTTCAGTTGTGTCACTTTTAGTTTCAACTTCATAGATGTAATGCCTTTCTTAAATAATGTAAGCACAGAAAACCTGCAGTAAGCAGTGAGGTTGCATTAGAGCAAATACACACTCCAAATGTTTTCTAGGTTTCCCTCAGGCTTGTCTAGTGCAAATCCTCTTCTGCACTTCCCTAGAGGTATTTACAAGTGGAGGCTCAGAGAAGTGAGCTCATGTATCCCCAAAGTTTTCAAGAGTGAGCACATATATTTAAGACTGGAGACTGACTCACACTGAAAGTAAGATGAGATGCTTACTTTGTTTTCCATTCTCCATAGATTGTTGAGTCCTTCAAAGAGACTACTGTGCTCTGGTGATTAATTGCTGAAAGAAAACCTAGCAACTGGAACCTTTAAAGTCGCATTTGTCTACTGGTTATTTAACATTTTGTATGCAAGACAAGTGCTAGTATTTATTATGCGCTAAGAGTTAATAACTATATATTTTTTAAAGGTATGTAAAAATGTATTGTTTATCAGTTACTGGTAACTAACCTGAAATTTTATGCAGTGGTGTTACCACCTATGGGAGGCAGGGAAGGAGGAGAGGAGCAGAAATATTGGCTACGTCAGTCTCACAAATGAGACACAGGTTTATTTAGACAGTACAGTAATTGTATCCATCCCTTAGACACTTTTTACTATAAAGTATTGAATGCCCCAGAAGAAAAAGAAAATCCTCTGCACTTTATCCAAATTCTTTGAGGTCCAATATCTATGTTAAAGGTCCAGCCATAACTCACGTTACGGACATTAAGGACCTATTAAGTATAAAATTCACTTTGGCAGAAATGGATGCTGCACTCTTATTCTAATGCCCTCACAATGAGCCTGATTTTTAGATAAAGCTGAAGATAATAAGCAACCTGCAGTAGGTTAACAGAACACAGCAAGATAAGACCAGTCTTGTTACAATAAACACATCCAAGTAATGCTTGCCAAAGAATATTTAACTTGCGTTTTAATCTTCTTTTACATCCCTAAAGGCTTGGGGACAGGCGAATAATCTCCTTGTCTCCATCTGTGAGCCTCTGTATCTCCTTAAGAAATGCTGCCTCACACCTTTATGCTTTGGTGGTTCTCTTCGGTGAAGATGCCCACAGCAGCTTTGCCCTGTCTCCCTTCTTAGAAATGAAATGCATGTCTTGTCACCCAGTTTGTTTATCCCTTCATGCTGAACTGAAAAGGATATTTGTACTGCTCTATCTCTGGCTATATCTCTACTTTTCTTCTTCATATTTGAAGGAATTAAACATTGTTTATTATGTAATGCTCTATATATTAGACAATAGTTTGTGGTTTGTATGGGGAGTGATTGTATGGAGAGAGAAACTCAATGGCCCCATGCCAACCAGTGGCTACCAATCACAGCAGTGCTTCCTCTGTTAAAAAAGATGAAGGCATTGGCCCAAGACTGACTGGAAATAATTAAAGCTCAGACAACTCAAAAATACCTACGTCCCCTTATTTTCACAACAGTGGCAGATCTATCAATATCCTGGTGTTACAAAACGCCAAGTTGTTAGCAGTTTGGCAAGAATAATAAAGTTACAATGTAATTCAGCTCAACCTCTGCTAAATAAACTTTGAGAGAGTATAAAAAGATGTTGATGAAAGTCTGTTTTGAATTAGCAATCACTCAGGGGAAAAGACCCAACAATTTCTTGCTCAAGCATACAGAAGAATTCACTAACTTTCTTATTCAAGAGCTTCTCTTTTGTTCTGCAAATACTTTCAAAACTTACAAGCAGCAACACTTGCAGAAGCAGCTGCTGGTATACCGTGCCAGAAAAACCATCATTAGTCTAAAACATGCTAACTCGACTTTTCTGCTCCCAGCCAATACCTAGTAACTAATCAAACCAGTCAAGATCATCAAGCTTATTCACACAGGCTAGAACTTTTAAGCTGGCAGTAAGGCAGCGAATATAGTAAGGAACATACTATACTTTGTAATATTAATTTCTACATTTTATTTTCAAAATTTCCTTTAGATATGGAAAATCTGAAAATATCCCCCTAAGATTTTTTGTGCCAATCATAATAAAGGTTGGCCTGTTTCATCAGCATATACTTAGATATTTTATTTCCTTTTACTGTTTATCAGAGGAATTTATATATTTTAATGTCTTTTTTAATGGAATCATCTACAGTAAATTGTCTAACTGTGGGGCACTTAATTATGGAAAATCTTAATATTTATAGATTTGAAACAGGAAACTTAAATCTCTGAAGTTTAATAACGCATTTTAATTAAAAACAAGGCAAGATAATACACTTATCTTTACTAATCTGTCACATAAATACATGTTGTGTTTTACCTCTTGACCGTAGAAGATAACTAAATATTCAGCTGCATATAACTTCAGAGATGTGAAATCAGAGCTTTAAGCTGTCCTTGGAGCAAAGTGGATTAGCTATGTCTCCTTGCCAACATGAAGATATGCCCAGTTAATGCGAAACCACAGCAATATGCAGGCACTTGTTGCGGTTTCTACATATACAGTATCTAGTGTTGGCAAACACTATTGAAAACAAAATTAAAAGTAATCACCCACTAAGGCAATGGAGCGGGAGCCCTTAATGGGAGGGGGGGAAAACTCTCCAACTATTTCAGTGCTGACCCCAGTTTTACGTTTATGTAGCATGTGACTGCAGAATAAATACAGTTTAAACTAGTTTTGGCCCATGCATCTGGAATTGTCTTAGAATTGTCTGTTCTCTGCACAAAACCTCCTTCCTTGTTCTCTACCTGAACTGGCTACATTCAGCACCTTTTTATAAACATACAATGTGATTATGTAGCTGTGAAAGCAATACAGAGTAAAATGTAAAAATACTGCTCTCTAATTGTTTGGAATAAATAACTAACATTTGCATAATACCTCTGTCACTCTGGTTAAACAGAAGCTCATACCTGTTCTTGTGGCCACTTCTGTCTGTCCTCTGGTGTTCTTGACTTTGCTTTAAAACCTCTAGGCACATCTCCACTGTGCTTAGAGGCAGATGGGATGTTCAGTGATTTTGGCCTCCCCTCATGCCTGTTAGCACTGTGAACAGCTTCTCCCTTTGAACAAGTCTCTTTATAGTCATGTGCCACATTTTCAGTCCCAGCGTGCTCTGGACTCATTTCTGTTGTACTATTAATACTGCTCATGCTCATACTCATTTTGATTTCTGCTACAATCTGGTCAATGTCCTCTTCCTGCTCTTCCAGCTCTGCATCCCCTTTTATAGAATGGTATGGTGATATTCCCTGTGAGTTTCCATTAGCCTCTGCTGGGTAATAGTCTGGATAGCCACCTTCACTTTGACAATACTGCATGTTTTCTTCTTGGTCTTGAATCTCCAAAGATGACACTTCATCCTCCAAAATCTGAATGCCTTTATCTTGACCTTCCTGCCACTCTGGTCTGTCTGCCACCTCATTTTCATCTTGGTGCTGAATTTTACCTTCAGCCCATTCTTCTACGGCTTCCTGACATTCATCTGTTTCAACATGGTGTTCCTCATGGGGAACATACTCCTCCCCATTGCAATCCATTCCTTCCAAGTAACTGTCATCCTCTGGACAGTACCTAATGTAGTATGTGATCCCCTCTTCTTCTTCTGGCAAGCCTTCGTCATAGTCCTCCTCCTCAGAGGTGTTATTCACATAGTCAGAGCTGGAGTCACCATCTCCACTGTGATCATTGCACTCATGTTCCACAGGTGTAGGACTACCTTGTCTGCCAGTTGCTAGTTCTGCATCCTTTGCTGCATAATCTTCAATGGGAAGGTCACTTTCTTCATTTTCAGGCTCCCTGTTGTGGGATGAAGTTGGGCAAGCTCTTGCTCTGTGATCCAGCATGCTGGCTGTAGTGCTTTGATGTTTCCTGTTTGCCATAGCCAGCTCCTTATATGACAATCATTTCTAAGCAATTACTGTGGGGAAGACAGGAAAACATATTCAGGAAAAGGTTGTCAGCAGAGATCAGTGACAGTAATGGGAAAAACCCAGCTATATTTATTTTGTAAAAAGGAGGTATTTGTAGATATTTTAACCAGATTCCCAGGCAAGTAACTTTTAAAATACTTGTTATGGAACTATGAAATCCCACACTGAAAGGAACACATAAAGAAGGTTCTACATTTATCCTACACTAGAATACATTTAGCATCTCTTCTGTCAATTTGGCAGAGAATTAAAATTGAACTTTGAAATTTCATTTTCCATTTCCCTTTCTTGCCAGAAAGGGGTCATGCTTTGATTGCCTTTCAACTTTCAGCTTTGGCAATTTTTAAAGTATAGTGAAAGCAAGCATTCAGAATCTAACCTGCTCTTAACAAAATGAAAGGAAAATAATTCTATTAACTTGGAAGTAGCATAGGGCACAAAAGGATACTGTACTGCTATTAAAAACATTATTTAAAAATTGCTCACTGGTTTATTAGCTCTTACTAGCTGGATGCCAGTAAGTATCTCCCATTGTGAAACCAAATATACTTTTTAGAATATTTTATTTGAAGAGCACCTACAATGATCATCTAGTCCAACTGCCTCAACATATCAGAGTTAAACAAGTTAAAGCATGTTACTAAGGGCGTTGTCCAACTGTCTCTTAAACACTGACAGGCTTGAGACATCAACCACCTGTCTAGGAAGTGTGTTCCAGTGTTTGACCACCCTCTCAGAAAAGAGGTCCAGTCTAAACCACCCTTGGTGCAGCCTTGAACCATGTCCACACATCTTATCACTGGATACCAAGAAGAGATCAGCCCCTCATTCTGTCATAGGTGCAGAAACTGGCATTTAGACTTGTTAAATTTCATCCCATTAATTGTAGCCAAATGCTCTGATCTAGCTAGATTCCTCTGCAAGACTGTTTTCAAATAAACAATCTCAACTATATGCCAGGAAAAAAGACAGCTTCACAACAAAAGCACATAATTCTTCCCACTAAATATCTGTGCTACTTTAAATTACACATTTTTGTCTAAATAGCAGATTATAAATAATAAGCAGAGATTACATTAACTGTATCAAAAATAGTGAAAATAGAGAAAACAGCTAATTCTAGACAGGCTTGACAACTGTGATCTGTGAGACTTGGATGGGGTGAACAACAGACTTTCAGTATATGTGTTTCTCTATGTATGTCATTGTTGTAGGCTCATAAGCCTGATCCACAGTTAATTGAGGTGAACTGAGCTCAGACCTAGGCTTACAAAATGCGCCACACAACTGCACATATATATGCATACAACAAAGGCATGTGAGCCAACAGAAAGATCATTTTGACATAACCAGTTTCCCAAGCCCTGTGTGCACACATAGCTCCATACTAGTTTTAGTGTTCTAGAGGATTAGAGGAGCTATGAAAAGATTAATTTCCTAGGTATTATGAATTTATCAAACATATACTGCTGCTCTAACCTAAAACCTCAGAGATACCCCTGCAGAATTTCTAATATCTCAAGGAAAACCCCAAACCTTCCAAACCAAGAATCTGATGCATCTATGAGTTAGTGCAGTGGCACCATGTGGCAAATCTAAGCTCTCCCTGAAAGAGAGATTCTAGATTCTAGGATAGAAAGCAGAGATGCATGTTAGTCATGGGAGGAGACATGAAAGGAACTCAGTATGTGAAGCTCATTTTAGTTACTGATACCTTGCAGAACTAGTCTTGACAGAAGGCTTTGAAGTAAATAGTATATCTGAAGTTTGGAATGTGAAAAATCAGAGAAGGCAAAACTTTCCCAGTGATTACTTGCATCCTCTCACTATCAGAAGAACTACCAGACTTGGAAGGCTTTCTCAGTATCTGTATGCCCACTATTATCCCTTTAAGTAGCTATCAATTCTTACTTTGGCGTTAATTATAAGAAACTCAGAACACCAAGCCATCTGTCTACTACTGCTGCCTCTGATTTAGTTAGCTCTACTTACTGGAAATGAAGGATGTTTCTATATGTGATTGTACTACAAACAAAACTTATTTTGCATTGGATTAAAACAGAAATCTAGCCCCAACACTGCAATACCCAGCACAGGCTGCAGAAAGCTGCCCACAAGCAATATAATTGCCAGTAAGGGGTCCTGCTTTGATTGCTATGCTGCAAACAGGAGCTCTTTTCAATTTCCAGCTTAGGCATATATATAATTGCTTGTGTGACCAGATCAGGAATGGGGTAAACACACTGTACAAATAAGTCTAAAAGAATTTAAGATGGAGTGCTAAAAAAAAATAATTTTGAATGGCAACACAAGAATTGTCATCTGTCTTAAGAGAAACTTATTTCTTGTCAAGAACAGAACAAATTAGTGTCCCTTACAAAAGAAACTGTTCTCATCTGCAGTGGCCCCAGTCTACTAGTTACTGGAAATCTTATCCATGTTAAGTAATACTTAAGAGATTTACAGTGCAGTAGACTCTGCATGCAAGCCACTGCAGCCTACCTGAAGATAAAGAAGCACAAAGCATGTAACACAAGCACAGTCTGAAACCCATGACTCAGACTTCCTGAAGCATATGGAGATGACAATCCTTCCTTTAGACAGACAGTGTAATGGAGCTTATCCACCCACACCTAAGAATCTCCATCTAGTACCCAGGCCCTGGAACTGCCTCTTATAAATTCCAGTAGTTGAGTGCTCATAGATGGTACTTACCTGCAGGAAAATCCACTGCACACTAGATACAGAACAGTGCATGCTGCAGGAAGCCATTCCTACGTACTCTGGAAGCCAAAAGGCAGTGGCCAGACAGGACACAAGCCTAGAAAGGGAGGGATGGCTGATGCATGGCAGCTCCAACAGCTGTGGGGAAATGGCCAGGTGGAGGGCTCTGAGGGCTCCAAGAACATGGGGATCAGCTGAGCAGCACTAATGACAGCAGCTGCAGGTCTCCTGAATGCTGCAGCATATGCACTGGGTGGGGGGCAGGAAGGAAAACCTTCAAATAAGCAGTGGTAGACTGGAAACTTTTTATAACACAGATGCTAAGAAACAAAGGAATTCCTCCCATGCATGTCTAGCACTGACATACAGTGAAACACACAGGCCACAGGAAACAGGTTTTCAGTGAATTCAGTGTAAGACCATGCCTAAAGACACTGCTTTATCCTTATGTGCTCAAATTGAGGCACATGTTTCCACTGAAGTCCAAATAAGCCTGTTTTTTCAGTAAGAAGTAAGGCTGATCTTAGCGCTATGGAAACTGAAGTTGCAAAGCCATCTCTGCACAACAGTTACAATCCCAGTTGGCTGCCTTACCTTTGCCATCTTCTTAATCAGGTACTGCTTTTTAGGAAATGAATTAAGATCACATTAAAATAAAAAGGCAGAATTTATTATTCTCAGCCTGCATGTGCACTGATCCTACTATCTTCAACTATGAAATGTAACTTGTATAACTGTACAGCCACACCTGAATTACTAAATGGAGTTTTCAAACAAGTTTGAGAACTGGTCTATATAGAGCTGCACATACATTTCTGTCAAGGAAACAAAACAGCTGTATTTTAACATAAATATTAGAACAGCCAAGGTAGCCCAGTTCTCTTCCACTTTTTCAAAATATCTTTCAGGCTTCCCAGAAAAATACTTTAATCTTACATTAGGTTTAGCATAACCTGAATCTTTTAAAAGTGAAAATCATTCTAGGCCTTCTCTAAGCTGTCTCATGTCACAAAGCAAGCTTCTGGTGGCCACAGTTCCAAACTCTCCATCTTCTTACCTACAGAGATGTTAGTTTATCTATGTGGATGATAATTGACTGAACACAATGCATTCCAATTTTAGAAGAACAAAAATAAAACTCGGATTTTTTTTTTTACAAATGCAATAGATACCAAACTTACCATGTGTTCTGCTATTCAGTCTACTGTGTAAAAGCCTTCTGAGTCACCTACTGCAGGGATTAATATTTTTCCTGATTTTCTCAAGAAACCTATGGTGTTAGAGGGTTACATAGCTAATATTCACCTATCAATTACCTAAGAATGCTCTTGAAATGAGAGAAAACATTGGACTTCTATCTAGCACTACTCCAATGTCTTCTGAAGACAGGAGCAATGATTTGCTGGATCCAGAGGTACTTTGTGAATAAAGGCTTCAATTGAGTCAACAGGTCACTTCCTCAGTTCGGTGTAAGACTCCATCCTACTTGGGATGGAGAGTTAAGTCAAACTTCTGTATCACTCCGAGTGAGTTTTTCAACTTTCAACTTGAGGGGAAAAGTGTTCCCAAGAACATGAGGGGTGAGCGCTCTATCCTTCTCTACTCTCCTTAGGATTCAGTGATTCTTTTATTTTTTTTTTAATCTTGCTGAGACAAGTAAATGCTGATTTGTGTTGTACAGCATACCACTAAAGCTCCATGGCTGTTGTCAAGATCAGTGATTAAGGAGCCAAGTTACACAGGGTTCTCAATCACAATATTCTGCTTTCAATAATGGTTTTGCTTTATTTTTCTTATGTTTCCCTGCTTCATATCAATGTTGTGAGGAAAAGGTAATCAATGTCCAGAAAACACATGTTGCATTTCTATGTGGCAGTAAAAAGAAGTATGCATAGAGGAACCAATTTCTTCTGCTCCTAGAAACAAGACTATGGGTTTACAGCTGGAATTTATTCTAATCAGTGCTTGTTACAGAGTCATTAGCTTTCTCCTGAACTCCTTGCACCTAATCCTGGACAGCTGCAGAGAGGGTTTATGGAACTTAACACTCCTACATCTTTTCACCTGTGTAGAAAGACACCTTCACTACTTTCTTCCCATGGAGAGAGACCAGCATTAAAAATGGGAAACAGTACAGAACTGTAAACGTGGTGATAAAATGAATCAACTAGGAAAGGTTCTTTCCTTGATTTATTACTTGTTAACAGAGAGGGTCTCATGGGAAAGGTAGAGATTGGAGGCTGTCTCGGCCACAGTGACCATGAAGCAATTAAGTTCAACATCTATGGTAATAGGAGGATAACCAATAGTAAAACCCTAACTCTAGATATGAGGAGAGCAGACTTCAGGTTGCTCAGGGAACTGCTTGGTAAGGTCTCCTAGGAGGAAGTTTTTGAGGGTGCTGGGGTCCATCAGCAATGGTCAATTTTTAAGCACCACCTCCTAAGAGCACACGACCAGGAAATTCCAAAATGCCAGAAGTCAAGCAAAAGAGGTAGAAGGCCACCGTGGTTGAGCAGGGATCTTTTACTTGAATTAAGACAAAAAAAGGAAGATATAAAGCCAGTGGAAGATGGACAGGTGACATGGAACAAGTATAGGGATGCTGTTCATCACTGTAGGGCAGAAATCTGTGTAGCAAAAGCTCAACTAGAGTTGAAGCTGGCCTGCACTGCGAAGGACAATAAAAGGGGCTTCTATAAANATAAAAAGGGCTTCTATAAATATATTAATAGCAAAAGGCAGGTCAGAAATAACATTGGCCCATTACTTGATATTCAGGGACAACTCATAAAGAAGGATAGAGACAAGGTGGAGACGTTTAATGCTTTCTTTGCCTGTCTTCAACACTGATGACGTGCTTGGGCACACCCAGAGCCTGGGGCTAGAGAACAATGACTGTGAAAACTATAGCCTCCCAATTAACCTGGAACTCCTACAGGATTTTCTGTTCCAGTTGAATCCCTATAAGTCAATGGGGCCTGACAGGATTCATCTGAGGGTACTTAAAGAGCTGGCGGAGGTCATAACAAGACCTGTCTCAATGATTTTTTCAATGTTCTTGGGAATCTGGAGAGGTACCAGCTGACTGGAAGCTGGCAAATCTTCAAAAAAGGCAGGAGGGACAACCCCGGTTACTAAAGGCCTGTTCGCCTCACCTCAATGCCTGGCAAGATTATGGAGAAGTGTATTCTGGGAGCTATTGAAAAACACCTAAAAGACAACACAGTCGTTGGTCCCAGCCAACATGGGTTCATTAGGGGAAAGTCCTGCTTAACAAATTTGATTTCCTTCTATGATAAGGTCACCCACCTAGTGGACCAAGGGAAGCCAGTAAATGTAATCTTTCTGGATTTCAGTAAGGCCTTTGATAATGTTTCCCACAGTATCCTCCTTAACAAGTTGTCCAGTATTCAGCTGGACAAGCACATAATACATTGGGTGAGCAACTGGCTGATGGGTAGAGCTTAGAGGATTGTGGTAAATGGGATTACATCAGGCTGGCAACCAGTCACTAGCGGGCTTCTGCAGGGATCCAACTTGGGGCTAGTTCTCTTTAATATATTCATAAATGATTTAGATTAAGGACTTGAAGGCTTACTTGCAAAATTTGCAGATGATATCAAGCTGGGGGGAGCGGCTGACACTCTTGAGGGCAGGGAGGCCCTGCAGAGAGACCTTGACAGGTTGGAGAGCTGGGCAATCACCAATCACATGAGGTTTAACAAGGCCAAGTGCTGGGTGTGAGAGGCTGGAGAGCAGCCCTGTGGAGAGGGATCTGGGGGTTCTGGTCAACGGCAGATTGAACATGAGCCAACAGTGTGCCCTGGCAGCCAGGAGGGCCAACCGAGTCCTGGGGTGCATCAAGAATGGAATTGCCAGCTGATCAAGGGAGGTGAT
>VZZY01012123.1:38642-76818 GCA_013400335.1 Eurystomus gularis | reverse complement strand
CAGGTTTAAGCCAAAAATACTTGGGTTATTTTGGCTAAGTGTCAATGAGTACTGCAGGCATATTTGCTACACGGGGTTTCCCAACTCCAACTCCACACAAAGCTTTGACTCAAAAAAAGCAGACAACCCAACTAAGGCAAATCAATTTGGTTTTGAGCCCATGCCTATGTCTTTCAGTCTTCTGGTAATTTTTGATATAGACAACGTGAGTTAGACCNCGTGAGTTAGACCTACCTGTGATTCTGAAACATTTTTATGATGTCTCAGGGATGTTTGATTTGTTTTATTTGTCTCAGAGATCTTTGATTAGCTTTTGAAAAAGGTCTATCAAAACCACTAATTACTCAGGCACACTTTTGGTAGCTGCATTAATTGCACACTGTCACTATTCTCCAACATCATTGACAAATTTTAATATAACATCAAGAAATATTCTTGAATAGCTCATAAAAAACCTCAAGGCTTTGTCTGCACATGTGAGACTTCTTCACCCAGAAACATACGGAAACAAATTAAGCACTGGAGAAAGTGCAACAGAGAAACTCCTCACAGTTTTAGCAGGGGTTTATTTTGAGCTTTCTGTTCTGTTTTCATCTGCCTGATTGGAGCACGGATTGCTCAGGAGCCAGCAGTGCTTTCAAGAATCAGAAAGAGTAATTAAATTGATGGTTTTGTGAGAGCAATAATCATTGTATTATTACTAAATAGCATGGCAGCATCTAAAAGTCTTAACCAAGAATATGGCCTCATTTTGTTAGCCTTGGAGAAAAATATAATGATTTTCCCCAGAACCTGCCCCAAAATGTAAATGGATTGAGCAGGCAGTATTTCAGACTAGAAGCTCTTATCGCTATTTTATAAATAAAGGAATGAACCGTAAACAGATGAGTTACCCAAAGGCACAGGAGACCTGTGGCAAAGTAACTGAATATGCTTCCCCCAAGCCATATGCCCTAACTACAAAGCTATCCTTCTTTTCCAGGCAGCAAGAATTTCAAGTCATGCCACTCCTGATAAAATATGCAGGCTTTCTGGATAGGAGTGATTTTCAGTTTACTGATAGGTTAGTAAACAAATGATCTCTGTGGACAAATATTCTTAGAAATAACTAACATTGAAAATAACCAATTTTTCACTGCAGACACAATCTATACAGTATTTGAATATGTGTATATAATCCATAACTATACAATTAATGAAACTAAAATATATTTCAATAATATTTAGTGTATCTGTAATTTATAGTGCTGTAAATGCAGATTTATAGCCAGTATGTCATGTGCTGGTGAAATGTCTGCATAAAAATGCATGAACATTTGTGTTGTAACAACTCTGTCAAAAGAACATCATGGTGATCATTTGGCAACATGTATATGCTGTCTGATGAACTTTGCTATAATTAATTATTGTTGCTAATGAACATTTGATTAAATTAATTTCCTAAAATATACAAATGATTAAGTAAGAATATGAGAAGATTTACAGCACGTATTGACAGCATTAAATCTATGTGACATTTTCCCGTGGTTTTAAAATAATGAAATAGTAAAATCATATTTAATTTTTAAAAAAAGAATTTCAAAAGAACCTTTTGAAAAGCTCTGGTCTAATATACATACAACCAGGAGTCATTTGAATGAGCTCAAGATAACCACAGGGCTGACCCCTGTGATACATTCCTGTCACTATAAAATGCTGCAGAAGAATATTAGCAGAAGAGAAATAATACCAGAGTGGTGCATAGTAACAGGAGTTGTTGCCTTCGTTTCAAATTCAGGGCTTACCATAAGAGAGCTTCATCCCTCTCAAATCACTGGTTGAGGTACAGAACACTTGTCACATGTCGTATTTTTTAGCTTGTTTAAGCTGACCCTCTCCACTGTACATTGCACTACAGATTTTGTATCAGCAACGAATGGAAGAAGAATGCATTTTCACTGGAATCGGTACACGTAGAAATAAACAACTTGACTCTGTTATTTATCTCTTACATTACAATCATTAAAATACTGAACTGGCACTGGGAATCAATTTGCTTTTGTTTCAAAATATTGATCCTAAGTTTATACTTAGTAGATTTTTGGGGTTATAGTTCCACAGAGAAAATTAATTTGCTTATATTTTACAACACATAATGCATGAATGTTTCCGTGCTCCTTTAAACTGTTAAAGGAAAGAGAAATCTCCTTCATGCTAGACATTGCAGCACAGTTTCTGCCAATGATGATCATGATTATTGGAATGTAGTGGCAAATCACAAACCCTAAAAGCCCTCATCTCTATCTTCAATACTTGAGTTTATGTCAGCAAGGATCCCACAAAGTTCTGCCAACTGGGGCAGTCATAAGGCACATTCGGAAGCTCTCCCTCCTTTTTTTCATGGTCACCTGATACTGAACACCTTTGTTAACAGGCCAAATGGGTCAACAGTTTTTGTGTGGAAGGCAGAAAAGTATAGGCAAAAAGATATCGTGATCACATAAACCACTGTTTTTAGGGAAAACAGGATAAAGTGATTTTTTTCTGCAAAATCTGGACCACACATGAGATTTAATATATGAACATTGCTCCCTGTGTAGGATTCATTGAAGCTTAGCTTGCATGGCTGCTCAAGATAATAAGTGGACGTAATCCTACATTTGTCTTTCAGCAATGCCAAGAGCATCATGTTATGCTGTTTGGTGCTAGCAGTAACATGAAATAAACTAAATTTCAGAAGTAAATCAATGCTCATTTTGACAATTAAAAAAAAAAAAAAGAAAAGGAAATTATGTAAAAACACAACCCTCAAGAGAATGCAGAGAAGCAGTGATAGTAACATAACATACAGGACTCCATTTTCAATAGTCAGTCATGTGCTAGACTTAATTTTAATTTTATACTTCTGTAAGAATGCTGAACTTTCTGTGTGAAAATATTCCACTTTATGTAAAATGTAAAGTTTGTAAGTATAGATGGTTTTCTATAGTAAACCTATAGTTTATTCTTCTAATTAGTCTAAATTCCACCAAAAACCCAAATCATTGAGTGTTTAATCATCAACAATTTTGCTACTTCACTAGGAATGTGACCCGCTTCTTAATTTGTCACATAGCTACCAATACTTTGTACTTATATAACGGCTCCTGAAGTTTCCAAATCTTTTACAAGTATCAGCAATTTAGGTTACCCTACTTCCATGCATCTAGTGCTTTATGATCTTTGTGTAAGAGGTTATAGAAAAGAGACACTAATTGTTAAACTGTTTGCTTTCAGTTGCACAAGAAGATTGATGACACATAGAAGCAGAATTCAGATCTTGTGGCTTCTTGTCATGCACTTCAGCTGCCAATCTGTTCTAAAATTTTTACTCAGGAAGCATGAAAAAAAAGGTCTGAATCTGAACTTAATCAACACGTAGGTGTGGATGCTTCTCATGGATCCACCCTTATTTCCTACCTGACCCTCTGTGTGGGTGTGCTTTAAGATCAGCTTTGGGCGGTCACTGTCTAAACGCAAAGATCTAACTCAGATAAAGCATTCTCTTTGCACACACCAGCATCCTAATGATTTTGTGGTGGAATCTGACTAAGACCTGTACTATTTCACTGTTAGTATGAAGAATCCTTCTACTCAGGAAAATGGTGTGCATTTGTGTCTATGTCGATGTGTACCACAACAATTACAGCCTTCCCATCTGTCACATCTTTAATGATTTATATAAATTCCATTATTGTGGGGAGAAGAACCTAGAAATTACTGAAGTGCTTTAATCTTCTGTACAACATTTCCCTACTCATTTAGCCAAAAGATGCAACAGCTATTGACATACTAACTGTGGATCAAGAGGGTTCTTGTAGTTATATCTCTAATTCTGTCCTCTTAAACCTAGGAGGATGTTTGGATTAATCACACTGGCATCAATGATATAAACAGACAATTCATCCTGAATCATTCAATAATCTTCGGTAAATTATTAATATATTTTTAATCACAGAATACCTGGTGTCCTTCCAGTCAATACTTCTCATGAGCATCAAAAGATACATTACTGCAAGGTACATTTCAGATTCTGCTAGGTCCAACTGAAAATGTCTTGGTTTTATTTGGGAAAAGAAATTTAATTAATGTACTTTTTAAATCCAGGGAGATTATTTTTTTCCAGCTAGATCTAGTTGAGTATAGAAAATATATTGGTATTTTCATTAGCAGAATTTTTATTAAGGCAATTATATCCAAACTAAGTAAATTCTCTGAATTCAAGGTGTGTGGTAGTGTTCTAGCAACATTCTTTCAGGGAAGTTTGACAGTCATCCATCATCAATGCTCTCCTTGGAAGTTATCATGCATCATGGAGAAAGGGCCTGCCCTCTCCCTACCAACAGTATTTGCTTTGAAGGGAAAATGCCTCCTCCTCATAGCTCTAACTTTCTTTCTCTGACAAATCCATAGTCCAGCAGGAAGTGGCAAGGTGCCTATTGCTGCCCTTTTGTGAATATCAAACCTCTGGGCATTTCAGCTTGCCACTATACCATGAGAAATGTAGGATGAGGCAGGAGACAGTGTAACTGAAATGTCAAAGGTTTGAGTTCAGCCTGGTTTGAAGGATGGCTCAAGGCTCAGATCACTTCTTATTTTAACCAAACTGTTCGTAATATATATTGTCACTTTGTTGGTAACACAGGGCATTGCATTTGGCTGGTCCAAACAGAAACAGTTCCTACCCTAGGTGCAGAAAACCACACTCTGTAGTAGAAAGTAGGGTTGAAATGTTTTTAACTAATTCTGTATACTTTTCTATCTTTTTTTCGGTCCTGGTTAGGCCACAACTATGAAAATACAAATTATTGCTAGGTCTTCACTTTTTAGTGACAGCTTGCTATCTTAGAAAACCTTAAACAGAGAAACACATACATATTCTGCTTCCTCCTGAGGATCTTACTTTTGTTTTTCATGATTCTCCTCTTCTTTAATCTCAAGTATGTGTCACTTTACAGCCCTGGCACGGTGGATTCCATGAGTCAAGCTTCTCCATGTTACCACAATACTGAAAAAATGTGTATATTTTCCTCTCTACTCAGGGAAATGCAGTATGCTTGTCATAGCATTCAGGTTTTTGTTTGTTTGTTTGTTTGAACAGGTGATGTGAAACAAAATATCATTTAAAAAAAGACATAGGCTGATAGATAAAATGTATTAAATTATACTACTGATTAGTTAAACTGTTCATTTGATTCAAAATTCCATTTGTTTTTCCAGAACTAAAAAAAAAAAGAAGACATCTAATAAATTCCCTTTCTATTCATCATGCTCATTACGATGCACTTTTATCATTAATATGTAACTGGCATCCTGTAATTGGGTTGGTTTCATTTGCAGACTTAGTCAGAGGAAATATTTCCTTTTGGAACAGCTAATAAATTGCCAAGAAAGATATCCAGGCCTCTTAATTGTATCCAATATTTTCTCTCAAATCTGCCTCATCTTGAAAATATATTTGAAACTATCATCAGTGTGCAATGACACTCTGCTTGAAACTGGAATATGCCCAGGTTTTGGCCCATTGGTTGGCAGTAGGATTTTATTGACTGGACAATAAAGGTGAGAGGAAAAATTGCATCTATTTTTCTGCCATAACATCAAATAATGCAGAAATGCTCATATTACAACATATTAGACAGTATTCAGATATTTGATTACACTGGATAATGAAACTAAGATTTTTTTATTGTAGTGTCCCTAATTATTCTCACATGAGAAGTAGTCTATCTGATTCAAATTATCTTCACCTCAAATATTATAGTAATATAGTTGATTCCACCTCCTTGAAACTTAATCCTTAATCAGATATTTTATTTGGTTTCTAACACACCATCAATAAAATCTACATTAAATGTCATAGATACTAAGACTTTCAGCTTGAGGTTAGTACTTCTCAGTATATTTAATTTGGCAGTGTCACTAATGAGGTATTCGGCTGCCTGGACACAAGCAGAGAAAACAGTGCACATACGGCAGGCAGGGCCTTCAGCTTCTCCTGCTGCCTAAAAGGCTCAGGTAAAACTCAGCCTGGGAAATCCCAGCTCTTCTTCAGTTGACAGAGAGCTAGGAAGAGGACCAATTTGCCTGACTGGGGATATTGCTCTTGGGGAGTGCAAACTTGAGCCAATTTTTAGTGACATTAATAGTCAAATCCAGATTTTCAGTTTCTAGTAGAGTTGCTGCTCTGTATTAAAAGGAAGTCAGATAAAGCCAAGAAAATTTGGTGAGCATCATGGGTTGGTGCAAGCTATGCCAGACAAGGTAAGGCAGCTTCATTACGAAGGCTAACTGTAGATAATAGTTATTCCTATGGACCTAACTTTTATTTTCTCTATCTCTCACTCACATAGAAATGATTAAGAGGAAACTTTCTCATGCCTGCATTCTTATATGATTAACTTTCTGAAAACCATTCCATTTGCTTTAAATAAAAAAATGTAAAATCAGGTTTCTAAGAGTTTGTGTTCAACATGTGTCTTTTCCTCTCATACTCTACCATGCTCTCCCTCTCAGCATTTGTCCCTTCTTGAGGAACCAGCACTGCTTTATATTTTTAAAGATTCACATAGAGATTTCAGAGACTTTTCCAAATCTTGCCTGATTTATCACCATCTCACATAGCCCAGCACTGCTGAATACTGATATTCATTATAAACTTTACTTCGTTTCTACTTTGCTAATCTCTTTTGCATTTAGTTCTTAGTATTTTTTTAGCTTAAGCAGTTCCACTCTGCACTTCCAAACTTCCTCTAAGCACTTTGAACACCCTTGTTACCTTTCCTGTCTTTCAAATGAACTGACATTGTCTAAACATTTTTTGTTGCTGTTTGTTTCTGCCAAATTTCAATAAATCCTTCAGAATAGATTATTCACTCTCCATATTCTTGTGTTGTGTTATTGTTGCTTTTTTAACATCTTGAATACCAATACAGAGAACAGAATAAATAGGTTTTATTATTACGGACTGTCATTTATCACTCCATGATAATGGTAGGCAATCCCTCAAAAATCATTGCGTAGTTCTGTTTTTCCTATTGTGTGTGTACTTTTAGCAGTCATAGGCTTATGCGTTGGGTATGAGTGTGTATTTACATGGTCTCCAAGAAAATTAAATCAGACAAGGTCATGTATTCCCACCTAGTGTAAATATGTATATTTTACTTCACTGTTTTCCTAAATGTTTCAAAAAAATCCTCTAAATGTTTGCAGCATCCCATTTACTCCTTTCTTAGCTACACATGTCACATGATCCTTGCTAAGAGTTTTGAATTCATTTTCAGCAATATAATGCACAAAATAAATTTATATTTTATTGTATGCTTCTTTTTGATAACCCATTTCTTCTGATCTCTTATTTATTTGCTTACACTTCCATTAGCTTAAGTGCCATCAGATCCTCAAGTCATTGAAACAGATGTAAATCTACCCTTGAGATAGTGCCACCAATGTGTTGTCCTTGTCCAAGCATAGTTTTGCTCATGTGCTGCATTTTAAAGATGTTTTACCACGCTTTGAGATTTTTATGTGTGAATATACTAAAATACAGAGATGGACTCTGATGGGTAATTTGGTATTCTTTATTTCATATACAGTGGATTCCATTTATAACCCCTTCATCTCATCACCTACACTTCTTTTTATTGTCAGTTAAAGGCCATTTCTGATAAGTAGTCTTTAATTTCAACCAGAGCAATAAAACATCAGTGGCCTGCATGAGTGTTGGACCTGATCATCTACATTATAACCAAACCACTTACATTTGTCCTTATCAAATATTCCTATTCCTTCCTTTCTTATCTAGCAATATATGTGGAGAAAGAATGATTCACACCTGAAGTGTCTAGCTAAGAGAGCAAACTGGAACAAGCACACATATTGATGTTCCCACGTGAAGGAGGAATACATGGAGAGTACTTGGATTATATGGCTGCAGCTTGATGTAGCCAGAGCTGTGGCAAAGGAGGATTAGCTAGAGGATGCCAAAAGGGTATAAAAGTACCTGAAGCCTCTCAGCTCCCACAGACATTGCTACTGCTACCCAGTACATTTTCTGATCCTGAAGACCCTGAAATATCCTGCAAAGAAAGAAGCCCAAGCTTCAGAGACATGAGGGAAAGAAAACTCTGAGAAGCATCTCCAAACTTTGCTGTGCCACTTGTAGCTGCAGTCTCCCTGTCTCATTTTTTTTGCCTCCTAATGGTTATGAGGTGGCACAAAGCCTTTTTAGAACCTAGTAAAAGGTTCAGTCTTCCTATATTTATGTCCAATGGGCTATTTTCAGAACTGTTTATTTGTCTTATCTAAGGCAAAAATCTCAGTATGTCATTCTTGGAGTCAAAATTTTTAGACTTCTTTATCATGTCTCAGTTCCCATTTTCCATCTATTGCAGAGTTCACATGTTTATGTTGGCTGTGGTGGTGTTATTCAGTCCAAGGAGGGAAAATATAGAAAATATTTGTATACTAAATGCCTGTAGCACATAATGAAGGCCCCTTCTATCAGCCACCCAGAGAGCCTATATCTGTATATACCTGTCTTTGGGCATACACGTGAAGGGGTGGTTTTACAATAATATATGGAGTAATTATATTCTGTCAAACTCAAAGTTGGTGTAAGCAGGTGTAGTTCCATTGACTTTGTTTGTATCCATTTAACCACCTGTGGGCTCATTATAATTAATTTCAGGAATTAGTAATACTAGCACCAAAATGGAAACCTGTTTTGCCTGTTCTGAAAATGAAGCAGGTTAAGTGTCTAAGCAAGTCTGCCAGTGCATGCCCCCTGACTTCCTGCTTGCCATATCATGGCTGTTTGTGCTGCTGAGGACAGTGACACTTGGTGTAGCATGGATGAACTGAAGTATAGAGAAACCTGTGAAACCTGTTCCCTGGCTTTCCCTATGTGGCTCCAATAACTTAGAAGTACCTGAAATACTGGATAATACAGACTATATTGGAAAGGAAATTTTCACTCCTAATTAAAACATTTGTTCTGTGGGTAAGTGTCAGTCATTAGGAGCATACTCCGTTTACAAAGTTGAGAGTAAAGTGGGAGCAACTGGCAGGTTTAAGCATCAAAGGTATCAGAGGTTACTTTCTTGTTAAGAAGCCAAGATGTTTCTTGGGAAAATATCTCTGTGGGTTAGGACTGTTGTCAGTAATTACCTGCACCCAACAAAAAGGACAGGCTTGCAGAAGGTACATAACTAGTTTAAGAGGAAGAGTACACAGATGACTGGAAAGCTGTGAAGCTCTCTTGGAGTCCAGTCTTCCAGGATTGCTTTTCCTCCATTACCACAAGTCACAAATGGGCTTTAACAGGAGCCGTGTTATCATTTGCTTTCTCTTCATGCAACATGTTCATGTCGCTAAGAGATATACATTAATGTGACAATACCAAGGAGAAAGCTACATCCAAAAGGTCACTGAAATACACTAGAGTTCAAAGGAAAAGAACGGTTTGGGGAAATTATTGCTCTTTGTTGCATAGGTGCCTGAAGTGAAGAGACTGCTATGAAATATTTTCACATCCACTGATCACAAAAGACAATCTATCAAGAACTCTGTAAGTCTGTCTGTTTAAGTACTTTTTTAAAGTAATGTTAATGACTTGCTAGAAACAATCTGAGCTAATTCTTTTTAAACACAAGTAAATGGCAAGTAATTACACAAACTGTGATTAAGAAATTGCTAGTAATCACTAGAATACAAGTAATGGATTAAAGTGTTTCCAACAATTTAAAAGGTGTGATTTTTCCCTGTTCCATTCCAGTGTTTCGATTTCATTAATACACTATGCTTCTGCTGGAGAAGCTGGCAGCTCATGGCTTAGACAGATGGACTCTTCGCTGGGTTAGAAACTGGCTGGATGGCCGAGCCCAGAGAGTTGTAGTAAATGGAGTTAAATCCAGTCGGCGACTGGTCACAAGCAGTGTCCCTCAGGGCTCACTTCTGGGACCAGTCTTGTTTAATATCTTTATCAATGACCTGGATGAGGGGATCGAATGCACCCTCAGTAAATTTGCAGATGACATGAAATTACGTGGGAGTGTCAATCTGCTTGAGGGTAGGAAGACTCTGCAAAGGGATCTGGACAGGCTGAAGTGATATATGAGATTTAACAAAGCCAAGTGCTGGGTCACTTTGGTCACAACAACCCCCCGCAACGATACAGGCTTAGGGAAGTGTGGCTGGAAAGCTGCCTGGCGGAAAAGGACCTGGGGGTGTTGGTTGACAGCCAACTGAACATGAGCCAGCAGTGTGCCCGGGTGACCAAGAAGGCCAATGGCATCCTGGCCTGTATCAGAAATGGTGTGACCAGCAGGAGTAGGGAGGTGATTGTGCTCCTGTACTCGGCACTCATGAGACCACACCTTGAGTACTGTGTTCAGTTTTGGGCACCACAGTACAAGAAGGACATCAAGGTGCTGGAGTGGGTGCAGAGAATGGCAATGAAGCTGGTGAGAGGTCTGGAAAACATGCCTTATGAAGAGTGGCTGGGGGAACTGGGGTTGTTTAGTCTAGAGAAGAGGAGTCTGAGAGGAGACCTTATTGCTCTCTGCAACTACCAAAAAGGAGGTTGTAGCGAGGCTGGTGTTGGTCTCTTCTCCCAAATTACTAGTGGTAGGACAAGAGGAAATGGTCTCAAGTTGCATCAGGGGAGGTTTAGAGTAGATATTAGGAGGAAATTATTTCATGAGAGAGTGGTTAGGTACTGGAAGAGATTTCCCAGGGAGGTGGTGGAGTCATCATCCCTGAAGGTGTTTAAAAACCGAGTTGATGTAGCACTTGAGGCTATGGTCTAGTGGTTAGGGAGATATTGGGATGAAAGTTGGACTTGATGATTTTAGAGGTCCTTTCCAACCATAATGATTCTATGATTCTATGCTATCAAGAGGGCTGGTCCCACTTCTTAAACTGGATCCAGTCCTGTTGTGTGTTCTGTGATCATTCACATGAAATGCACAGTCCTGTGAGCCTACACATAGTGATTCACACATGTTAAGAACGCCCAATTAAGAGGCAAGGTCATTTTCTGATGTAGGTTCAGAACCATCTCAGTAAATCCCCCTTGCTGTTGAGTGCACCTTACAGCTCTATTTAGTGTCGTTTTTCCTGATTCCACAAATAACTTCCTTTACATGACCTGGTTTAAAGCTAGCCATGTAGCAAAGCAAATAGTAAATGAAAGATTATTTCAGATCTAATGCCTCCATAAATGTGTGTACCTCTAATATAAAGAGCTAGGTTCTAATTTACAAGAAATCAGAGGCTTGATCTTGGTGCTATGCTGGGCAGTGTGACAGTCCACAATTTACTGCTGGCCTATATTAATGATTTGTGAGGTAACAAAGTACCCTAGCTCAAAATTTTATGAGAGCTATAAAGACCTTGCAGGGACAAAAGATTTCTGTGGTTCTTAATCATCATTCTTTTACGATTACACCCAAAATCAATATTGGTTTTTGCATTATTAAGAGAAGTAAAAACTGAAATAACAAAATAATACCAAGTCCTAAGCTATAGCGCCATGTTTTTGTTGGCAGTGTGTCATACTGAAAATGATTTCTAAAATTCTTGGCAATTTGTAAATTTCATTATAACATGCAACATGATATCACATATATATATCCATATATCTAGTATACATTATATCTACACAGATATAGTTTCAATCTGATGAGTTAAACAGACCTTTCCACAAGAATTCTTTATATGCTGCACATAATTCAACTTCTACTGTACAAGTGGTACTTGCTACACTGAGCTACAGAGCTTTAATAAGAAGTATTGTTTTAAGAAGTGCAGCTAACACTAACTTCTCAGGACCAAAGTTCAAAATCTGATGGGCAAAGACAGAAATGAGAATAGATTTTCAGCCAGTCAGTAGCACTCGTCTGTGGTTAAGAATACCGCTTTGACCTGGCTCTTCATCCAATTTTCATACAAACAGGCACAAATTCACCATGCACAATCTTATATACTTATCCTGGTAAAAAGACATGAGGATAAATGCATGTGATAAATTAGGATAAATTAGAGCTTATTTTTTTTTTCCCCCTGCTCTATCAATAAGCCAGGAGCTATTTATTCAGTTGTTTGAACCTGGCAGAAGTTGCCTTATAGAAGAGTTTGAAAGAGAATCCAGCTAATGCTGTTTTGGGGTGTAATCCTACAAGTGTAATTTTACTTACTGTCTACTCTTTTTTAGCTTCCAGTCCACATAGCATGTGCTGACTGAGGAAATGCAGGCTGGTTTCACTTGTTAGGAACCACAAATCAGTGTAGTGTCAATCATACACTCTTTAAGATGCCTATCCCAGATAAACATCCTTCTCTGTTTTCTTGTCAAACTGGTGGACATAGGAAAACCAGAACAGTAGGCCTGTGTGAGGTTGCTCTGAGAGGTCTCTGCTTCCCCTGTTGCAGAGCAAAGGCAATTCACCTCAACTAGTAATTGCCTACCATTCCCCATCTAGCCACACAGGCAGTCTCTCAGACAATGGCACAAAAAGGATTGCTACTGTACAATACTCACTTTAACTAAGAGGTTAGAAGTTTATTAAGTTGTGATTAACTGTGTAAAATGTAACACATTATAAATGTATTATTAAGGATTTTACTACCAAAAGTAAATTAAGTTTGAACATATTATCTTAAAACACATTAAGCAAAGATTGAAAAAAGTACAAAAATGGTTACTAGTCACTACATCTTAAAAAAAAAAATCTGTCTAATGCAGCCAAATCTGAATGTATGATACTTGGGAAAAGAAATTATCCTATTTGTGTGACAGTTTGGTTACCAGACAGACTTAAAATGGACATGGACTCAGAATTTAGCAAATCTTATGGGTCTGGTATAAATAAAGAATTACAGTGCAGTGAAGCCAGAATTTGTAAGACTGGAATGAGATGCTGGTGCTGTGAAACAGCATTTTTCAGTGATGCAATATACCAGTTTATTAAATGCCAATCCCTGCTCAAGGCTAACTTCTGAATTCTGAGCCGTGTGAACTTAGTACCTGTTTTCTATGAACCTGCGAATGAGTCTTCTGTTCTACTTTTTTTGAGGGGTGAGAAAAGGGCTGTGAAATACTGAAGAAAAAGACTTAGTTACATACATTTATTGTTATTTATACATATATAAAATGTCAAGATAAATTTTACCCAGTATGTCTTGCTGACAAGCGTGAGAGATTAGATTCCACAATTGGATTACAGGTATGAGCTTAATGAATCATAGTTACAAATTATTAATTATAGTTCAATCATTATATTTTAAGAAGTTATTAGAAGGTTAATTTTAAAAGATATTTTCTTTACAGGTGATCTTGAACCACTGTGTGTGAATTGTGATGTAGGAGTGACAAATATCCATAGGGGACTTTAAGGGAACATGATGTCTTTCCTAAGACTAACCTACAAAAAGAAGTATTTTTTAATATATATTATATAAACTGCCAAACTAAGATTTATGTATGATGTATATATTTGTAATGAGGTTCTCTTATTTTTCTTTGTGTTTCTTAGTACAAATAGGGAAAATAAATTTAGAAAGAGCAATTAATAAAGAGCGCAGACCCTTACTGTACTCCAAACTTCTCAGGCTATTTCTAGTCATTCTCTAATCAGCATGATTGGTTGCTTTTGTATATTTTAAGGCACTGAGACTCCCAGCTTTGTTGATACTATGTGGAAAACCTAACACTTAACAAATGGTCTAAATTTTTTTTGGCCAAAGCACAGATAAGCCCTACAAGTCTTGGGGCTGGGGTGATGAATGCTATTGTCTAGATTTCTGCTATCCCAAAATTGTAGCTTATTTCAACAGCTTCTTTTTACCAACGGCATTAGGTGAAAAAACCCTGAACTATCCACAGTCTCAGTATATAAATCTCAGATACTACTTCTAATGTACTTCTAGCATAATTCAGGGCAATTTTTGAGCTTAAAATGTTTATAGAATAATTTTTAAAAATGCAACACTCTGCTCTTCCGCATTGCACTACCTGTTTAATACTTGTATATTGGTAGATCCTTAACTGTGCTCAAAAGACCAAGTATTGATGGGGGCTGAAGTAAAATTCCAGAGCAAATCCTGTGTGATATTGAAAAATTGAGGTATCTTTCCTGAAAAAGGGATGTAACTATCTCTCTACAGTGGGTGACTGTGTTGGTTCAGTAGCTCAAGAAAAAGGGACATCCCTTTCTTGATGGCAGAGAGAATATGGACCTGATCCTACTACAAAAAAAACTAAGGAGAAAGTCTTCAGAAACTTTGAAAAATTTGAGACCCTCTCAAAAGGTCATGAAGCAAACCATTGCAATGTGTCGTTAGTTGATAAAGACCTAGGATTCTTTTGTGATTCACACGTTAGTCAGAAACAAGCTGTGTATGACAGGAAATTAAAGAGGAAAAGCAACTGAGCTCTTTACAAATATGCTCCAAATAAAAAACCATACAAACAGATTGCAAAACACATTTAAGTTCAGAATATGCAGGATTCCAGAGAGACATGCAGATAGAGACTTGCAAAATAAAAGTACTTTTCTTGGGTAATTATCTTAATTGGCTCCTTTTTCTTTTTTTAAGATCAACTTGTGCTTCTTTTTTTTTGTTATTTTTTTTTCTATTTCATCTTCCAGCATATATTTGGAAAATGACTTTTTAGAACACAGTGCTTTTAAACATAATAAAATCTCTGGATTTGCGTTTCCAGGCCAATTTATAGGTTATGTCCTTTTTTTGTGTCTAGTTTCTTAACTGTCTGAAATAATGTATTATGTTATCAATACCCAGTGACGTCAAAGGTTTGGTAAGGTTTGGAAGATGCAAGATGTGTATGACTTTTCCTAAAGCTTAAAAGGCTGAATTTTGTTTGGCGAATGAAAGCTATTAAGAAGATGCCACATTTTACTGAGTGTTATTAAAACTATACTAGTTTTAAGTGTATAACTCATTTCCTCATCAATTTGAGCATCCTTTCCTATTCACCATAGGATAATGGAAGGTAAAGACTATTGCAAAATGCTTTGGCTTCATTCTTCCTATTTAGTTTTGAGTTTCTCACGATAGTCCTTAACTTTCCAGCAGAACTAGTTTATAATTCTAATCAAGGTGGGCATTCCCCAACATTGCAGTTGACTATGTGGTGCATAAACCGCCTTAGATGTGCACACATTTCAGTGTGAGCAAAGAACTAGCAAGATTTTTATTGAGAAGACATTTTTACATTCATTTAAAGTTAAATCCTTTAGGGATTCTGGAGACAGGCACTATATAAATACTTTAATGATTTTCTTTTGGAAAATCATTCCCATTTGGACCAAGATTAAAAGACAGGCTATTTTTATTTTGCAATGGCTGCCGCAATTCTTCTTACAGTGGCTTATAAATCACAAAAGTTAGTAGAAACTCCTACCTCACTTTCCAGTACCATCTTCAGATACCACTCTAACTACTCTCACTCATCACAATAACTGTAAGCCTTCACTATATTTTAAATAAAAGTAAATTATTTTCACAGAACGCATTTTAAGTAAGAGGAAATTTTCCACAGTCCCATATTAATAACCACAACATCTGATGACAAGAGTATTTTTATTCTCAAGAAATTTCTTAAGAAATCAAGACATTCTACAGACTTGCTTTTAGAAATCTATAAGAAAAAATAGACATTGTAAATTAAATGTTAAATCCTTTTTATCTTTCAACAGACTACTATAAACAATGCTGTTTCCTAAAATATACTTATTGTCATGATATCTGTTGAAGCCCATTATTCATGAGGTAACAATGATATTTTTCTTGCTACATGTATTCTTTGAACTTCTCTAGGGATACGTGTTTCATTCCAAGTATGACCACAGATTTTATGTTAATAAAAGGGACTTTGCTTTGTCTATATATCTTCCCCATCATGTAAATTTTCCTTCCACTGGTATGCACTTAACTATTTAAGCACTAGTGAATGAAAAACTGAATATGAGCCAGCAACGTGAGATAGCATCCCAGAAAGCCAATCACATCCCGGGCTGCATCAAACAAAGCGTGGCCAGCAGGTCAAGGGGGGTGATTCTTTCCCTCTACTCCACTCTTGTGAGACCCCACACAGAGTATTGCATTCAGCTGTGGGGTCCCCAGTGTAAGAGAGAAATAGATCTGCTCAAGTGGGTCCAGATGAGGGCCACAACGATCAGATGTTTAAGCATCTCCCCTATGAGGACAGGCTGAGAGAGCTGGGGCTGTTCAGCCTGGAGAACAGAAGGCTCTGGGGAGACCTTATAGCAGCCTTCTGGTACTTAAATGGGGCCTACAGGAAAGATGAGGAGGGACCCCTTATCAGGGTCCCTAGTGATAGGACAAGGGGTAACAGTTTTTAACCGAAAGAAGGAAGGAAGATTTAGCTTAAATCTTAGGAAAAAGTTATTTACTGTAAGGGTAAGTGAGACACTGGAACAGGTTGCCCAAAGAAGTTGTGGATGCCCCCTTCCTGGAAGTATTCAAGTCCAGGTTGGATAGGCTTTTGAGCAACCTGGTCTAGGTGTCCCTGCCCCTGGCAGAGGGGTTAGAAATAGATGATCTTTAAGGTCCCATACAGCCAAAACCATTCTATGATTCTATGATTTCATGCTTTCAAAGCTCAAAGTATATCTTCTTTCATTCTGTTTACAGAATTCTGTTCCTCAGACCAGATGATGTAATGAAATCAAACCTCTCATTTATGTTTAATATCAGTGCTATTTTCCAGACCAAGAATGGATTATTTGTCCACTGTTATGAAAGCCCTGACCTAACGAAATATGTATATGCACACAAAGAAGGTGGAAAGTCAGCACAGGTGTACACCTTCAAGTTAAAAAGCAAAAATTCTTTCTGAAATGTCTGATTTCAACTGAGATGGCTGTGTTAGGATTATAGATAAAAGGATAAAATCCTTCAAGTAAGTTAGTAATGATTAAAGTGTCAACTTGCAGAGCCAACTTTCGCTCAGCAGAGTCCTTGGTCTCATTCTGGTTTTGTTCATAATTTGCTGTATGATTAAGGAAATACCAGATTCCACGTATACTAGTCAGAAAATGCATGTTACTTTATTTATAACAGTGTTTTTACAAGGCTCACTTAATTACAGCCAGATTCTGACAATATTGAGTCGCCCCAATGAGTTTATTGAGTACTTCCAGTGACCCCATGTAGGAAAAGGTGCTGCTAGCATTAGGAAAAGTGGCTCAATTGATTCCTCAGTGTTTAGGAGATCATTTGAAATCCCCAGGTGCTAGATAAATGAAAAGTTCTATGTCTGTTATGTATAACTCATATGGACTATGAGAAAATAATTATCATGCAAAGAGGTTCACTATCACGCACCCTGCCTCCCATTGACTTCATTAAGTCCCCGTGTGGGAGCAAGAGGCTGTAATTTGCAGATCCCTCTGAAGAACTGGGTCTTTACAAGGTAATCTCAGCATACATCATGTTTTCACCAATGAGTTTGATGGAACATAAAACAAAATTGTGGTGACAAGTAAATCCATCAATGGCACACCCAGTAGATTCCAATTACGTTAATTAGAGTAGACTTTCTAATGAGTGGAATGTCAAACACTGGATCCATGCCCAATGCTAATCATTCATTCATTTTGCTGCTGGTTCTAATTCACAATATGCCAAGGAGGTTTTATGCATTCTGACACCAAACTATGAGCAAAGTGCTTCTGCTTTAGAAATAGAAGTACATACACAAGTTTGACATACTAATTAAATGTACCAGGGTGCAAGATATATTGCTAAATGTCATTCTGTCCCTATAAATGCTGGCATCATACAAAGCACAGAAAGGCTGTAAAGCAGTATTTATAATAATTCCACAGAGTAAACAGTACAATGACAGTAACTACCCTGTTATCATGAGAAGTCTACTGAAGTGGCATTCAAATAATAAATAAAGATTTTGGAGATGTACCTATTGCATTTAAAAGGTACTGAGGTAGCATGGTGTATCTGAGTATGCTAAAACCATGGAGTGATAACCACATGAATTCTAACCTGATATTCAGCTAAATCAGGGGTCCTCAAACTTTTTAAACAGGGGGCCAGTTCACTGTCCCTCAGACACTGTCGGGGGCCGGACTATAGTTTGGAAAATAATGAACAAATTCCTATGCATACTGCACATATTTTATTTGTAGTAGTGCACAAAAAAAAACAGGAAAAAGAATGCCGTATCCAGCCCGCGGGCCATAGTTTGAGGACCCCTGAGCTAAATGCTTTGTATATGATCTAAGAGTTCCAGAAAGATCTGCTTCAGATTGCTTTCATTCAGGGGAAATATTCACCTGCACCAGTAGCTTTAAGACACAAAAATTAGCTGCCATCTGCTGATAATTAACCACATTTGAGCTTGTTTTATATTAGTTTCAACTACTGATGAGGATGAATATGACTAGGGCACCCAACTGTGCATTGGAGAGGCAGAAGCATAGACACACATCCATGTCTTCTGATGGTTCTGCTGCAAGGACCTTTCTTTTAAACATACTTTTTAAACTAGAAAAAGAAAAGGAAAGGCAACCTTTCATGTCTAATATGAATATAGAGTTAAAAATTTCTTCATCTGTATTAATAATGGCAGCAATGGAATGTCACAAACAAATTTGCTACCTCTATATTTGATATACAAATACAGAAAACAAGGAAGGCCAATGTTTTGTGAGATTTCACACTCCTGTTCAGGCATATATCTTTGGGAAAAGTTCACAGTTTTTCAGATATTTATTTGGGCACTTTTGGGGTTCATTCACTGCTCCCTCAAAGGTTCTTACGTATAAGGCAGGGCTCTGATGTGTAGCTTACAGGTCTGAAGTAGACTATGTTACTCCATCATTGCAAAACCGTAAGTAATTAATGAGAAATCAGGTGAACAGGCATTCAACTCATTGGAACTCATAAAAGCCAATTTTGAATAGTGTGCACAGTGCCCTTCTGATGAAGCTCAAATTCTGACTGATGCAGGAAAGTGCATTAAGTCCATGAAGCATAACAGCACCATTAAAGAAGATCACCAGTTTCCCCACATATGTTGCTGCAGCTTTACAGTGTATTTCAGGTATTAGAAGACCATGCACTCCTCTTTCTTTCATGGCACATATTAGGAAGTTTAGAGTCCACACAGCTGCAGTGTTCCAACACAGGATGAAAAAGAAATGCAAAGAAGCAAAAAAGTGTCTTGGGTTTCCTCTCGCCCATAATATAGTTTGTCCTTGAGACATGTCATAGCCCCTCCTCAGCCTGATTCTCTGAACTTAATTCTGCTGGAACTGATAGAAGTTAGACAAATTACAAGAGTCATTCCACACGGACAAATGCCCCAGGAATTATTTATTGTTACATATATACTAAAAAGGAGTATAGGTTACATTTTTTCCTCATCTTTTAAGTTTTTAGTTCTTTCTCCATGCACTATTTTGGTGCCAAATCCCTCCCTTTTTGGTCTTCCTTTCTTTCTGTTGCACATCTATGATATCTGTCCTCCCTTTAACAGATTTGCCTTCTTTTAGGTATTTTCACAATTTTTCCTTCTATATAGATTATTCCTACAAAAAAGGAAAATGGAACATACTAAGTAATATTCCAAGGGACCAAACTTCCGGAAAAGTCATGTGATACTTTAAGGGGTTTTAGTGACATTTTCTCTGAATTTGAACTGGTACGGAAGCAGAATTTGATTACAAGAATAATCACCAGTTCAAATTAAGCAGATTTTCCATTCATTTTTATATGAAAAAATAATACTTTGTAGAACCCTTTGACAAGTGAGTTTAGAAGTCAGACTGAAGGTATAACAAAAATGGTCATCAGACCTTATACTAGTAGAATTTAGTGTATTTTTCTGGGACAGGAATGACTTTTTTAGTGGAAAGGCATGACTAAAACATCTTACTGTATTTTTTCCTATTATGAATCCATAGATAAGTTTAAAAAGTTTTTTTAACTTTCGAAATTTTATTATTATTTTATTTAATTTATTTCATGCTATTTATAAGATGACATTAATAATAGTGAAGCATTAAAATTCACAGCAAATTTCATCCTCTGGTATTTTGCCAAGATTGAAAGATAAAGATATCACCAAAAAAATGGTTTCAAATGTTTTGGGAAATCAAGGATTAAATCAGTGATATTTTAGGTGCTCCATCTATTGCATTTAATTTATACTTATTGATTTTGATGCATCATATAATGCTCTAAGTTCAGATTTCAAATTACCTTTACAGCCTGAAAAGTTCATCTTTTCATGGTGATATCTTCATTGCCTAGAAACTACCACTTTGGTTAACATTTCAAAGAGCAGGTCAGCAGCCTTCTCAGATAAATTCAGAAGTTAGTACACTCTGCTAAAAAATCACACTTCCTCAGAAACTGCTTGTAATAGACATGCCAAGTACACTGGATGATTTGTAATACATGCAAAGATCAGTGGGTCACATTAAATAAAAGTAGATTTAGTAAAATTGTGTAGCCTACACTGTATCATAAATTATTAAAATTAATGAACCTGATCCCCTCTGCATATTACTCCATGGCTGACACTGGTATAATTTCATTGATATTAATGATTCACTTCCAGTTTCACAGTGATGTAAAACTGGAATAATAGCAAGATGATTCAGGTCTAATACTGTTAAATTAGCTATATCATTTACATTAACAGATGGCAGGCAAGTATGTCTTCTTCCATTCATTCAAACCAAGTGATTAGGGAGTTCTTTTTTCTGTCCACTTTTATATGGCATATTAATCTATATGTTTCATATGCTTCTATATAACAGCTTTTGGATCCTGATCTTCAGAAATGTAATTTTAGTATGGTGAGAAGAACTAGAGATTGAAGGCTGTGATGGAGGTTGTGTCAGAAATGTAATAAATGTTGTAACCTGAACTATAACACAAACATTGCTGTCCTCTCTGGGATATTTTCCTACCCTGGTGCATGCCTTTGGCCTCAAATACTGTTAATGAACTGACCAGTCTTTCCCCGGGCCATTGCACTTTTGTGGGATAGGCTTCAGCCTCTGCCATTGGATGGCACAAACCCATCTAACTGTACTTGATGGAGGTTCTTCTCTAGGCCAAATGGAATAAACAGGTCTAGACTTACCTCCACATTTGCTGCTTTGAAATTAAGTAAGTGGAGGAGCAACACTGTCAGAGTGCACTGATGTTTCAGTCATTATACAAACTAAATCTAATTAACTCATTGCAATATTCTGATTACAATTTTTTTTTCGCTTAAATACAGACAAGCCATGTATGTGACTTTGAAAATTTAAATAAGAAAGAAATATAATCCTCATGCCTCGGTTACTTGCCCACACCATAGCTGTTCAACATTCCTAAAAATGTATTTTATAAGCAAAAATTCCTGTGACTGAATATAGCTTTTAATGTGAGTGCTTCTGACATGTAGCTTTGCTTTTGACACACTCTAGTTCTTTGGGGTTGCAGAGTTTTTACTGAAGAGAATAGCTCTAAGTCAACAACTGAATACCGTTACCTAAAATGATTTTATTCTTATCCTTGTTATTTCATTAACATACATTGAAGTGGAATTGAGAAAAGCCATTATATTGTAAATACCAAAAGAACTATGCAGCTAAAATTAATATCTTCAATTGCTTTGAAATATGGCTAGTCTGAAATACATTTCCCAGTATGCAAAGGTTGAAAAAGATACTATTTTCTTCAAAACATGGTACAGATATGTACATAAATATTTACTGCTTATACCTTACCATTGGAATGGGAATCATTGGATGGGAATCATGTTAGTAGCTTTATTAGTGTCAGGACAATTCACTTTTTTGTCTGTTTCTGGAACTCCTGTCCACATTTGTTGTCTTTCAATGGCACCAGGACTGCCCTCACTCCAAGTATCAGCAGAGGCAGCAAGTGAAAGGCTGTGGATTGAACTGCTGGTGAAACAACTGACACTAGAGCAAATAGCTGTGATGACGTGATGATAGATACCATGTTATTAAACTGGCACTTGATTGCACATGGTTGAAATATGAAAGAGGATTTTTATGTGGGAAAATCATTATTCCGAAGAGATGGAGTGGTTTATTATATCCGGACTTGAATAGTCCTTCACCAAGAATGATTTCTTTGCTAATAAAGAGCTCTTGTGTTTTGTTGTTGGCCTTTTTTTTATTTGAAGCATCACTAGCTGTATGTAAAAGGAGTGATGACTGTGTTTTAGACTTCCTTTTACTGATAAATTGTTTTGTTTTTTCCATTTGTAAGTTTCAGTACCTGAATTTATATGTAAATAGAAAAATCTCACTTGATATGTAATAAACTGTAGTTAAAATCACTTAACACAATGAAGAAAAATACAACTTTCCAAGAAGAAAAGGAAACCACACATTTCCTGCAATTCGAGCTATGATCCTATTTCTCCTAGAAAATAAAGAAGAAAAAAAGACTGTTTAACACTCTCTAAAAGTCAACACTCAGCCTCTGTCAGAGGAAGGAAGGCAGCAGATTCCAAAGATAAGGAAATACAAGGGGTTCCCCCTGCAATACCTTGTCATCACCCTTTCATTTAAAAAATGCTATTATGATATTATTTTAAAATTTAACTTAAACATTATACACTTGTCTTATGCCTTCATGAATAACTTTTAAATGTTCCATTTCTTCTGATAAGCCATTTCTTTAAATTTGGGGCACCCTGAAATATCTTCAGTTAGGTACATGCAGCTTATCTGATTGATCTCATGCAATGTCATGTAACATGAAGTACATGTGTTGTGTCTCTTTCTCTAGAAGCAAGTAGCAGCTCGCATTAATAGCAAAATATCCGTACTCCACAAAGGAGTGGTTGTGGCACTTGCTGAATTAGAGAGTTAAGCATATTCCCTGTTCCTGTGCATGCATGTTTATTTTATAGACTAGCTAGATAAATATATAAAATATTCACTTCACAAATATGAATTTGACTATCCAGAAACCCTGAGGTTTGTACTTTTCATTTGGAATGTGTTTTAAAAGGCCAATGGAATTGAATGAAGGACTGCACAGCTTCTTTCAAAGTAGAATCATTTTTGTTCGGATTTAATCTGCTGCTGGAGGTGTTTTCTTCTGTCTAAATAGATAAATCTAATAAAAATTAACTTGGGATGTTTGCAATGTTCTTAACTCATTTTTCACAAAATGTAAGATAGAAACTAGAAGACCTATGGTGATATCTTGCTCCACAGCTCACAGAAGTTTTGAACCCTGTTTAATCCTTTTTCCCAGCACAGATTTGCTTTTAACATTTGCCTTCTTAACAGATCCTCCAAGACACTACATCATGTCATGCAACACAGAATATGCACTCTAGGTGTGCCCATAAACCCCCTTTGATTACCTCCATGCAAGGTACAAACTAGTGTTATAAGTCATTTAGAGTGCATTGTCTTCTATGTTAAGAACTTATGTCCTGTTGGACCTAAGGTACATCAGTATGCTGAATGAGGCATCTGAAAGGAAGTAAAAAGAAGCTGGAGGAAAGAACTGAACTACCATCCAGCTCAAAATGCACAGATTTACTGCAAGTTTATGAAAGCCCACTTGTGGAGATAACATTCACAGAGCACCTGAACGATCAGGACATTTTACGAGCAGGAACAGTTTCTTCCTTCCAGAAGTGAAAGAGTAAAGATGATCAAGAACGATTTATCTGGCAATAACCTCCTTTGGTACACCTGACACCTTGCCAACCTGTGTTCCACTGATCCTGGAAGACCTAAGAGGTGATTCTGCCCCTCTACTCTGCCCTGGTGAGATCTCACCTAGAGTACTGCATCCAGCTCTGGAACCCCTAGCACAAGACTCATTGAAGCGTGTCCAGAGGAGAGCCACGAACACGATTAGAGGGCTGGAGCACCTCTCCTATGAAGACAGGCTGAGAGAGTTGGGGTTGCTCAGCCTGGAGAAGAGAAGGCTCCAAGGAGACCTTATGGTGACCTTCCAATACCTGAAAGGGGCCTATAAGAAGGCAAGGGGAGATCTGTTCTTGAGGGTCTGTAGCAACAGGACAGGGGTAATGGTTTTAAGCTAGAAAAGGGTAGATTTAGGTTAGACGTTAGGAAGATGTTCTTTAATATGAGGGTGGTGGATCACTGGAACAGGTTGCCCAGAGAGGTGGTGGAGGCCCCATCCCTGGAGTCATTCAAGGTCAGGCTAGATGGGGCTCAGACCTAGTTAGAGATGTCCCTGCTTATTGTAGGGGGGTTGGACTAGATGGCCTTTAGAGGTCCCTTCCAACACAACACATTCTATGATTCTATGATTCTAAGAACATTATTTTAGTGATTTCACTGCATAGCCTATTGTATCTGAAGTAATAAAACTATAAGACCACAAAATGGGTAGGTTTTTCCTGTTACTATAAATCAAAATAAATAAAAAATCTGCCATAATTGAGAGCTGTACATCTTTAGGCAGTTTCTTTCAGCAACAGCATTTTAATTAGGGCTACGTATGCCCCAACCCTTCTCAAGGGAACATCTTGTTAGAATGTGAATGAATAATGTGACTACTCTCCTGAAAGCAAATGCCTTGTAAGCTGACAGTACTGTACCTTTCTGTCTTTTAGATTCAAATGTAAAATTCTAGTCAAACTCAATGCTCCAGCTTTGGTAATAATGACATTTTGCGGAAAACAAACAAGCAAACAAGCAAACAAACAAACAGACAAACTAGTATTTTGCATATAATTCACTAATACTTATACCAAATCAACTCTGTATTGTGAAGAAGCTGCAGAGGAAGAGTTAGGCTGAGATTCAAAGACGCTTATGTTGAATGTGCTCTTTGTAACAGAAAGCAACTGGCTAGTGTAAATCTTCCATGATTTTCTTATATCTGAAGAATGAGAGTTACTTGAGTATAAAAGGGGATACTTCATCCTCTTCTAAGATGAAGGTAGAAATATACTCAACTGCAGACCAGTTATGATGATATCCAGGTATTTTGAAGCCTGTTGAATAGGAAACATTGAGCTGCACTTGTGTGATGATTAGCTTCATTGAGTTCTACTAGCAAATGTAGTACTTAACTTCAATCAATGCACGGGTTAGGCAAAGGAAGTTTACTGTATTGATGAATTTCATAAGGGATATATGGAGCCATCTGAAAAGGAGTCACTCTTATGAGCCTCCTGAAAGAGCTGGCCCTGTGGATTTCATAGAAAGTAGCAACAGACTTCATCAAATCACTATATCTGAATTGTGAGACAGCTGCATACTCTCAATCTTACCTTACTTACAGACTGCAGCATGCAATTACTTGCAAACAGCTATTGATTCTGTTAAAAATAAATAGGAATCTATTACAGGGGAGACTGCTGTTTCTAGTGTTCAGAAATGTTTTATTGCCTTCCTGTTGAAATAGTGATGTCTTGCTCCAGGAATACTATAAGCCTAGGGAAAAAAAAAGTATCCTACATCTTTTGGGAAAAAACTCTGGGGATTGCATCACTATTAGAGAGATTCAAAATCAAAATTATGGGCTAATATCTGAAAATAGGAATGGCAGACAGCTGAGAATCTAGAAAAAATGACAGGGCAGTTTAAATGTTTAACTGCTTTAAAGTTATGTACATGCGGCTGGTCAGCCTCAAGCTGTTGGTAGCTATGAAGCAATATGTCTTTGTAAGGCAAAAAGACAGGGAAAAGAAGGTATCCATGCTAAAGCTACTATTATAATTGATCATTCATATAATTACATTTTCTTTGAGATTGCTTATTCATTTTGTCCTGAGAAGTTCATAGTGTTGTATCTGTAGTTAACACATTTGGAATAATCATCAATAAATCCCATAGCTAAGTGTCGTTTTGCAGATTTTTTTCTTGCATTAGACACTTAAGTACATTGCATTTTATCACTTCCGAAATACATATGATTTTGGATCTGATGCAATTTTCAAATTATATCCAGTGCAGAATGAGGGTAAATCAGTATTTAGATGACAAATATATAAGAAACCATTAGACAGAGAGTCATCTAGAAATAACTAAACTAGTAGTACTTTTTCCTGCAACTAAAGCTGAAATGCTGCCCAAGCACACTGCTGGGAGATGCAGCACTTTCTTCTTGAAATCTCTATCTTCTCTGTAAGGCACATCCAAAGTCAGGCTCTAGGCCACTCCACTTTGGAGTCAAGCTATGCTTCCTCTTTAACAATAACAGAATGCCAATGATCATAAAAGCTGAGACTGTCAAATCAGTTACTGCGGTCAAATGTTATATAGTGCATTTTGTAACAAGAGGGAAGGAAGCTCTCATGTACCACTGAGAAAGGCAAATACAGGCTTTCTGTCCCTCTAGGTCAAGCATTAAGTGAAGCTGTGATTCCCAACTAGAAGGCACAGAAACCTGAGCTCCTTGTCCGGAAAGGTTCTTTTATTTATTTTTTTTTCCTGGTTTATAATTACGAAAAGAGCTGAAGAAACTTCTTGAAACATATATGATAAATTGAAAAGTATTAAATTAATAACACGATAAACATTTAATTGAGCACAATCTGAGGGACAGTTCAAATATTTATTAGGTCCAATGAGATGAATAATTGGACAGCAAAAAGACAGTATACAGTTAGAGAAAGACTTCAAATCATTCAGCTAAGTTCAAGAGCAATTACAACTTGGAAACAGGTATAGTAACCAAAAATGAAAGTTTTCTAAGTCTCAGTTAACACTTTAAATTGTATTAAAATTCACAGACTGGGGTTAAAGTGTTTATACATTTCCATTGAGAAACATCACTGCTTTCCTATAAAGTCCATGAATAATTTTACTCTTCTGCTTAACATTAATTCTGTTAATACAAACTGCACACATACATTATTTTTCTGTATAATTTCAAATACAGCACTTTCAAAGGTAATAGGCTTTTGCTTGGAGTAACAAGAGCTGAAACTAAAAGGACACTGAAATCAGAAATAGATGAAAACACAGATATTACTACAAGAGCAAACTGAGAAGTGTCAGCAGTTCTGGTTAATCAAAAGAGTCATCTTTGTATCTAAAAGACTAAATATAGCTGTTTTGATGTATTAGATGCTGTGTGTAATAACCCAATGGAACACTGACTTCTTCTTGAAAAGTAGAATATGGTACCATTAATTAAGCAAGCTTCTTCTAAATAAAAGATATTAAATGTAATAAGATTATGAAATCCATACAGTTAGTTTATTCTTCAAAATGTGAATGTTTTATCTGTAATTTTATTCTAAATTAGAATTTTGTGTTACAAATTGGTTGGTGGTTGCAAGATTTGACAATTTCAGATACAAACTTCCTATGGCACAAGGTCTCAGAGAGAATTTCACTCTGTGCAATTGAGTGAAACCCCTTTGTATAACACACTTCACATGCTATAAAAATTTGCTGCTGTAGTACTTGTGGAACTAAAAATATAGCACGTCTTAGACCCAGAGGAAAACTCCAGAACTGGATACATGTGGCACTGTGAGAAGAGGCATCGCCTTTTAAATGCTGCTTTTCAACATTTCAGGAAGCCCACAACAACTATCTGTCAACACAGATGGAAAAACTACAGCCAGAGTATAATGCATAGGCTTCAAATTCAGAGAAGCACCTTAATTACTTCCAAGATAACTGCTTACTTTAAGAAACAAAATAGATATGTGAAAAGGTGCTACTACATTATTATTTTGGTCTCAAAACAGACGCTTGATCTAGTCATCTCAGCCTGTAACACCCAGCTGAACTCGGTATTACTCACCTCCTTCAAAGCCTTCATTTTTAGGTAAAAGTAATTCCCTGTCCATTGGCTAAGGCAGGCAGAGTTTGTGTAGGATAATGCTTTGAAATTTCCCTGCAAACCCAGGTCCTTTTAGCTTCCAGATTTCCAACTCTTTTTCAATACGTAAGCCTGCAGCATTGTAGCTTTAATTTATGTTAATGAATGATTGGATTATACTACTGTTGCCAGATCATCTGATATGTCTGCATCACTACTCTGTTCTGTGACAATGCCTTCAGTGATTAGCTGTAGGTAAATAAACATTGTTTACATTGTTTACAGTGGTGTATAAATTTCTGTGAGGCTTTTAAGCAAGACGATAGTGGCAAAAACTTTAAGTATATAGCAAACAGAGAGCCAAGTACAATGCATCAGTGGTGGATTAGTCAGCACCGCTACACAGTGGGGGGAGAAAAGCTTTAACATACTCTATTTGCTAGTTATGGTGGAAATTGTTCACAAGTAGGAATAACCTTCAGGTCTCTCTTTTCAGTTTAACTCATTAATTAGAAGTCACATCTGTCTAATCTATTTGCATGTTTAGATTCTGTATTATGTTGATTTGTAGTAATTTCTTTAGCCCTATCACATCTAAGCTGTACTCACAGAATACAAACTTATACATGTTCTGTTCCATTAATGTATTTTATATTTCCATTGATCTCCCCACCCTTAGCTAGGAGAGTAAAAAACGAAATAATGTAAAATTTCTGGAATAGATAATTTTGTTCAAGTGACTAAAAGTCTCCACTGGGCTTTCTTTCTTTTTTTTTTCTTTTCGTCTCAATTAATGTTATTTTCAAAAGTGGATGTCATTTATTGTATGTTCACAGTATTTTGTCCTGCACTTTTAAATGGAAGCCAACAAGAGTTGTTATCCAGTCCAGCAACTAGTGATCGATGACAGAAATAGATTCAATTTGCCTGAGACAGGAAGAAAGGGAACCTGAATCTCCTACTTCCTCAGTTTTTGTAGCAAACACTAATATACTAAACTAAAAAGAAAAAAAATCCGCTGCTGTCAATGTTACAGGCACTTGTCAACATTCACTTTATTTGAGCTGAATTAATTTATTTGTGTTACACTAAGAAAGAATTTAGCTGGAGTCTGTGAATTTCTCTGATATGTAAAGCTTTATATTTTCCCCTGTAATTCCATCCCACATCCTTCAGTGAAATCCAAAAATTGTTGAGAGTTTTGCCACAGGTGTCACTTGGACTGTGATTTCAACCCTGTTTTATGTAACCCAAGATCCAGCAATTGAATGCCTCTGTAAACTCTTATTCCTGTGACTCACTGTGGCAATGCTGGGACTCTGTGTGTAGGGTACTGTGAACAGGCATAAATTCTTGTGAGAATCACATTTTCCAAAGGTTCCAAGTTGCTTAAGAGCCTGAGTTTAATTCTCCAACACAATGTAAGCACTAAGAAGCCTTTGATTCACAAATAATGATCCCTGAACCATCTAGGGGAAAATATATGAAAAAGATTTGGGTATGGCAGTACAACATACCTCACCTGTCCAAGCCAAATACTCTAAACCTTTGGAACTCATCATCTAAGAAGGAAACATGAGGTCACAACCCCGCTTTTACACATTATTTACTTATTTATGCTGAATAAAACAGTTCAGCATGAGATGTTTAGAAACACCTAGTTAAGACAGTCCTCGGCTCAACAACAGTAATAAGTACCACTCTCATCTCCCACAGTAGTGTGTTAATTACAGCAATTGAATCGAAGATGTCACAAGTACAGGCATGCATTCACACAGAGATGTGCAAAAAGCCTACCAGTCCCCCAAATCTGACAGATTCTAACATTTTGCAGTCTTCTTTCATATATTTTGAACATTTACTATATCTTGCAGTTAAAAACCTTGTTTTCTAAATATCTTAAACAAAGTACATCTTTTATGTGTTTTGTAAACTGTGAAATATGTTGTTTTGCAGTCTTTCTGTACTTAGGCTTCTGGATTCTTATCTCTCTATGTGAAGTACAAAATTTCTCTGGAAGTCTATGGAAAAATATCACTTTACAGCAGCAAAGAAAATAGTTGATGCAATGGATTGTGCCCTCTAAATTTTTGCATATCTTAAAACACTCTAATTTTTCCTTCAGAGAATTCACAGCTCCATCTTCAGTAAATGAAACAAGAACTGCTTACTAATACTATTGGTAATATTTGTTTGAGAAGCCTAATTTAATAACGTAAATGAAGTGGAAGTAGCTCTTAGCGAATACATCCCTTAAAGGCTTTAGAATGAGAGCCAGCCTATAGAGAAAACGTCTCTCTGTAGAATGACAGTTTTTAAATGACTGCAATGATTTGTAGGGTAAGCTATTAAATTGCATTATTTGTATACAATGGTTGCTCTTAACAGCCTCACAGCATCTATTTGTAAGTAATAACACTACTGTGGTATTTGCCATGTGCCATCAACTTAGCTTACAGTAAGTAACAGTAAGTAACACAGATAATGAACTCCTAGGTAAAAGGTAAATGTTTAAAAGTTTCATTGTGGACCGCCATGTGCAAATAACTGAGAGCAGAAACAGATAATGCTGATGAGGTGTTTTAAGACTCCATTGACCTTGTATCCCATTTCTTAACAATTTTCCAGTGATGTAAATAACAGTTGTTCCATACTTTCTCATCAATACTTACTCTATTGGTAGACTTGTTAAGTATTAAGAACACATGGCTCCCAGGCTTGGGGACCACTTCTGCTGTGGTATGCTGTGGTATGGTTATTACTTGCTGCCAGTCCAGAAGGGTTTTCCAACTGACTTGTAAACTCAGAGTCCACCTATCTGCAGCAATAGAAACTTGAGATTCTTCAGTTTTCTTTGTGGTACATATTATCATTCTGTGCACAGATTCACAGAGCAATGGTACAGGCTTTTTCTAGAAGGACATTATAATGTGAGTCAGCTACAGCCATGAATTTTATTAACTTTTCTTGTTAGGAACTGCATTAAATGGCAACACTAATGCACTGGTGAGCTCTGCAGTGTTCCTATTCCAAGGCTGAGCAGATGGCTGTTTCGATGTATGCGTGCTTTCATGTTCTCCATTTCATGCAGTGTCCCTTATCATATGCAGTCCGCTTATATTTGTGCTGCTGGAGAGCCTTTAAAACTTGATGGAAGTTTATGTAGTAAAGGGGTGGTATGGTGGAAAAGTCAGAGGGAAAACTCAGATAAGACTCTGGTTGTGCTTTCTCCCCTACTTGATTAACTCAGGAAGCTGCTTAGATTTCCAGTCTTTTTTGTGGTAATGGGGAAATGATAGGGAAAACCCAGATGAACTCTATTTCAAAACCAGAAAAAAACAGGGTCTAAAAGTTTCTATTAACACTCATTCTTTCTCTCCCAACATAATTTTAGTAACTTGTTTCCACTTTCCTTTTAGCTCTGTACAAAGACCCAATTTATATCTAACTGTAAAACAATTTTTGGAAGGAATAAACAATTCAAACAGTAGAGAACAATAAATACTACTGGTGCACAGGTCCTTTGAAAAGTAAGTCATTGATGTTACAAGAGAGATATTCAAACTGAACTAGTGAACATTTAGAAGCCACTGTTCTGTTCCCATTGCAGCTGGTATTTTCCTTCTAATTTGCATTTAAATGCAGGCAGATCCAGACACTCACTCTTCTTCCCTTGACAGCCTTCTATTGCAGGTGGTGCAAAATGCCCAGCTTCTCTTTTTTTTTTGGATCAATCTCCAGCCAGTGGTCTGACATGTTCCTCAGTGATACAGTGAATTACAGAGCCTTCCCATCTTCCACGTGGCCAAGCCCGCTCCCTCCTAATGGATGCCATTACACCAGGAAGCCTGTGGATGAGGAGCTGTTACTTTGCCTTACTACCCCAGCACTTGACTGATTACTGTGATGTGGTCTGGTGCAACTTGCATATGCTGCCAGCTTGTTAGTGCAAACGAAGGCTATGCAAGTGCTACGGGATGAGAGTGTTTTGCAGCTTCCCAGAATCCGGCTTTAGTCAAAATGTGGAAACCTACATGTCCTGGTTTGGACAGGACAGGGTTAATTTGGTGCAGCCAGGCTATTCTATACCATGCTGACATCATGCCCTGGGGCCAGTTCCGGTTCCAGAGGTGCGACTCGCGGTGGACGATCGATCTGCTCG
This sequence comes from Eurystomus gularis, assembly GCA_013400335.1. Classification (NCBI taxonomy): domain Eukaryota; kingdom Metazoa; phylum Chordata; class Aves; order Coraciiformes; family Coraciidae; genus Eurystomus; species Eurystomus gularis. Next base: position 44,819 of record VZZY01012123.1, on the reverse strand, counting down.
GGACCATCTCTTTGTCCATGCAGTATGACTTATTTGTACATTTCTTTTTCTCACTGTTGTTATTGCTGTTGTTGCCGCAATTGTTTCTTATGTGTCACTGTATTAAACCTTCCTTATCTCAACTCAAAAAGGCACTTTGAAACTCTCTTCTCTGTCCGCAGTGGGGGAGGGCAGCAGCAAACAACCATGTGGCAGGTGCATGACTCAAGTGCCTGCAGAGCCCACCGAGGCTTTACTATACCACACTGCACAGGCTGAAGGTTACTGGCAATGACTGGTTAAACTGCCGCCCTGTTAGGATTTGAGGGTAGAACCTCAGCCGCAAGGAAATGAGACACAAAAAACAGTGTTAAACTGTGAGACCAGTTCTGTTTAATATCTTCAACAATGCCATAGATGGTGGGATCGAGTGCACCCTCAGCAAGTTTTCAGATGACACCAAGCTGAGTGGTTCAGTTGTCATGCCTGAGGGGATGGGGTGCCATCCAAAGGGACTTGAATGGTCTTGAGAAGTGGGCCTTGTTAACTTCGTGAGTGAACTTCGTGAGGTCCAAATGCAAAGTTCTGCACCTGAGTTGGGGCAATCCTCTTTATTAATACAGGCTGGGGGATGATGTGATTGAGAGGAGCCCTGCAGAGAAGGACTTGGGGGTACTGGTGGATTAAAAGATCTACATTACCTGGCAATGTATGCTCAAAGCCCAGAAGACCAACAGTATCCTGGGCTGCATCAAAAGAAACATGGCCAGCAGGTCAAGTGAGGTGATTCTGCCCCTCTACTCCACTCTAATGAGACATTTCCTGGGGTACTGCGTCCAGCTCTGGAGTCCTCAGCATGAGAAAGACAAGAACCTGTTGGAGTGGGTCCAGAGGAGGGCCATGAAGATGATCATGGGACTGGAACATCTCTCCTGTGAAGAAAGGCTGAGAGAGTTGTGGTTGTTCAGCCTGGAGAAGAGAAGGCTCCAGGGAGACCTTATTGTGGCCTTTCAGTACTTAAAGGGATCCAGTAAGAGATGAGGACAGTCTTTTTAGCAGGGCCTGTTGTGATAGGACAAAGGTTAATTATTTTAAACGAGAAGAGGGTAGATTAACACTAGATATAAGGAAGAAATTTTTTATAATGAAAGTGGTGAAACACTGGAACAGTGATGCCCGGAGAGGAGGTAGATGCTCCATCACTGGAAACATTCAAGGTCAGGTTGGATGAGGCTCTGAGCAACCTGATCTAGTTGAAGATGTCCCTGCTGACTGCAGGGGTCTTGAACTAGATGACCTTTAAAGGTCCCTTCAACCCAAACCATTCTTTGATTCTATGATAAAGCATGCTTAAATGGTGAGTAGTAATGTCTCACTTTCCATCTGTGATCACCATGCACTCTAGATATTGTACTTTATTTCCTTTTCCCTGTTGGAGAAGTAGGACAAGAATGAAATAGTTATGAGATTCAATAGCCCATGAGGAGCTAGTGAAGGAATTGGTTACCAGTTCTGGAACCTCCTGTGATTCAGTTTAAAGATACTCTGGAACATGCATCTTTCACTGGAATTCACAGTTCTCACCAGCTTTCTTATGTCGTTGAAACTTTATATGTGAGAATAAAATTTTCAGATATTCAAAAAGGAATATGGAGCAAATCAGCAGTAAAGAGTGGCTGACTTCCTTTGCCTGAAATGCTTCTTTAGCTTGAACTCCAGCCAATGAATAGCTGTTGACTGGCATTTGGCTTTATTTTTCTTTAAGCATCAAACTCCCAATTTCTCTTTATCCATTTGGACACTCATGATCCTCTCAGTCACACATACCTGCATACCTGCCCCCCTCTGCTTCACCTTCTACTATTTCATACAGATAAAAAGAAAAAGATTCATAACACCATGTTGAGGCCTGGAGAAATAAAACAACTTGCTCAAGTTATGGACAGTGCTAGAAAAGCTAAGCCAGGAGTCTGGGTCCTGTGCTATAATCTCCATTTCAATTTCTCTCCACTACATACATGTATATTATATGTCATCAATATGTATAAACACTTTCTTTCATTTTAATTTTTAAACAATAATTTAATGTTTATCATGGCCAGTTTTCAAATTACATTTTTCTAGCTGAGCATCATGGATATGAGCATTAGTTGCACAGTAAGAACAGACTGAAAAGGCTAAAGGCAATGCCAAGGAATCAAAACTAACACCCATTATGATCCGTATTTCTTTCTATATAAAAGAGAGAGTCTTTTATATGAGTTAAACTCCTCGAGGTCTTGTTCAGACATGAAACCCAATCAGCCAAAAGTACCAGGGGAAGTAATGCCATGTATTTCTAAAACTCCCTACAGCTGGTTGTGCTCCCTTCATATCACACATACCCAAGCTTTCACAGCCTAATTTAGCCTCTTTTTCATTTTAATACTTTTAAATCCAACTAGAAAAATTGTATCATCTATGCACAGCAGGATGTCCCATTATATGTGAAATAAGCTTTACTGGTATTACAGAAATGACAAGTTCATTCTTGACTCTATGTACAAAGCATAATTCAGTTCTGTAAAGCTTATTGCATTCACATAACCAAAAAGCATATGTGAGCCTTATGTTATTCTGCCCTTTCACAACATTTACAAACTGATACATATCTCTTCAGGAGGATAAATGTTTTCCTAAGTCAAAAAATGTCAGCTATAGCTTGGACTGCATTAGCTCTATTGAGTTCTTCAAATACACACCAGGTTAATGAAGACTAAACCGTGGTGGGCCATGCTTTTTGATAAATATTGAAGTGCTCTTTGATCCTGATAACCCACAAATGTTCAGCATGAGTGAGTTTTCACGGTCGGCATGCAATGATTTTGATATTTGACTTAATCTGTAGCCCAGTGTGGTTTATTTACCTTATCTGGATGGTATGCTTAGAACAAGAAAAGACAGAGAAATTAAAAACAGCACAGTACTAGTGTTCAAAAGCCTTTTTTCTTTTTTTTTTCTTGTTCCAAGAATTCTGAGTCAAGCTGACCCACATCTTAAAGACATCTCTATACAGAAGTCTTTGTAAACAAAAATGCTCAACAAACTGTCTCCACTTTTGCACTGAGGACCACAGCTCAGCTTTTCATTGACTCAGTGGCTTTGTATCAGACTGGGAATTAATAATAACAATATTTTGTACTTGTATCAATGCTTATATAGCATCATTTTGTCCCAGGCTCTCAAAACACTTTATAAACATTAATTAATTAAGTCTCACAACAGCCCTGTGAGGCAAACAGCTATTAGGTGAAATAATTCCTTTTGGTTTCTTGCCTTTACCATAGGGAAAAGAACTGGCATAAAGAGCTTAATTCATGCCAAAAAAATATAGCCTAGAAATAAAGCTGGCAGGGCTGTATGTCTTATCACTGTAGGAAGCAAGTACTCAAAATCCTTATGCATTAGCAGAACAAGGAGCACTACCACAATCCGTGAGTTAACAGAGAGGTGAGAGACAGTAGTCTTCACTAGCTGAGCACAGTGCCTTTGTAGGCATACAGGTTATTACCTTAATTGTAAGAAATAAAAAAGTGAAAGCTTGCCTGCTAAGTTTTCTAATGCTCTTGTGGATCCTTAGTAGCAATGCACGACTCCTTAAATGGCAGTTAAGGCCAACTGGTACACAACTGAAAAGAATGAGAGTTGCTACATCTCCAGACATGAAGAATTACCAACATAAACGGAAGTTGTTTCCTGGATCTGATAAAATTAGCAGTAACCAACTTATTATACAGACAAGCCAAACATGAAAGAACACAAAGATAAAGGGTGACAGATAAACATGTGACAAAGTGTTGCTTAAAACATGAACACTCATACTTCAGGCAATGAGTTCATATGTTAAAGCACGAAACCTCAAAAATAATACAGTGATCTTGACATCTCATTTAGGGGCATATTTGGTGGTTTTGTGGGTTTTTTTTTCATTCTAAAGGGGAAGACAGGGGAAACAGATTTAGAGCTTACGAAGGAAAAACAGACTAATAGCTTGCAAAAACACACCAGCCCTCAAAACCTGGACTTAGAGATGGGAAAAAAAAAAAAGAAAAAAAGCCATCTGAATTCAATGTTTAGCCAAGCACTGTTTATCAGGGTTCCATTCTGTGCACTAAGAACATAAATGGTTTCTTTTTTCCTGGGGCCAGATTTGGATCACTAACTTGAGTTGGGCCTGGGAGAGAAAAACAGCATGTATGATGAGCTGATTAATTACCAGAAATCAAATGCCTTGCAGTCAGGAGCAACGTGCTTGAAAGAAAGCACTAGTACTATGAAAGTGGTGCATATCTACATGCATGCATGGCCAGGCAAGAACACCATGGGGATTAGGTTTCACTGTAGCCTGAAACAAAGGATTTAGGAATGATTGTTTATCCTTGACAGTGTGACCTGTGCCAGTCTTTATTAACAAGGTCTTTCAGTGTATGACATTTAAAGTAACAGAACCCTCTTAAATAAACCTCAGGATTTCACCTTCTTAAAACATCACTAGAATTTCAGTTGCTTTTCAGAAACTGTGGCAGTGATTCATAATTAGAGGTTAGAATATGTCTTATTTCAAGTCTTGTGTGCATAAATACAATTCTTTTAAGTCTGTCTCTTAGGAAGAGCTCATTTAAAGTGGAGTGCAAATCTATCAAGAAGCTATAAATGAAAGTAGAATCATACTAAATATTAGGAACATTATATTGGCTAGCTTGGAAAGTTGTTGGAAAACAACAGAATAATAGGAGATAGGTCACACTATTTAGTAGATTTTCGTTGTCTCTTAAACTCTTAAACACATATGTGTATATGTATGCAGATGTGCAATAGTATTTTAAGTTTTCTGTGCAGGATTATTTCAGAATTACTTTCTCAATCATGAAATTCAGAGAAATCACAAACTCACTTGCATCTTCTAATAGATCATTTTATGCAGTCCTCCAAAACAGAGAGTCATCTTGGCTGGGTGGAAGTTTTAGTGGATTATTTAATATAAAACATAGTTAGGCTTCTTTAAAGTGTTCTGTGTATAGTTGTCTGTTTTGGTATTTATTTGTTCTTTCCACTACTTGCTTGCCAGACTATAAATAGTACATTGTCATCTCACTAAGCGTATTTCTGCACTTGGAACATTTTTTTCCTCTACCTATGAACTATCCTTTGAACCAGTAAATGTTTCAAAATAATATGGGTGCTATAAGTGGCAAGAGGCTGTGGCAAGGATATGACAGGCTGACTGGGGAGTAACAGAAGACTAAGCCAGATGATGGTTTCCTAGTTACAATGTGTAGTTACATAACCCTGAACGAAATTTTTACCTAAAACAGAGTGGTGGGCATTGTATGTCTTTATTTTGAGATGGATTCATTTAAAATTAAAATAACTTTTCAGTTTACTTTGTCTTTTTTCTTTCCCATGTTTCTTTGTCCTGAAAGAAATATCACTTCAAAAAGGGCATTTTGTCCAAACCTTCCCATTTCCCTCTGCTAAATTATCTAAGGATAGTGAGCAATTTCAGATAGCTGTCAAAGCTCCCCATCTCTCTTTCAAGCTTTCTATGCAATAAACATTTATAGGTGAATTTTACTTTTTTTTCTGTCCTGATGACATATTTTAAATGGCTGATTCTGAAAAAAAAAGAAAGTAATACTTTACTGTAGACAGACACAACTGAGAACATTATTCATCATTTCAGTATTGCGTGCATGTGTCTTGCTTTCAGCCCCAATGATCAACATGTTCTTTGACCCGAGCTGGGAATCAACACATTTTGTGAACTTCTTTTCCCACCTGGGAGTAAAGAAGCATCCAGCAGAATTAATTTGGCACGTTTCTCCACTAAGCATGCACAGAAAGAAATTAGGGAACAGGGAGTTCCTTTGGATCCCTTGGTCATGTTTCCTTGAATTCAGGGACACTGGGAAAGCTGAGGACAATCTTGGTTTTCACTGAAAGAAATTCAGGCAAAATACCACTGCAATACAGCCCTGAAAATTATTTATACCTCACTATTACATGTGCCACCATGTATTTATTTTCCAAATGGAAGCAGTTCTGTATGGCATTGCAATATGTAGAGCAAAATATAAAACAATTTGAGTAACAGCTAGCACCCCTGAATGTGAGGGTGGTGAGACACTGGAACAGGTTGCCCAGAGAAGTTGTGGATGC
>VZZY01012123.1:0-38609 GCA_013400335.1 Eurystomus gularis | reverse complement strand
GAAGCGCTCAAGGCCAGGTTGGATGGGGTTTTGAGCAACTCAATCTAGTGGAAGTTGTCCCTGCCCATGGCAGAGTGGTTAGAAGGAGATGATCTCTAAAATCCCTTCCAACCCAAACTATTCTATGATTCTACGTGGAGCAGCCAAAAACACCCTCTGAAGTACTAGAGAGTCTCCTGAATTCAAGTTACTTCGTCAGCTATGCAATCTGTGGCCACAAACATGGTAGATCTGTAGTATCAGCAGCAACACTGGAATAGTAATACTAACATTAATTCTTGTAAACCACTTGCCTTCTTCCTTAGCTTCCCCTTATACTGGTTGAAGGATAATAATACCATAACACCACTTGGAAAAGTTGTGAAATAAATGGAAGGAAAGCCTTCAAACATCGTTGGACAACACGCAAACAGAGAGGGAAAGATGGTGAGAAAGAGAAAGGTTTCCCCCCACCCCCAACTACAGGAGTGCTGGGGTACAGAACTCAGAATCTTCAAAGTAAAAGAAATACCTTATCTAACGATATAATTTTCTTCCACAAGAGCTGTAATGCTAATCCTATTAGTGTATTAGTGTGTGATCATGGCTCTAGAGTTACATACAACATTCATACCAAATTTGAACATACTGTGAAAGCAGCTGTGAGGGCTTGATGAACTCAAGATAAAAAGAGCTGTATTCATGAGCTCCCGGCAGCAGCAGCAACTTCATGCGAACAGGGAGACAAAGTGGAGAGGAGCTGGGGCTGCACAGCTGTGGCTCCAGCAGGTCACCTTGACAGGCGGGCTGCTCTCACTGGTGGTGCATATCAGGCTGCAGCAAGATCTAACACTCTTTTTACCCATCTGTAAACTTATGCCTGAGATCCTTCCTCCTGTTTCAGCATCTCTATAAACCAGATTCCATGTCCCTTGCAAAAATGCCACAGGTACAAGGTCTGCAGGAAGACAGCCTGAAACAGGGCACAGAGATAAGCATCTGTATTCACCTATGTCATAATATCATGCAAAGTCAAGGCCTGCTGAGATGAAAGGCGGATGTGAAGCCTAAGATAGATAGATGTGCAACTACTCTCACTGGGGTGAGGAGGGGTGCTGCACACAGCCAGCAGTGGGCTGTGATTGTTAAAGCAAGTATTTTAAATTTTAAAGAAATGGTTCCAAGAAAGAATATAAAATCTTCTTAATATATATTCTAGTTTTTAAATTCCATTTCAACAGTTATCTAAATTTCAATAATTAAAACTCTTAAATGCCCATCTCAGCTCTCTAGTTTGGATACGTTTATACTTAGTACCTAAGCAGCTGTAGTAATGATGCTTCTCCATAGGAGTTTGATGATGGAATGAGTCTTTGACTCATACCATTAATTACATTAAATGTGAGGATTTCTTACAGCTCAGATATTGCCTCCCAGCCACCACCCTCTTCTGGCTCCTCACCACAGCAACTACCACTCATATTTTTTGGCAAGCAGCCCATTTCATGAAACAGTGCCTGTACCCAAGTGTGAAACTGTGGCACTTACGTTGAATTTCTTTCACTGTTATCATGTCAGTTATCTCCCAATGACAGTCTATGACATCAGCTGAGTGAAATAACACCTGTTATTCCTTTTTTAATACTTCTTTATTACTTGAAAGTGGAAATACTGAAAAATAATACAGAATGTTATTTTACCTTTTATTATTTCTTATTATTATAGAATTAATATGTTGAATCCAACTGGTATCTCATTTACTCCCACAGGCTTTGTAGAGAAAGTGTCTGCTGTTTCAGAAAAAGACCATAAAGAAGGCATTTTCAGGATTGCTTAAGCAAAATAAGGCTTTTTCTTCTGTTCTCTCAACTCCAATGAAATGCATTTGAAACGAGACTTATATATGATTTACACCTCAGCGCTATCACTTTGGATATACTCACCATCCATATGACTTTTTTATTTGTTTTTAATGCTGCTAAAACTAAGACTGCCTTTTGGCAAGGAGTTCCAGGGTACAATTTTTCCTCGTTGTGGAGTCAAATATTGCCATTACTCAGCTTTAAATTTCATCTTTTAACTGAATATCCCTTTGTCTGTGTAATATGAGAAAGCCAGAGCTGAATATTCCAATCTCTGCTCTCTATGCCATATATTATTTTATAAAGCTTTATCTGCCCTCCTTGTATTTATCTTTTCTATAAAATAAACAGTCCTATTCTTTTTACTTTCTTCAGAGATTTTTTCATGCCTTCAGTTATCCTCAAAGAATATTGCCAACTGTTTTCTATTTCTTTGTGCCCTCAGCTTTCTTTACAGAGGTGACTTTTTTTTACCATAAAGCTTGTCAATGGTTCATATAATGACATGAAATATTTGCCACTTTGATTTCTATAATTTATAGATGGCATTCCTTAAGGTCCACTGTGTTTAAACAATGTTGCAAAGATCACGATTCCCTTAAATACAAATAAAAGGTGGGAGTTTTAAAGTCTTATTTTATTTTATATCTGCACTCTTTCTTAAATCTGTTATGTTTATGTAGGTTTATATGATAGTACTGACTGCCTGTAGCTCTTTCCAGAACCTGCTAATTTCAGATAAAATGAAAGTTTATACTTTATTGATGCAAAAAAAAAATGGAATTGCATTTGGAGTATTAATTTCTACAGATAAAAACTGTCTATGCTGTTTAGCTATATTGGGGTACACGATTAAGAGAGATGGGTCAACATGTCAAACTTCAGCTGCAAGGCACATTTCAGCAGTTACATTCATATATGTCTTGTCTTTTGACTGCCTCCTCTTCTCCCTATCTGCTGCAATGCTGGCTGCCTGCTCCCATGATGGCGAAGTCCTGGTCGCCATGGTCCCATGACACAGTGCCACCAGGGTAGGTGATGGAGCCCCCATGGCAGTGGGCTCCTTCTCTGCTGCAATGGGAACTTACTAATGTTAATGCTGAAATATTGGCTTCACATACCCCTTTGAACATTTTTACACTGGCCTGACGTTTGCATGCCACAAGTAGAAAATGGAAGCACAGGAAAAACTAGAAACACAAAGAGTAAAGTGCAATCATTACACAGTGCTTTGGTCTTGAGGAAACAGTCAGCTAATGGAAGGGGACTAAATCCTGCTGAGTGGTGGGGGAGACTGCAGGGACAGTGTCACTTGCCCAAGAAATATCCCAGGATTTCCACGCCCATGGCACAAGTGACAGTCATAGAATGACAGTTACAGCTTCTAGATAGACTATAGGCAGCATAAAACCAAGTTAGGCATGTTTGTCTGTAACTCTGTGCATTACTGAACCAGGCTGACTGGATCTGAAAAGAACATAAAGACTTACCTGAATGTTTCCTGTTTCTGATATCAGTGCATGATGCTGATGGATGTATATACATCCAGACATACTCTGATGTATATTGCAGGTGGAAGAAGTGCAAATGAAATTCCTTGTAAAAAGCAAAAAATGATGGTATTTATTTCTACCAAGATAATGGACAAAGAGAGAAGAGAAAATATGCACATATGCTCACATACATGTACACAAGCACACACACATACACATACATGTACTCACATTCGCACAGTCGTTGCTGGCTCTGTCATCTCCTGGTTTGCTTATACTAAAAGAATGAAACAATTTTTAGACAGAAATCTGAATTTCAGTTTAATAATTCTCCCCTAGGTTCTGCAGGACATTTCTAAACAAAGTTCTGCTTGTTCTCTGCTACAGTTAGTTAGCTGTATGCTATTCCATGTTGTTATCTTATCCTATTTATTTAAAAATAGCTACTAAAATTACTCTTGGTATAGAAACAGAGAATCCTAATCAATGTGAAACCCCTGTTTATATTTCTCACTATTTTTATTATTACTTCAGCTCCACTGTATTTGAAAAGCTAGTATGTACTGGCCACTGATTTTCTTTTTAATAATTTGCAGCCTAACTGCCTTACTCCTCAGTTTAAAACTTCCCAGATATCTCATTAACACTGATGGTCCTGACTTTGCCAAACTCAGAGATTTTCAAGGTCTCAGTGAAAACAAATGGACTTTTTCAAGAAAGAGACTTTCAGTTTCTCTACCACCTTCAAGAAAGATCAAAAGTCTATCGAAAAACATTTCATTGAAATCTCTGAACATTTTTCTGCATTCTTGTCACTATGTTCATCATTTGCATTAGTGAAACCAACCATTGCTTTAGCAATGGTGGCTTTGTAAATCCAGAGATTAATTGATCGGATATGCTCCTCTTTTATAATATTCCCTCTTGCTCATTTGACTAATGACTTTCAACTCCACATCTGGAGCACAGTATATATATACTGGGCACAGTATAAATAAAAGGCTCTGTATCCATACAGGTCATGTGGACATTAAAAAAAATGATCAATTCTAAGTAAAATATTTGTTGTTTCCTGGGAAGAGATTATAAAGTCCTTAGAAATAAGATACTCATCCAAGTAATCTTATTTATTTGAATGGAATTGCTTGTTTGAGAATGTTTTGAACAGAGAAATCACTTTATAGCATGATCTGTGGTGATTATAACAATTTCAAGTATCATAACAGAAGACTGAGATTTTAGGAAAATGCTGGTTTTCTTCCTCATTGCTGTAAAGTGTGATGTTACCTATGAAAGTAAAATAGCCTCCTTTCATGTCATGCAAAAATTTCCCTTTCTAGGGGACAAGACAGACAAAAATTTATGGAGTCGCCAGTTGCTGTAATGCACTTGGTTGCAAATGAAGCTGTCCACTGGTCATTTTCAAATGCAATAGATTTGCAACTCAGGGATTAAAGGAATCAATAAATGTTTGTCTGGGAGACAAAAAATTTTGCATGGAGACACACAGACTTTCACATGCAGGAAAGTTGTTTTCCTGTGACCATCTACCTGCCTGATTAAAAGGCTAGGAGGATTTGCCCTTCCTTAAAGAACTTGCTGATAAAATGTAAGTTATGATTAGCATAGAATTTTTAAAAGAGCAGGTGATTCTCATGTCCTTCACTTTCATGCTAGTTTCTTGCTAACTCTATTATAGCTGGCCATCATCTATGCCCCTCAACAGAGAATTTACATTACAAAAAGGACTTCCAAGAAAAAGAAAAAATTGGGCACAAGTCTATGAATCTTTTCTTATGTATATATATGTATATATAAACTTATCTTAAATTTATATCATTCTAATGCTTTCTTTATATTTCAGAAATGTGTGTTAGTGAAATAGACCTACAGTAAGGTCCCTTATGTATTTCCTTATATATTTGAAGTGATTCACAGATCACTAATGTTCAAAATAATAACAGTGTTCAATAATGTTCAAAAATACTTTGGAAACTGAGGCTGAAATTTTAAGTCAGTGTCAGAACCAGGATTAAGTCTGAAGAGATAATGAGAACCTGTAGAACAGAGGAATTAAGGAAGTGCTTTAGTGCATTTTCTCTATTGGAATGGACTTAATTGAAGTGAAGCCTGAGTGGAGGTAGCTATCCTCTTCCCTTGTCTACATCCCCTTATCCACTCAAAAGACTGATTAGTTTGGGAAGTAATTTAAAACATATATAAAATATAGTTCAATTGAAACTGCCACATTGATTAAAGCTGTATCTTTACACTTTAAAATATTCAAAGTATACATTAAAATACATACCAGTCTCAATAATTCTCATTTACTTACCACATTTCTTTCAGCAATTTCTCTGCTGCTCTGGATAATTGTTCTTTATGTGCAGTTAAGCATATCACTCTGCATCACTCCTTTCAATCTGCCTAATCAAACATGGTGGCTTTTCTTACTGGTTTCTGTCTGGATTGAAAATATTTTAATGCTTTCCACAGTAATGTATTGATTACTTGAGTCCAGTACGTATCACTCAGGACTCAGTGATACATAGTTCTATGTTTTACAAAAAAGTCTTCACATATTGTGATAAGCTCACCTAGGAGTACATTTGCTTATATGATTATGAAATCTGTTAACTGAAAGGGAAGTAGTATCTAAAATCTACATAAACAAGTAAACAGCTGCTTTATGTAAGGTGCTGCACAAAACCTCTCTAAACTGAAGATCCTGCAATTCAAACAGAAACACAGGACCAGATAAAGGGGAATGGATGGGGATGAGATGGAGATTAGGTGATGGTAAGAGAATGCAATTGCCCGATGTAGAGAAACTCCATGACAAAGGCAGGGACTGCGCTCTCCCAGATCTCATCCTGAAGTCTTTTCAGTGTGATTGTCTTACATCTCTCACATATTCCTCATTACCTTGACCCCCTACCATCACTTTCTGACAGAGTTGCTCTTTCAGTAGCTCTTTTACATAAGGAGTCAAAATTTCCTTAAATAGGAATGAAAACAACTTAATTTGTCAAAAAACAACACAATTCAAAAGATGAATTCTTGTGTTCCTCAACTAACATTCACCTCCTGAGTGCCTTATAATTGCATCGGCAGTGAACCCTGGGAAAGGATGAAATTTAATGATATGAAGGGTGTGGGGGAAATGAGCATCAATTTGTTAAATACTGCACTTTTCTCACTGGATTTTAACCTTTGGAGAGTACAATGCACATTTGAAATATGATTGCAAAGAGAAGAGTGAATAGAAAAGCCTATTTATTTAGAGCATAATATCATAGCTGTATTTAAAATTCCTGGAGCACTTCAGAGTTCTGGCTGCAGGATGTTTTCCCCAAAGTGCCTAATGTAAACATAAGCCTGTATATATTTCAGTAGGTGTGAATAAACTCAGCCAATACTCAATGCCAAGAAAATGAAGCATTTCTTTTTCCCCATCACAACTGATGTAAGTAATCAATTTGCTGTGTATTGTGAATGAGGCCTTCATTCTGCTGTCTCCAATAAACAATATTAATGCATAAATGTTTGAGCAGTGATTTTGTAGTAACAGAAATCCAACACAAGACCAACTCCCTGATGTTGTGATGACATGCAACAGATTTTAACAGGCTAGTTTTTAATCTTGCCCCTGCTATGAAAAGAACTATTGAACAGGAGGAGCAGAGAAAGAGGAGTGATGGCTCATAGCAAAAAAAATAGTTTTAGTAGCCTGTGGAGCTAGTGGCCTTTTCTTTCTCGTGGGACACTGTAGAGTCAAGCCAGCTACAAAAAACATGACTGAACTTTTGATGGCACTGAGGGTAGAAGCTTGAGTGGGGGTGCAGGGCAAAGGCAGGATTTTTTTCTAATGTGTGAGAAGGCAGAAACTTACATGGAACAGAGTTCTCTGGGTTTGCAACAGCTTTTTTAAAATGAGATATTTCCGGGAAACTGAAACATTTAATCTGTAGCCAAGAGCACAGAAGGGAGGTGGCTTTGTGTTTTGTAAAAATAATGAAGCCGTAGCTCCAGAGCCAAATTTTGAAGAGGATTCTAAATGCTGTTTTGGGGAAAAGATTATGGAAAGAATTACCAGCAGCTGTTGTCACCTCCCAAAGCACCACTGCTGAAAGAAAGTACTGAATAGCTTTTCTAATCTTTTCTCTCATCCCTTTCTTTTGGATGAAGTCAAGCAGAATGTAGTTAAAGGCTGTGTTTCCACTGAAATCTGTGTTAAATTAGACCTTCTAAATCCAACCTTTCCTAGCGGACACNCCTATAATTCATGTTGCCATTACTATAGCTGGGAACATGTTCAACACGACACCCATTATTTCTGGGGTTAACCATTTTTTCTCCACAAAACTATGAATAATATGACATGTTTGTCATGGTTCATCTTGTTCAGAGCAGATGTTCATTCAGCACATTTTCTGTGTTTTCAGACGGGCACCCCTTCCCTTCCCTTCCCTTCCCTTCCCTTCCCTTCCCTTCCCTTGCCTCAGCTTTGCCTCACCTTGCCTTGCCCTATCAGTGTTTAATTACTTGACTTTTACATGGCACAAACTTTGACTGACTCGCCTGACTTGCTGGGTATTCAAAGTGTACTGTTCACAGTGTTCAACAACTCCAGTTGCCTTGTTAACACTTACAGTACATGGGAGGAGCAGGAAAATGTTCTAGAAGCTGTAACTTATACAGGTTTGTTACATGATGTGAAATCAGGGACTGCACTGAAATCAAACATGAACTGACAAAGGCCTTTAGGATTTTAGCTCTGATCTAGCTGTATATGCATACATATTCATGCATACCCACTTTTGCTTTGCATTAGGACTTTGCACAACTTTCTAACTTTGTGCAAGCAGAAAGCTACATTTCAACCTGTGTGGGCTAACATCCATTTCCACTTGCAAATTTGACTATGAGGTTTTGAGTTCAAGCAGACTTAAAATTGCAGAGTGAAATACCATCAAAAACAATGAGTTTTCTCTGGCTTGGTGTCAAAAGTAAGGGAAACTGCACACTTTGCATGCTTTTGGAATATGGCTTCATGGGAACATTTCAAAAACATAAATCATCCTTTCAGGAGACTTCAGGTCTCATGTTTTACATTTGCTAACACACATAAATCACAAATCTGAAATATCAGTTCTGATCTCAATTATATCTGACACAATTCTCTTGTCATCATTTGGGTTAAATATGTTCTACACTGGCTCCCGATCCTATAAACAGTTTAACAATACGGCTTTAAAATTAAGCATATGTATAAATGTTTTCAAGACTGCAATCTTGGCTTCGGATTATGAAACTTCAGTTTTCAGAAGGTAAAATTGTTTTATTATTTGATAATTTTTCCAGTTTTCTTCTTAATATTTTCCCTATCTTTTTTCAGTTTACAAGAATTTCAAGTAATGTCACACTAAACTTCAGTGGAAGCTTGAAACATTGCATTGTTTCACTAATTAAGATTTAAAAGTTTCTCTTGAACAAAATGTCACATCCCTCAATTATAACTAATGAGAAAGAAACATAATTCTGAGTAGACCTCTTGTAAATTAAATATCTCCTTTTGAAAGTGAGTAAGAAGTGTTAATTATTTTATAGAAACATGAGCTAAAACCCAGTTGAAATGTATATATTAATAGAAGATTACTATGTAAGGAAAAATGTAATTAATTTTTTTTTAAAAAGAGGGGAAATGTTTCAGTTCAAAAAAGTTAATGTTTCTCTGTGATTCCTTATAGGCACACAGATAGAGGGGACACTGTCATAGTACTTTTCTTTTCTATAAAAAAATTACAATATAATGTTTCCGCTGCTTCCCAAAAGATAATTTATAAAGCTGTACTTAACATGCTATGGATATCCTAAACGTGCAGAAGAACCTTAAAAGCAAATTTTGGAAATACATGACTCAGCAAGTTCATAACCAAAAATTTATAGTTTAACCATAGGCAATTGGCTTAGCTATGACATAGGTACCTACTATTTTACTGACATCTGTTGAAATAATCAATTGATCAGAAAAAGTACTAATTTCATAAAGTTTTTAATTTCAAATTTGATTTTAACAATAACAGAACAATATCTTGCTTGTCTTCTTTTTCTCCTAAACTGCTGGGATTTGAAGTGGTTGTGTAATTGTTTAATAATAATAATTGTATTTTTACAATAGCATTTTTCTTGACCTGAATGTAACCCTGGAGTATCCCTGAAACATGTTCCACTCATAGTGTCACATAAAAGCTTCTGGCTCTAGTCAAAGTTTACTAAATCTCAAAATAATTTCTTGTGCAGTAAGATGGAAATTTTTTTTCATGAGATTCTTCATCCACTGAAGAAATTACTTAGTTCTCCTCCTCCTTCCCACCCAGAAGCAATATCTTCCAGGTTACTTTGATATCTGCTTATGATGGATAAGAGCACGAGCAATTTGGCTTCTCAAACAAGTCTGATTTGTAGTCTGAAAGTAGAAGCCATTAGCAAAATGCTTTATGGCTTGTGGCGGCTTAAACAGTGATATATGATTTTCCTCATTTTAAGTCATTGCTGCACAATTCTTAGCACCTATTTAAGTGAATATAGGAAATTTTTTCTGTGAAATTAAAATATTTATGCATGTTAAATAGGAGATTATAAACATTGTTTTTGCAACTGTCTGATCTCTTGTTAGTTAACACATTTTTTCCTTTACTTTCCCTTTTCTGAACTCTGGTATAGTTTAGACACAAAACTGGAAAAGACTAAAACAGTTTCTCAGTCTAGTCTATTTTGGACCTTGAGTTAACTTTTAGGAGTGAACAACTGACCTAATTACATATACAGTGAAGGCATTAAAGTGCAATACGGTCTGCAAAATGCAGTATAGTCAGCAAAATACTATGGACTTCAAACCAAAAAATGCTACAAAACATACTTGTACGATTTGCTTTGCTACAGACAGACACAACCAGGTTAGTAGTGACAGCACGGTCTTAAAAACTAAAGGCAGCTATGTTTCAATTCAGGAAAAGAATTCAATTTCCGAGAGAAGAGAATGGCAGAGGGAAACCTCTGAAATATGTACCTTCCCACAAGAAGCAACTTCATTTTCTGAAGGGAGGTTAGATGTAATACCCTGGATGCTGTAGTGAAATGCTTACTAAAAGGAATGAACACTGCACTTTAAAAACCAATCTAGCAAACAATGGGTTTGGGGGTTTTGTTGTTGTTTTTGTTTTTATGGTCACCCTTTTATAGTCTCCCTAAGAGATTTACCGTCTCTATAGCTGTAAACAGTGTGACTGAGTGATCTCTCAGTGAGAACTGCCATGGTACTGTTGCCTCTCTGCAGGCAGTCCAGTCAGATGATGTAGAGTAGGCATAGGGAGACAGATCCCATTTGAATGCATGAAAAAAACATGATGCTGAAATTTCATAGCTGTTGTAGAGTATATTCTAGATGCCTGATCCTCATTTTTTGCATGCTTGGAGCTTCCATTCAAACATAATGCTGGATTTGTACAAAACTGCACACTGTCACTTGTTTGAATTTATCAGCATTTAATTTATGCCAACTCTGAATGCACCGCAGGGCAGCATAGAAATCACAAGAACCACACGTGGCTGATGACCGTGCTGCTTTCATTCCTGTATCAGCTGGGGCTGCAAAGCTACACACCCCGGCCTTTTGGAAAGGCAGAGGCAGCAGAATAAGCACTCCTGAAATTTCTTACCACAGAGGCCTCATCTGTAAATTGGGACTAATAGCACTTCACTATTTTGAGCAGTCCTTAATGTAGAGTTCAGACGTCTCTAATAGATTCCACTCTGAGCCTCAAGTGGTTTCTCCTGTGTCCAACAACCTGCTTCTGCACAAGTTGCTGACTAGCTTGATAAGGAGCTGGATTAAGCTATTTGTTATCTGCCTGTATTGTACCCCAGATACTTATCTATCTGAGGTACTTATATCAGCACCTTTACACCTAAGCACTTCCCAGTCTATAATGGAAAGTATTTTCTTTATCATAGTCCTGGAAATAGTATTCTTTTGAATTTATAGATGGGGAACAGAAACGGAGAGAGTAAATGACTTTCCTGCAGTTTTAACAAGAATCCTGAGGTGCAGGAAATACCTGCCCTTTGCCTGGCTGTGTGTCAGTCTGCAGCAACAAATGCCTGGCAGGGGAAATGAGGGAAAGGAAATATGCTTTTACAAAATGTATTACTTTGGTTATTTATCAGCCATATATCCAATTCCATAAATTGCTCTGATCAAAAGGGATGAGAGAAGCTCATTAAAATCTAATATTTTTTTTTTTTGCTTTTTAAATATGTTTTGGATCATATCACATCCATAACTGCATAATTTACAAATCTTTATGAAGAACGTGAGCATTCTTTAGCAATATCTTTTTATTGCAAGTTCTGAATATCCCCTTGTTGGGGAAAACAAAACAAAACAAAAGAAACCAAAACAAACCACACATCCAAGTAAGGTAAGGCCTAACTAATTATTTTACAATCATATGTGCTTATGAATCCTCATAGAACTACTTTAAGTCACAATACAGTCCTTATTGTTTCTTAAAACAGAAGAAATTTGACTCAATTAGGGAAATGAACCCTAGTGGCAAGAAACCCCATCTTTTCTTACCAGTAACAATCACAACTGAGGAGAGAAGTATTGCTATTTTGAAGTATATTCTGATAGAACAGAATTTTGAATTACAATGAGAATAAAACCAACTATTTTGAAGGAATTGGTCAAAAACAATTAACAATTAAGCAAACATTATGCCTTTTGTTCTAGCTGGCAGCTAGTAATTAGCTGCTAGTCAGGACCATATGTCACATATCTGCTATGGAAATTAAAATGACTGACAAAGGAAATTAGAGTGACTGGGGTCAGTGATTATAGTGAGCTAACCGAGCATGGACCAAGTTAGTGCATATGTATTGCATACTATGTTTTGTGTGAAGTGTGCTTGGAGCTAAGGGGAAAAGGCCTTGTGAGGGATGGGAGGAGAGAAAGAAAAGGCTCCTTTCCTAAATGCAGCTGTGCATGTGCAGAGGGGCTCTCCTAGACCAAGCTATTGTATGAGAATCAGAGAGAAGATACATGACCAAGTATATGGGGTACTAACAAGGGAGAGATTTTTCTAGAGACTTAGTGAATACTGTGGAGAGTTTGGGCAACCTTTAAAGCCAGTGAAAGAGTGAAGGATTGGTCCCAAGAGGACATACTGACAGGGAAAAGATTGGTTTGCTGTCTTTCTTATTTAGTCTTTCCCTTGTGGTGTGTCTGAGATTTCTTTATCTGAAGTGGTTTCTATCTTCTAGTTTTGTTGCCTCTTCTTAGTGGCCTTTTGTTTTATGGCCTGCAAAACATCTAGGTGTTTTATGTGCTTATTTTAACGAAAAAGGGCAGGCAGTTCCATGCAGAGCTCTGGCGGGCATATCGTCCCACCACTAAGTTTATCTGCATTGGTTCATCTCCTATAGTTAAGCAGGAAGATAGTATCCCATGAGAAATTACTTTCTAAACCACAAAGGTGAAAGATTTTTTCTCTGGAGTGGAGCAGTAACTTTCTCTTTTGAGACATGGTACTGCAAGCATCAAAAAAAGTGATCCTGATGCTGGGCTGGGTGGCTGAATACATGTAGAGGACTCGGTGAGATGTGAGATTTAATTCACCTCCTAACAAAAATAGATTCAATTCTGTTACAAAATATTAATTTTCTCTCTTTTTTTTTTTTTTTTTAATGGTAGAATGGGCTATGAACTGTGAGCCATGAAGCAGAAAATTTAGTTTGATTCCTGTCAAAATCAGTTTTAAATATAGAAAAGTGTCAAGTTATTCCTTACTTTAAATAGAAGAAAAAAGCCATGGCAAAGTATAAAATATTTATTTTATAACTAAATTATTGTAATCAGTTTTAGGCCAGACTTAGTTGTCTAAGCTAACAGAAAGTAGCTGATCTAAGGAAAAAGGAGTTTCCCTTTTATATAATTTCTATCACTTCATATTAAATGTCCTTGTCTCACTGCGTCGTGTGGTAGAACACAGGCCAGCGTTACATTGCAACATAGTATAGGTGACATCATGCAACAGGACAATTGAAATTTAAAGAAAAACTGGAGTTAAGATAAATCAGCCCTTACTATATGGGCTGTTTTACAGGATTATAAAAGGAAAAAGATTTCTTCAATTACAGTAAACTGTAGTCCATCCTCTGACTCTTCTTCTGCTGAAGGTTCAAAGAGAAGCATTTGCACAGGCTTTGTTCTGCAGAAGGCTTCATCTGAAGGTGACTCTTGCACACAAACCCCTCCCTGGACAGTCTCACTTATTGAAGTTAATATTAGCTGGAGAGCTTCAGCTTAACTGCTTGTTCTTTCAAAAGTGCTCAAGCTCTGTAGAGAGCTAAGGTGCCTGAGAGAAACTTCAGGTAGGAGTAATGGTGCTTACTTGAAGTGAAGCAGGTACTGAGGAGAGCGGTTCCATTTCACAAAGGATTACATAGCCCGTACTCCTCCTTGCGTCAAGTCAGCTGGGCTGCCTGGTGCTTGACTCAGCTTATTTTGGCTAGTGTGTGTATTGGCTTTGTATCAATGACCATCTCCCTTGTTTGGTTGATACATTGAGAGAGTATCAAAAGTAAGTCTCACAGCTAGATATCTTCAAAAGAATAGTGAGGTTACTGTTGGCCTTGATGGTATGTGGAGAGACGAGCAGGTCAGATGGGCAGAAGGCCCTAAGAGGGGGAGGTCCTCTAAAGAGAAGTGCTGGAGAGCATGGAGAGCTGCCTGGATATGCCAGATCTCATTTGTATGATAGACATGAAGTATTCATGACATTTTTGTTAAAACACCACTCTAGGTAACCTTGGAATGAGCACTATGTTTGTATTTATGTTTGGAAAGGTTTGTACAATGTTTCTGGGAGAGAGGGGTCATCAAAAGCTCCATCGAAGTCTTCAGTAATTGCAGAAAGGAAATAGTCAGAAAATGAAAGGGCAATGGAAGAGTTTTCTTTCTGTATCTTCTGTATTTATAGTGAGAATAGAGGGAGGGTCTGGAGTGTCCCTGATGTCTTCCTGATAAATGGATTGTTAAGAGAAAAGGAGGTGGAACAGTTGTGGTGAAGCTCACAGGAGCAAGAAAACCAAAAATGAACTGGAAAGTGAAATCCCTTGTACTGATTTCAGCAATGGAGAGAAGGAATGCTGAAGTGGCTGCAGCAGTCCCACTGTGCTCTGATCACTGCAGCAGCTCCAGGCAGATACTGCTTAACACTTACATGTTCTTAGCAGACGTATGAACTACCAACCCAGTGAACTACCTACAAGTTTAATCAGAGGAGGAAGACCATATCATGTGGTCTACCATCTCCATCCTGCTGGAATAGCCTGGGGCAGGTAGACTCGCTAAACTTAATTATTCAAGTTTCCCAAGTTACTGGTTTCTTGTGTCTCTCTCTCATTTATGTAGCTTCGTATTGATTAGTTCTGCTTAATAATCGCCTGGTTTGGGGGGGTTGTTTTGTTCTTAGTCATAGTTGGAAAATTAAGAAAGATTGCTCATTCTTGAGCACAAAAATAGTTTAATCTCATTTTCTTCCCTGTGTGTGGTTTGCTCTGTTATTCAAATTTTGTTACAAACACAAAATATAAGCTCCTTTCCTTTTTATTGTTTGGCGCAGGTTACCAGTGGATCCAGCATTCTTCCACTACCAAGGAAACTGTCTTGAGGCTTATGATTTTTAAATAAAATATGTGAATAGTTAGTCATGTAAAAGTTCTACTTTAATTACTGGTGGGATTTCCAGTCTCCTAATGTTATACCTAAGGCATCGTTCTCAGTTCTTTTGTATTTATCACTCTGTATAATATATAGAAAGAATACACATATTTCTCACTGTCATTTTCCATCTGTTTGAAACAACACATCAAGTGTTGGTCAGCAAGGGAATAGAGACAAAAAAAGCATTGGCATATGTTAACAAGTTTTTGCTTTCCTAGCAGGAACCTTTGGTTGGTTTATGCTTTCTTATTTCAATTAATTGGGCAGCTATATAACCCAAATATTAGTTAGCTTAAAATAACTTTGAGCTTATATGAGTCCCCAATTTTACCTTAAAAAGTGAAGTATACTGTCAGTGATTTTACAAGAGTAGACAAGCATGAAATTAATTTTATATATTAGCACTAGGTAAGCTTGCAGCTTGCTAACATTGCTAGGAAATTTTACTAGAACTGTAATATAAAGCTGTGGAGATTTCCCCCCCTTCAGCTAGGTAAATTTCTACAGCAATTCAAAACTCTAATAACTTTTTGAAATAGGGTATCTAAATTTCTATACTGGGACTTCCTAATCTAATTCCACTCTGCTGCCTTCTGTGTGTGTAGCTGTGATATAGACTATATTTTTGTATACATAATATTATTATGGCACTATATAGTTAGATTGGTGCCATGTTAGGAAGTTTCAGCTCACTGAATTAGGGAAAGCTTGTTTCACAGCTCAGTTTAGACTGCGAAAGTAAGCTTAAATAAACATGGAGACATTTGTCCACTATCCCAGTATATGGGCTCCTGTTTTAAAGCAAATGAGCTGCCAACACAATAAAGCTCAGAATTTTCTTCGGAAAGAGCTGTTCCCCTCTTTCCATGGATACTCAAGGGAGAGGCTGGTATTCTGTGACTGATTTCTACCCATTGGGTGGCTGGGTTCATCCTGACGTATCCAGATGTGGCTGATGCAGATTCTTGCATAAACCATTCAGCCAGCTACAGCTGGAAACAACTCTACCTAAGATGCAATATGTCTTTATTATATCTTTCTTCTCAAGTCATTCTTTATTTATATGGCTGCCTACTTGTAGTCTACTTGTACTTCCAGTACAAGCATTCTAGGAATTTGTTCTGCAAGTTGAAAGCCAGATTGTACCAGTGCATTTCTACCATGATATATTTTGATAATGTCTGTCTTTCAGCAGTAATGCAAGCAGGTCTAAGTTTAACAGTAGATCAAGCACTTGTAACTTGCTACTATGGTGTATCTTTGAATAATTAATTACAGCACATAAGGACTTATGATAGCTCCTAGATGGCTTCTAATGCTGTTGTATAATCTCATCTTTTTCTTTTCTCTTGAAAAGATAAAGTAAATTAATCTTTTTTTTTTTTCTGCCTTTCATTGTAAATTAGAGCTTTAAGTGATGTGGTTGTCATTTGAATATGCTAATTATGCTATATTATTTTACAGACCATTAGACACGCCTATAAAAATGTGTCTTAAGTTCCAAGCCTTTTGATTAACTTGTTGAGACTCAGTATTCCCCAGTACTTGCTTAAGACTGGTAATTGGCATTCAGTGAGGTAGCAGAATGCACCTGCCATTCTGACCACTGGTGACCTTCACTATGAATTAACTGCAAAATCCATGTCAGGCAGTTAATTGAACGAAGCTGTGAACTTGTAAGTGGTAATGGTTATGATTAGTGTGTAACATGCCATAACAGTAATGATGTAATCTTGGTCTCAAGAGACTTAGGGTTGAAGTCTTGGGGGGTTTATATGCCAAATTAAAAAGGGGATAAATGACAAGTGGGAAGCTTGAAAGCAGGACAGAGGGAAAGGCATCCCTCTTCTTCCCAAAGACTCTAAAGATAAAAATATTTAATTGGATTTGAGAGGTTGCTGAACTTTTTATTCCCATCAAAGTTCTTCATCTGTCTTTAAGGTAGAAAGAACTGTCATCAGCCCTTTCATCTGGCCTAGGAGAGCTATTTGTCACTTGTGGTTGTGTGTGAGGAGTAGCATTAAAATGACTGGGTTTTGTCATTTCAGGGAGCCGGAGAACATCCATGGCTCACTGGGGCACATGCTGTGTGTAGTATGTACATGAGGACTGGCTTATATGCTACTTTTTTGTTGGATACTTTCATAGTCATTACAGTAACAAGATTAGTGATGCAAAGCTGCTCATGCTTTCTTTAGACTTTACGTTTTTGTATACTGGTGACAAATATGAACTGAGCAGCCAGAAAAAGACATTTTGTAAGGATGATGTGGGTATATTTAAGCACACCCTGCATGCAAGAGGAAGAGCTATTGTAAACTGGATGGATCCTGCTGGGCTTTTAGCTTTAGAGCCCACAGATAAAAAGGAACTTGTCTTTTGTGAAATTCATTTCTGACTCCATGCCCTGTTTATATGCTTGTTAGAATATGACATCTTGCAAATATACTCTACAAGGCGTGTTGCTGAACCATTGAAGGAGAGAAATGAAGCCTTTCATGGCTGTTGTTATCAGGCCAGTAACCAGGCTGCTCATGAGTTGAAATGAAGCATATGTCCAGAAATGCACAGGAAGGCTTTGCAAGGTGCTGCCAGTCTGCTTTAAGCATAACATTCTCACTTTATCAATAGTTGTACTATTGAATCTCAAAAAGTGTATTTCAGAAATCTGCATATTTACACTAAGAGATTATGTAAATGATATTTAATATGAACAAATTATGGGAACCAATTTTAACTAGAGTTCAGGAAGAGTAATGGAGTAATAATCTAGCTATTAAAATGGTCAAAGATCTGCATTGCAGGAGTTATATTAACCTTTCTAATAATTTAGTGCATTGTAATGGAGTTAGGCTTTCTCTTGTCAGTACATTTGTGATCTATCCATAATAAAACTTCTATTGTGGCAAAAGAGACTAAGACATAAGCATATACAGTCTTTTTGTAGTCCACATGAGAGCTTCATTGTGTTGTGCTAATGCATACAAGTGCACGCATTGAATAACATGACTAGATTTTATACCTGTGTGTTTACACCAAAACTAGAAATTAAGAACTAGCTACCATGATGAATCCACCCTCATGCATTATAGGAACACCGATAGGCTACATTATTTCTACTTGTTATCACCAGAACTATGCCTCTTCGGGGATGGCACTCTAAGCTTTTTATTTGTTTATTTATTTATTTATTAAGAATCCATCCTTTACATGTACTGTGTCATCATATATGTGATTCTGAATGCAGTTTTTAGAGGTTTGTAATTTGCCTCCAATCTAGCATGCCAAGACTAATTGTATCAAATATTTTAATTTTTTCCCCAAATGCCTTCTTCATCCATTATTTGATCCAAAAAGTATAAGGCAGCGTATGGTTTTCTGTGCTCCCACAATTAACTCTAGCTTTGTTCCATTGTCCTGAAGTTATTGTAGTTACATGAGGTCTTGGTACCTCTTGTCATGCAGGGTCCTAAATAAACAGGTCACTGTTTGGTTTTTTTTCTGAGTGAGATGAGTTTAGTGCCCCTATATTATGTCTTTTATAAAACCTTCCTGGCAAATTTGATTGAAACTGACACTATTTTAACAAATTATGGACAGAAAAAGTCAGTTAATACAGGTCTCATGATGGTAAGAGTCCAGGTAGAAGAGAGGGTCTATTAGCAGCTCTTTGGAGGGAAAGATCAGATGGAGCCTATATTAGGCATCAGAGAATCAATAAAGGGAAGATGTTTAGTCCAGACCTGGGAGATGCTTCAGTCAGGATTCATCTTGTCTTGGTCATCCCAATCAACTGCTTAGGAATCCAGACTTCCCTGTCTGCAGGTCCCAGAGCATTACTGTCTTCAGTGGGTGTCCACATCTTGTGAGGATTTCATGGTCTTCAGTCCTAGAAGTGTGAAATAACAGCAGAGCAGAAGCTGAACACAGCAGGAGCTTGGAAAACTAACACTGTTCAAGACTGGGACTAAAAGGCCACAAGAAAAGCTAAAAGGATATGTAAAAGAAAATTAGTGCCCAGGGCTAAACCTGAAAGCTTGAAGAAACTTTTTGGCTCTTTAAAGCATGGGATTCAGATTATTTCTTTCAAAATAAATTCTGAGACAGAAGTGCAAACCTATGCATGGGCAGCTCAGTGTCCAGAAGTCTTGTTATTTTTGGCCTGTGTAATTAATGCACACATACAAACATCACATTTTTACACCCTGACAGAATCTGACTCCATTACTTCTGTGTGTTCAGACAAACCTTTTAGCTTCTCTGCTTTACCAACAGACGTAGTATGGTTACTTATCATATGGTTGTTAATCGTTCTAATATTTAAATTTTACATCATTTACATATCGATACAATAGCAAATATCATAACTGCTACATGCAGTGAGCTGACCTCTGAAGAATCTAGATCTCAATAGTGATCGTACCACGAATGAAAGATGTCTTTGTCCTTAGGACAAATATCTGTGTTTGACAATGTTCATTTTTTGTTTAATTTCCAGCTCTGCACTAGAGTTTGAATCCCCGATCCTGATCCTGCCAAGCACTTAGCTCGCCATGTGAAGTTCTGCTGTTGCTGAGGGCACTCAGCACCTGGAAGGAACTGGCACTTTGATGGCAAGCAGGGATATTGCAAAGCAGGATTAAAGTGCACTTGCTGACAGAGCTGTTTGAAGAAGCTTTCAGAGCACCTGCCCATGCTGTGCCTGACTCTAGACTTTGCTATCAGCCCCTCAACCTCATTAGCACCAAAATAATTCTCAAAATCAAATAAGAAAGTGTGACAACACTATTTATTTCCTGCAGCATACCTAAATAATTCCCGAGTAATAAAATATAGCATCTTACTGTTCTTTCTCCCACAGGGAAACTTAAGGAGTATAGTTGTACTGGACATCTTGCCCCAGAACAAAAAGAGAAAGGGTAAAATATTAAAAATGCCTGACATTTCTTAGTTTTCACTAAAACATAGTTTGCTTCCCCCCACCAGACAAAGGAAGCAGACAGAAAACAAAGTAAAAAAAAGTTAAGGGGTTTGCTTCTCCTGAAAGTTTTTTTGTTTTCACTGTATTTTGGCAGTGACCATTATCATATTACATCAAAAAGGGAAGAGAATAATATATCCTGTACAGTAGGAATTTCTCCCTACCCTTTGGACTTATCTTTGAATAAAAAATTATTTCTTTGAACTGATGGGTGAATTCAAATTTCTAGAGGCAAAGAACATTGACGAGGTAATTGGTTTTCTATAAAAGCTTTCAAGATTGAGAAGAAACCTTGACGTAATAAATGAAACTATTTGGGTGGAAAGGAAAAGAGGAAAAAAGAAACATGAAAAACTGAAAAGCACATACTTTGAGAAAGTTGCTACTTTCCTGTAATAATGAATATGTAGTTTAGAAATATTCCATTAATTTTTAATGAAAATTTCATATGCACAGTATTTTCGGTAAACAGCTACTGGAGACATCTTTTTTATAGAAAACGGAGTCTATTCCACTGATAAAATAGAAACAGAGCTGTATGCTGGTATGCTTTAGCGATTATCAGTGACATTGGGCAAGAAAATAGGTTACTTCCCAAATCAAGATTAGTACTCACTAGCAACTCTTTCACCTTAGCAAGAACTGCACCCTCTTTACCCTGACACAACACACAGACACTTCTCATAAAACTATCCCAGCTGAGACTCCTATCCGAAAATCCAAAGATTTAGTGAATTTATAACTACTTTGTTACCATTACCTGAACATCTTCCATGTAATTTTAGTACTGTAACAATGAAAAATAGTTTAAACTAGATAGATCAGGTAGGGGTGCATGAGGAAAACTATATACTTAATTCAATTTAAATTTCTTACATAATTCAATTTAAATTTCTTACATAAAGTGCCTTAATTTACAGATTAAGCTATATGTAGAAATAGATTATTGTTTCATGTCATTTGTGAAGTTACTAGCTCGATGGCTTCTGCAACAGCACTGGATAACTGCTAGAATCAATTTAAATCAAATTACATGCATAAATCTAATTATCTGCTATTGTTTATAGAAGTGAGCCCTAAGGGATTTAACAGACAGGAAAGCGAAGTGTGAAAAAAGGCTTTGAAGTGGGTGGTTCTGTTCTACTGCCCCTCAGCATTCAGGTGTTCAAAACTACAGGAAATTACTGTGAGTCTCACGCAGTAGTTCATTAAATCAAGCTTCTGATTGGTTATTTTTATTTACTTTGTGCTGCAATGCTATTCAGACTAAAAATCACTCGTTACTGAAACATATTTAATATTTGAATCAGAAAAACAACATATTTGTTTAGTCTTCCCCTTCCACCTCTCCACTAAAAATATTAAGAAATAAAAATGAAATGTTCATTTTTATTTCATTACTTACTACTTACTACTTTAAAGATAGTTTTGTCATGATTTTGTCTGGTTTGAGCCTTTCACAATGTTATTCTTTTTCTCATTCTGTGTTTTTCACTGATATATATAATTCAAATTCTTCAATAAATTAAGAATATTGAGTTTGTCTTCTAATAGTGTGACTTGACTGAAGTTAATTTAAAACACATGTAATGTGCTTGAAAATCAAACCTTTTTCTCTACTGTACTATCTTTTAAACAAAGTTGTTGTTCTTTTTTTTAACTACATATGTTTATGTTATGCTCGATCTGTGTTGATTAGATCTTTCTGGATGGCTAAGACAAGCCTACTCAAGTTATAACAGGAGCAGTGCCCTGTGAACTCAACTCATAGGAAATGTTTTCCAGTCTTGCTGATGAGGTCAGGTCTTCTACCAACACTTTCTTGTCTGCTACAAGACACAAAAGTTTTAGGCAGAATTTCATTTCTAATTGATAATATCTAATTAATAAATTCAAATCTTAGATTGCTAAAAACTCATGCGGTTTATATGCTGTTCTCTTGTTTTCTCTGAAGTTTTTTTGTGCTGGAACACTGTACCTTTAATGTTTTCATGAACTTTCCTGTAAATTACACTACTTGCTATTCAGATTGCTTTGTTCCTTAACAACCTTTGAACTTCTTTCTTCTCAGCAAACTGGTGTGTAGTGCTATAAATTACAGTTCTCATAAGTTGTGCTATTCATCTTTTTTAGAGAAGAATACTTGACATAGAACTCTAACATAGGAATCTTCAAAGGACTATAGGATTTGCATTACATTCTCTCTTGCAAGGTAGGTGTGAAATCGAATCAGAGAATGCAAGAAAGAGATGGTCAGCTGCTCTGGACACGATTTCTGATTTTGAGAGTTCTCTGAACTTTGCCATCCGCTCTTCTACACTATAAACAAACTTTTATTGTTCTTAAATACTTAGGTAGCTGTTAACAAAACTGAAATAAGTCATTGCTCAAAAACTGTCTGTAATGCTTTAGCAAGGCTTTATCTTTATGACACTAATGATAATCCCTTGTGTAATTAACTGTAGAGTGGTTATGCATGCAGTATGCAGTCCATGACAAGCCTCATAGAAAATACATCAGTATTAGCCACAGGTGAATTCATTTAGAAAGATTAATGACTGCAACTGAATTTTAATGTCTGAAAAGGAATGGAACACTGAATCCTTAATTAAAAAGTTGAATGACTGGTATGGTTTGTTTAACATCGCAAATTTCAACGGGAGATTTTTATATTCAAATGAAGTCTGCAAAGGAAAACTGTAGTTAGAAGGTGGTGAAGTAAGGGTGAAAAGTGAAAATGTTTTATGTGCTTTACTTTATGTAAATCGATACATGGATCAGTAGCTTTGATATGGATCAAATGAAGTATAATTATGGCTCCTCTCTGTTTACAATGAATATGGGGCAAAGAATTCTTAAGAAATGCAAGGCATTGCTACACTCCTAACGACACAAAGTTAGATGAGAAGAGCAGTAAAATTGAGGAGTGATCTTATTCTTTCCTTAATGAGATGGTTTCCTTTTCATTATTATTTTACAAAGTTTTTAATGAAGAGAAAGTAACCTTGAAAAACACTGTTACAATCCCATTCCCAGAAGATGCTTAACTTACTTTTTTCAAACTCAGCTTTCAATTAGTAAGTTAGTGAAATGTAATTCAGAGAACCACCATTATCAATGCAAACAGTGTCTTTCAAAAATTTCTTACGTTTTAATATTTAATAAAAAGAGAGGCTAGATTTTGAGAGGAATAAATAATTGAAGTAGAACTCTCATACCTGTTCTGAAATGCTAACATAAGGGACATCTCAATGTACTGTTGTTATGCTGCCTAGGATACATCTTTAAAAACACTCTACTGACAGATTTCAGTTAGTCTTAATCATGGGAAATGTATTCTGAAAAGTGGAGCCCTGGTAAAGCTTATTTGAACAGCAAAATGGATCAGTGTTTTCAAAAGCAAGACTGTGACGTTTATCTACTGACCTGAATAGATACTGAAGGTCAGTTGTTTTGCTGTCTTCTTAACAAATGAGTCACCCAAACCTTACTTTTAATGAGATCTCCTTTGCTTTAACTGCAGTGCCAGAGTCTAGGAAAACAAGTTTCCAAACAAAAAACAAGAAAACTAGTTCAATCGAAGATTGTCTTCCTAATAACCTAATTATAGTTCCCATTGCTCCACTTTTCCCATTTACACACTCAGAAAACAAACATAGACAAAAAAACTTTGAAATGAGAGAGAGAAGAGAGAAACAGGAAATCAAAAGTCAAAGGAGTGCCAGTGATTTATCCTGGGAAGCGCCTGTGACTACTTCTTGCAGCTGTAGTAAAGCAGGTTACAATGCTCTTTAGCTGCAACACAGTGCCTGCTGTATCATTTTTACTGCCAAGCAGGAGCATGGCTTTATTCTTGACCACTTTTCAATGAAGCATATTTTTAATGAAATGTCATTTAAAAAATGTGTACCTTTTTGAAAAACTTCAAAGAAGGGAGGGGGCATTTGGAACACTGTGTGGGGTGTATGTCTACATCCATGTGTTTGTGTGTGTGTATAAACACTCTTTCAGCTACTCATGTAAACTACCTGCCAAGACATCGAAAACCGGAACATTATATATATACACACACATATTTCATATATATATATATGTGTGTGTGCATCTATGTATATATATATATATAATATTTTTGTTTTCAGATGTATCAGGTATTTGGATGCTTGGTTTAAGAGGAATATGAATGACAAACTGCTAATATCTCCAGTTTAGTGTTCAGCTTGCTTATTGCTCTGTATTTCTATAGTCTCACTGGTATATGGAGTGTAAATATTTTTGAGACTCAAAATTTAATTTCCTGGAATTAAACACTGACACTGCACAATAAAAATAAAACTGGAAAGACATGTTGAAACTTCAGGATCCTTGCCTTGATGAACTTCATTAATCCACTCAGCAAAAATCAATTGCAGGATACACCTTAGAGTGGGTTAAAGCAATGATTTTGTCAATACCAGCTAAAATCAGTTGCAAAAAATGTTACTAGACCTGTGACAAGGAAATGCTGATTGAGAGAAGCAGGTTAAGTTCTTGGCTATGAAAAATATTTTGCGTAAAATGTCAGCTCATTTTGGGCAAATCTCGAAAAGCATAGCATTTCTATTGAGCTCAGGTGCTTACCTGAATATTACAATATTTAAGTATTATAATCAATTATAATTGATTATATAATCAATTATATTATATATTATAACACCTAAATATTACAAGATTTAGGTATTATAATCAATATTACCTAAATATTGATCCATAATCATTAGGATTCCTTCTATTTAATTCAGTGGAATTTGGACCATTATAGTCTAGGTAAATAAGGTTAATATCACCTTATGAACCAGGTAACTTTAAGTTCTCTATTTTTACCTGTTCAGTTTTAAGGAGGGTGGTCATTGTTAGAGATGAGATTAGAGTGAAAGCTTGTCTCTTGGTCTGAATTGTAGATCACATTCTTTCCTTTAGTCCTTTGGAACTCTGGAAGTAAAAATTTATACTGGACAAGAAAATAAGCGAGATAAGAACCAATATGATACTTAAAGTATGGAATGTGAAAACTGAGAATTTCAAAGTTGTTCAATTTTGCCTTGAGTAACCATTTTAATATTTCTTATTTTATTCAGACAATTTTTTTTCATTACTAATTTGGGAAATCCATATGCTCAGAAGAAAACGAGCTCTTGGTAAACATTTACTATACACACTATATCAAACGTCCCATATTGTGGTTAAGAATTCCATGTGCAGACACACTCTTAAGGACACAGGGACACACATTGGCACACATCCCTCCTCTGCAAAACTAAACATCTCTGCACCCTAGGGCTCTCGCTTCCTGAAGGAGGTGAGGGGCAGGTGTAATATGAACACCCTGTCTCCCTTCAGTCTTTGAAAACTCTAAGGAATTTGCTCAGAAACTTCCCAAAAGTGTCAAAGGTTTAAAATGTCTAGAAGGTGACCATCTTGCCTGCCTAATGGGTGCAAGGGTAAGTGTAATCTCCTTCCCAGAGAACACAGGGGAAAGCTCTGTAGTTTTTATGGCAGACTTTCCATTGGCTATAATAATGTACTGCGTCTGTCTCAAAACCCTGATCCTTCTGTGAAAGTTTCCCTTAATGGGAATCATCTTTCCTAACATCACCTTTCTAACGTAGCACACTATATTTTTAAAACACAAATGCTTATAAATTCAAGTTAGTATTCCGTTTAATAGCTGGGTAATTTCAGATTGCCACGGGTTGCTTTGCCTAGTAAAATAATTTCGTATGTGGGTGTTGCATAAATATAACTGAAGTGATACTTTGAGAGAGAAAGAGAAATCATTTTATGTAGTTTATATCAAGTCTAGAAATCTAAAAAGTTTTGGGCAGTTGATTTCCTTAAAGTGGATAACCTCTTCAGGGTGGACTGCAAGTCCCAAAGTACACTGTAAATCCCCACATCTGCTATACTCTTAGCCTGTTTATCCAGAAGCCAGACACATGCAGTGCATTAGGGGATCAAATCTGAACCACTTTCTGTGTGAAAGAAGGAATATAATGCTTTTCACCATAAACTGAGCTCAGTAGCATGTTTTGTCATTATTAGTACAATGCAAACTAGTTTTAACACAATTTAGATTTGAGGCTACGGTTGTAGTATCTAAGGGGTGTACCTGAAACAATCATGTTTCTGGAAGTAATCACTTGAACAATATATAACCTTAGAAAGAGAAGTCTCAGCTAAAAGCTATTTGAAAACAATGTAGCCCACAGGGCACCCCAAGATAAGCTGATTCTCCTTTCATTACTTCTTAACCATCCATTAAAAGCTAAGCGCTCTACTCTGCCCTTGCTTGCACCCTGCGGATCCTGGAGACTTGTGCAATGTGGATGAAAGGCACTCCCCCAGTCTGTCATTCAAACTACAATTAGACATCCATCTTCAAGAACCTAGGGCATAAGTAAAAATATAGAATAGAGAGAAACAAGGGCTTGCTTAGGAAAGTAGGAAACAAAGAACACATGGCCCTTGTAGGCATGCTACATATATTTTCATTTCTGAAATGTTTTGTAGGCTTGAAAAAAAATTGGGTGCATAGGTTAAAGCAGTCCCTAGGCAACTTTAACTTGCACAACCAGCATTTACTGAGCTGATCACCCTCCGTTATCACTGACCTTGGCAATACTACAAGAATCCTATATTCGCAAGGATAAACTCTTCTCCGCAACGTTACCAACTTATTAGGGATAAACAGGCTTTACTTCAGCATCTGGCATGTGTGATTCATATCTATCTATTTTTCATTCAGCCTCCTCTTTCCACCTCTCTTTGGACAGTGATTGCTTCTCCTCCATTTCTCCTGCTGTGTGCTATGTAAGTAAGTTTTGAAGAGCTTAGTTTATTCAGGAGAGAAAGCTGACAGTGAATAATATCGAAGAGAGTGCAAGCTTGTGTTGCCCCAATTAGTCATGAAGAAGTATATAGAAAAATATGAAATGCAAGGAACCTAAGACTGGAAAAAAATCCTTTAGATTGGGCTGCACTGTACACAAGATACTGTTAAACATTGTACATTGTTCTTTATTTGATAATTGTAGAAGAAAAAAACTGTAACTGATACAAAACTGCTTCTTAAGCACCTTTCATTACATTTATATTTTAGTTTAGATCATGAACTTGAAGTCAAATAGGGCTTTCCTTATTATTGTGAGAAAGTGCGAAAAATATATTCATGTATGTATAAAAATAATGTAAGCTGATTATTATTAAGGATAAATAGCTGTGAATAACACAATGACATTATATTAAAGACCACCTCACTATCATCCTTGTGCCAGACTGTTTGTACACTCGATATCAGAGAAGCACATGGCTAGGTATTACTGAAAAATAAATTATTCTTATAAATGGTGAGATTGAATTAAGCATTGCCAGAATGAAAATGCAATTCTTCAAAGATAAGTTACTCTTTAAGATCATATACTTTAAGAAGTGTTTATGTTTTTCTTTTTAAAGAGCTGTTGCAGATTTAATATTTCTTCTGTAATAGGATGTCTGTGCACTTACTATTAAGCCATTTCTCATATAGTTTCAATGTCTATTCTGCACTTTTTGTGCACCACTAAAATTCATTGCCATTTTAGCAGAAGTTTAGTATTATAGAAAATAAAGAGCAACTTTAAGTCACAAAAAATGTAAAGCATTATGTAAGTACTTATTATATATGTGTATGTCCTGATTTCAAACACTGCAATACCTCTTGACCAAAACAGACTGCTGCACAGTCATACGTTTTACGTACTCACCAAAGCTGGAGGTTTACAGTTTTCACATTTATCATTAATACTCTGGGATTATGCAGCTGAAGATTTGGACCGATTAACAACAGTGCTTTTGTTTATATGGCATCTGGTGACAACTGTATTATTTCTTGCCTTTTCAACTGTCCACACTTGTGCAATAAGCTCAACATCCTGTCAGGTTTCGTCATGTATCCTCTTTATTATTAGATTGTGTGAATCTGTGTAGTTGTAAATTAGAATTACCTTTTTTTTTTTTTTTTTAAAGTTGAATGCCTCATCACAGTAAATATAACATGGTTACCATGTCAGTCGGGCATGAATAATCAAGCCCATAATAAGGGATCTCAGGTATGCTTGGTATCTGGCTGGAAAATTAAAATTTTAGAAGTTAATGCCACCAGGACTGTTTAGGAAAAAGCTGCAATACAGGACCTTGTAATTTTTTAATATTTTTTTTTAAGGCTCAGAGGGAATGCATAAGGCATCTGTTAGTATCAAAATGTCGGTATATTTGATTGTCTTTCATGTACACACATTTCTACTATCCTTCAGAAAATTCCCTTTGAAAACATGATAGCAGGAGTCTGGTGTGGTTGATCAGGACTATCTAAACACGCCACGAGGTTTAGTGTTTGTATACTGTGTTTGTCACTGTGATGTGGGACCTGCTATATTTGCAATCTTCATAGTCTAAATTTTCTTTGAAAAGTAGTTAGCAGCACAACGCAATCCTGGAACTTGGCTTATGTTTGTTTTCATGAGTATGCAATAATCCATTTTCATAGGATAACTTTGTGAGCTGCAAAAGTGTAAATGCCATTCCTGCTTTTCTCATTCCAGGTGCTGAACTAGCTCTTTCTCCTTTGCAAGAACAATGACTCTGTTAGTCAACAACAATCTGAGATTTAGATGCTAACTTTTCCCCTTGTGTTGCTGTGTATTGATCTTCTTTATCCTAATTTCTGTTTGTTTGTTGTTTGGTTCACTGTCTCTGAGTAAGCTAATCTGTTTAGACTTTTGTGTACACACATGGCTCTGGTTTAGGCTTTTGTTTGCTTTAGGATGGTAGAAGTTCAAGAGTGGTTGAGGAGTCTATTACATAGGGCAGACTCCTTGTTATACACACACCCCTGGGGACACTGGAAACCTTTGATAACTGGAGCTTTACCATTTGGGGTTTTTTTCCCTGAAACTCAGATTTGGTCAAGTGCAATTAATTTTTTTTTCAATGGCAAAAAATGAGTAACTTGGACATCATAGTCAGTTGGATTTCTTTTTGTAGGATGCCATAAGATGCCCAATTCATCCAGATCATTCCCTATTCCTCTTGATGCATCAATAAATGACTCCTAACTGCTTCAGATCCTCCCTTTGGCCAATATTCCACTCCTCACTGTTGCTTCTAAGAGCTGTTAAGGTCAGTGGGCGTTTTTGTTCTCTGCCATCTGTGTCTCTGCTAATTATCCCCGAGTTATAAAACAAAAACAAAGAACAGTGAACAAGTAAATAGAATAGATTGAATCTCTCAATCCAATATGGAAAGAAATTGCTAATAATTGCTAGTAAATTGATGGTAATTGCTAAAACTCATAGCAATTTGTTTGCTTCCATACAAACAAATTACTCAAATATGTTGCTGTGACTTGCATGTCCCCATTTCATCTCACACACTAAGTGGTTTCTACTCTACACTTTAAAACACTGTTTATATACAGTTCTGTAGCAACCTCACTGTATGACAAACTCACATTAACATCTCTAACTTGGTGTTTGGAGCATTTGCACTCACAGAAGGTCTGTCTGGAAGGCCCCTAAGATCAATGAGAATTTTTCCATTGCTATCAATATGCTTACTGTGAATCCCAAAGTGAAAAGTAACTTGCAGGGAGCCTGGATATTGAGCAGACTGGTACACACAAGTAGGAAGTGCCAGACTGTAAATTTCCAGGAAATGTTTTTGCTTCCGAGCCAGACTGCTGGGTTGGTGTGAAGCTTCTGTCTGTGGTCTCTCAGGCAGTTGGGTCTACCAGGCATTTAGCAACAATGGCAACAAAGGCCTGACATTCATTCTAGCACTTTGACTTGCCACTATATTGCTTCACCCCACATGAGTGAATTTTAAATTTTAAAAAGCCCTAATGGTTGTTTTATGCACTTTAGTAAGCAGTTTTTCTTTTAAACATGTAACATATGCTATGTCTATGTATTTTTCTTCTCTTTCACTGCCCTCTCTCTCCTTTCTCTAAGAGAAAGGCAATTTTAACAAATTTTCCTCTGCTGCGCGTGGGAACACCATCCAGACTTGTGCTGCGTCAGTCAAAGCTCATCACTCCGCAGTCAGGCATATCAGCTTAATCCTGCCACAAAGTCCAGACTTTCTCAAAATCTGAGAACTGAACTTGTCAGCCAACAAACAGCATCAAATTCCACGTTCCACATGTTGAATGATGAAATGTTTATACTTTATCTCTTTTTCTGGCTTCTACATTTGCAGCAGTTCATACATTTCCGTGATGGGAACTTCAAAAACTTCCATTAATTATTAGTAGCCCTGTTCAGAGAAACTTAGCTGGTATCATATTCCTCTGGAATATTCAGCTCTGTCAACACAGTACAAGGTCAGTTCTAATTTTATCAGGATTCACTTTCCAAAAAAAAAGCCTGAAATATTGTTCTGACAATATTATAGCACTCTAATTTTAACAGTTTGCTTTTTAAAATCCTCCATGCTTTTTTGTCTAATGTGCTACAAATTGATTCTAAACACTAGCTGCTAATAGTGACAGGGTTTTCCACAACCCTAAACTGAAAATTCTTGCAGACATTAACTACTAATTTAATAAGCACAGGGCCTGCAAAACAATGCAATCCTTAGCTCTGATTTCCTTTACATTGACCTGTCTGTCAGACCAAACTGCATTCAGTTAATCCCACTGCTCCAAATTAAAAACTAAAATCTTGAAATTCGCTGCCCCTTGAGAAATTTTAACGGGGGCTCAATTCAAAATCTAGGTTCTGTCCTGCTGTTGACTGTACTGGCTTGAATAAGCCTCCTTGAGAAGCTTTGTGGTGTCCTCTGCTAAGTGTCCTTTGGCACATAAAACTCAAATGGTGAGAAAGGAAGGTAAAATCTGTTTGCCCTTTCTTTTTTTAAATGGAGGTAATTATAGCTGCTTGTTAATTCCACTGAGAGGATCAAATTCTGCTCTTTAAAGGCAGTATAAGTCCACTGAAGCCATCTGAATTGCTCCGAATTCAACCCAGGTAAATGACAAAATAATTTTTCCCCTTGGACTGCAATGGCACAGTGTTAAATGCTTTAAACAGGAAATCAGAACTCCAAAAGACTAAGAGTTAATCAGTACACAGCTGAATATATAAACTAAATAAATTAGCCAGGACATATTGTACCCAGAGAAGTGGTGCCAAGTGTAGCTATTTTGAAAAGCTGTCAGGTGGAGGCGTTTGGTAGTTTGCATAGCAGATACAGACTGCTGAATGCCTCCCTTGAGCCTGACACCTTTGATGTTGTATAACCTTAATTGAGATCCGATTCAAAACTCCTCTCCCTCTTTTGCTGTTGGCAGTCACGTCTACTTGTGAGTGGACAAAACTCTGGATGTAGTAACTCAAAGCTGTAACTTCTCGTCCACAAAATGATATGTGATAGGAATGCTTAGCATTGAAACTGCTTGGAAAGATTAAAATAGTACTTGTCATCTCTTTCCTGAAAAAGAAAATAAACCTGATTTTCTAAACTGAACAAGATCTTGTATAATTATGTGACAAAGTGAATACCAGCTGCATAGCACCAGAAGTAAAGGGTCTAAAATATAAAAGCCAAACAAAACATCCAAGTCTGTCTACTTTTCTCTTCGTTTCTGCTGAAATAGTTGGCACGTATGCATAACCCACCGTATGCAGCACATCTGAATTAAGAGGCCAAATGTCTCTAAAAATAATTGTAATACTAATTGCGAGAATGATGTTGTCTGTTAAAATATACATACCAAGGACATGAGTCAGCAAAAAATACACCCAGCTGTTCTATCCTTGAAAGTCATGGGGAAAAGTTCATCCTTTTTTCCTATTTTCCTTTTATGTTCCTCAAGGACCACAGGTCACAGTTTCATTTTGTCCTTGTGATCATTAACTTCAAGGAATAAGAAGAACGATTTCACCAGAACACCTCAAAAGAATTACAGTCTTGGGTTAAGTTCAGTGACTCCTACTCTTTGTACCCCTCTGAGCTGTGAAACAGACCCTTTTCTGCTCACCTCTGTGCTGCCACAGCATCTCCCTGTTTTATTGGCCCTTCTCCCACCTTCTGTCCTTTTGCCAAAGCTTTCACATTATGCTGCTTAAAATCTTTAGACTATCTGGTGCTTCCTTAGGATGTATTCAGCATTTTGATTTGCTTTGAAGAATATGTCAACAAAAGGAGGAAGAAGATAGGATATGATCAGAAAGCCTGGATATTCAAAAGACACTTTCAGAAAATTTCCTTTTCAGAGTTTATGTTTTCTCTGATTTACTCTGAATGTTATTAATCAAAAGAACAAAATTAGAAGTTGCCATTACTACCTGTAGCCACTGAAAATATTACTTCCCTGGAAGTGTATTTTTTTCTTCAAATCTTTATTTCATACTAGAAGAAATTAATTAATATCATGGGTTTTTATTACTTTTAAATCTTATTAGAAATCATACTCAGTAGCCTTTTCTAACTGCAAACCAGTTTATAGTGAAGTATTCCTTGGTTAAATTGGTATTTTAACCATACTATTATGACTAGCTCTGGCAGTCACTGAAAGCAAAGTACATCCCCAGATTTCTTATTCAAATCTGATAACACAATATATACCACTACTAAACTAGAGGATGGATCTTTAGGTGCTGTATATGGAATTAATTCTCTTGAAGCAGTGGAACATCAGAACCATTCATCTATTTTAACAAGCATATAATTAATTTGTTTCCCTATTCATGGTCAGTTAGGTATTTCTGCTTTCTCAGTGAATTAGGAAATCATCCAAAAGATGCATGATTTCTACGTGCTTCTTTCCCCCTATTTCTTTAAGTGTAAAGAGAGTGTCTTTTCTTTAAGGACATGCCTTTTCTGCAGGTTCACAAAGATGAAATAGGGTTTTTTACAGTGCTACTGAAATCACAGGAGTCCGGAAAGGGAAAATGTCCTTTCTCATGCTGAGGACCTGACAAAGAGAAAATTCGTGGTTTTTCATAAGTGAGCTGCTTGAATGAAGTCAGATAGTTACTTAGGTCTCATTACGTGTGGTTAGTTTGGCTAAGAATAGAAGCATTCAAAACCAAACCTCGATGTCTTAAAAGCCACTCATGGGATAAACAACAACTTCTTTCTTTAAGCCATTTAATTTTTGCCATCAAATTAATATTTTATTATTCCTTAGAGCCCCTGACATGGTCTTTATGGCTTTAAGATGTTCAACACACCATATACACAAATTCTAAAAAGGGTCTTGCAACTCCATTGAGAAAGGGTGCTTTAATTTCCAGCAGAAGAAATTACCTGTGTATAATGTTGCAATAGTTTATTTTAAGTGAGAATGAGAGAGAGAGTAAACATATAAATAAACACAATTTCTGAATTGCTTATCTGTAACATTGGCTTCTTTTCATCTGTAAATATCTTGTTTAAAGCTGTTGATTGAGTCTCCTGCTGGTAAGCATATATTTTATAGCCTAAACAATTCCATATTTCACACAAGAGACTTCATAAAGGAGAGGGATTTACATTTTTTTTTGCTGATCTCAAAATTATCAGTTATTTTTTATAGAACTTTTTGTGTCATTTACCAAGAAGCTATTTGTGGCTTTATAGAAGCTTTCTTTTTCCATCAGTCATTCAGAAGTAAAATATTTATGAAGTCAAATGTTTTTTATCATTCTCTGATTCATACAAGCATGTTGGATCAAACTCATGATGTTCCAGTCCAAATAAATGTTCACAGTAATTTATACTTTTTTAATAATGTTGGTTAGATGAATTAAAAAATAGGATGGCATGAATGCATTGACAAACACAGATTAATATGGGTAAAATTTTCTAAAAGGATTTCTATGACTTAATTGTACTTTCTCTTGTTTCATTCTTGGTTCTTTTTCTGGATTATTGTAACTGCTGGAAAAACAAACAAACCAACCCACAAAAATGCCACACTTTGAGCAGTGATTACAGCAAACAAGCAGAAAGGTAATAAATTGTTTGTCAGAAATGACTAGAACAGTTGTGGCTAGGACACATTAATAGCAACATACAAAAGGATACTTAAAATTCTTTCATATTTTATACAAGTCAAATAATTAGCAACTTGTAAACACTGTGGGACTGGACTTGCTCTTAACCTAAGTTTATACACATTTTGGAAAGTTTTCTACACAGCACCTAGGGCATTCCATGAAGGATTTAGTCAGGTGGTTTTTAATAACACCAATGAGATCTCTTTATGCCTCTGTATTATGTGCTTCTATAATAACAAGCCTTTAACTAAAATTTACATGGCTCTATTTCTATCTAGCTCCCAAGACCTGTACAAGGACTGTTCACAGCTTTGTACTGATATGCTCTTACACAGCTCATTTTACGTTAATGGGGAAGTGTATTTTTTTTACAGAACATATGAAAGATATACAGTATAGCTTTCCTATCAAAAATATGCCAGGAAAAAGCAGCTACCAGTCTTAGTGGTCATTAGCAAATACCTGGATTAAATTCCTTATGGAGGGAATCTGATTATTAAGACAGCTTTCTACAAATTATGAGT
The DNA here is from genome assembly GCA_013400335.1 of Eurystomus gularis. Classification (NCBI taxonomy): domain Eukaryota; kingdom Metazoa; phylum Chordata; class Aves; order Coraciiformes; family Coraciidae; genus Eurystomus; species Eurystomus gularis. The sequence goes on along the minus strand of VZZY01012123.1, from coordinate 3,922 downwards.
AGACTGATTATAGAAAAACACAGAGGATTACAAGAGAGCGAAGGTATCAGAGCAAAAAAGAGCAGAGTTAGAGAGCTTAATCTGAGCTGAGCAGAATAGGCCAACTGCAGCCAAGCAGGGTAGGATGGCTCCATCAGAGCACAACAAAGTAGGCCAATAGTGCTGGCAGTGGGAAGGGAAGTATGAGCCAACTCCATCAGGGGGAAAAGACGAGCTGAGAAGAACAGTTCCATTGATGAAGAGTGGAATGAGACAGTCTCTTTAAATAGAGAATCAGACCATGCTCTGTAGAGAAGAGAATTGTACAGCAGAGGGGGCTTTAGGGTGGAAGCAGTGTTAAAAATCATGAAGTCCTCCATATAAGACAGATTGACATGCAGTATAACCTAGTGAGACAGACTGTTAAAGTGAGTGAAGCCATGGCTTACAGCTCTTTGAAATGTGTGTTGATCAATACTGCTAACAGCAAGATCAGTGACTCAACAAGTGCTTCTCACTGTATTTACTTTCCATCAGTGTTTCTGTCCTCTACTCTGTCTTCCAATGATACACTGAGAAGAGGAGACAGGCAATCACAGAACTTTTCAGGAATGATTTTGAGAGAAATAGAATCTAGTAATGCTTTCCATTCATCGCAAAGTATGATGTCAAAGCACAGTAAGGTGATAGAAGTAACTGTTCAGTCACAGACAAATGGAACACACAGTAGAGGTTTAAGGTGATTTTTTGGTGTATGTTAAAGTAAATATTTTCCATTCTATACCTCAGAAGTTATCACTGAAGTAGCAGGTACACTCTCCTTTGAATGACAAATTGCAAATCTGGTACAAGCAGATATCTTTGAGTAGGTGTTGGGGAGATGCACCATGCTTCCTGGGAAAAAAATAACAATTAATGGAAAAACAGTAGAACAAATACCTTTGTGTTTTAGTTTAAATATCTTCTCTTTTTCTGTATCGATTTCACATTACTCTGATTACTTTCTTCAGGTTAGAAGACTGGCAAGCAGTTCTTAAAGACAGGATGAGGCATGGCACAGAGCTGTCACTGACTTTCATGTTCCCCACTCCATGTGTATTGGTCATTGTGGCCAGAAGTCCACTGGTATATCTTATCAAAGGCAAAGCAGTGGCTGGAAACATAGATGTTAGTTTTTTCAAAAGAAATAATAATCTAGTGTTGTTACTATCTGTTAATTTTTTTAATTTGCACTTTATTTAGTTTAAAGAGTTGCCTCGTGAACCCCTCTAGAATTATACAGGGTGGATATTTTCCTTCTTCTTCTTCTCTCAGAGTTCGATCCACTGTTATGGTAACGATTAATGCCTGAGTATTAATTAGTCTTTCTTCATAATCCTGATCTTGGAATGACAGTAAGGAGGATTCCTTATAATGGAATGATGTAATACTCTGGGAAATTAGTCACTGAGAGTTCCAGTACAATAATGTTACATTAGAGAGAGATAATCACAAGAGGAGAAAGTCTTACAGTGACACAGCATGTCTATGAAAGTCTCTGGGTTACAGAATCAAAGTGTTTTCAGCAACCCCTTGTCCATGTGAAGCTCTAATAACGTCTTTCATCATGACATTAGACAAACCAGACTCAGTTTGCGTTATTCTATTAGCTTCAAGCCAGAGCTGCAAATCCTGGTTGTGTGTGATAACCTCAGTTGAAAAAAAAAAAAAAAAAGAAAGAAAGAAAAAAAGGGGGGAAAAAGAAAAAAGGAAAGTTCTCTTTTAATTTTCCGGGGAGTGTCTATTATAGGCAAATCACTTTCAAGAAATGAGGTACAATTTGTGGTAAATTAACATTCCGGAGAGTGAATAGTGTCTGAATCCCTGTCAGAGAATGAAGGTGCCCTGGAGACTTACATTTGAGTGTCCAGGCAAGCATCTGATGAAGTTTCGGTTTGGCCCATGCCTAAAAATGGTGGTGAAGTCATAACAAAACACTCAAAAATGTACGTGTAAAAGCCTGTAAGAAAAAAACCTTCCCTCAAGTATGTACAACAATTAGCAACAAAAAAGATGCAGAATAATGGAAAGATCACTTAGTATAATGTTTAATAGAAAATAAGCATGTAGGGAGCACTGGGAGTAAAGAAAGAAACATGATAATATATAGAACACCCTTACACTATCTCAGTTTAAATCTATCCTGAAAACTTTTCTGTTTTCACTGATTATTCAGGTTTAGCTTCCTCTTTCCTCATCTAATAAAGGACTTTGAACTGACTGCTTGATGTTAAAAGCAGTATATAAATTGAAACTCTATTATGCTTCAGAGCAGATAAAGATATTGCAAATGCAAAGAAAAACTTTCAAATGACACACACTACAGCTGGAAATGCAAACCACATTAATGCAAGAAGTTTTTGGTTTTTACATCTGCCAAAGGAAGAGAGAGGTCAAGGGTGAAGTTTTAAAGAATATGGGAAGGGATGTGAAACAAAATCATAGAGGATAGTAAAATAGCTGAATAACAAATGAAAGCACATACTGTCAGATGAGTCCAAGAGACCAGGCAAGAAGCCAGCAAATATGGTTGCAATATTAAAACAAGGGATGAAAATCATCAAGAAAATTATAGACACATTAAATGTCTGTATATGGAGAGGGAAAGGGGCAAAAGTATGTGATACAGAGGGAGTCATCAAATGAGTGCACAAGGTTATATTTTATAGCAAAAGCCGAACACTTGGGGTTTGTCATAGTCGGCACAGGGCAGCAATGAGGGCATCCTAAATATTAGATAAAATCTGGCCATATTGGAGTCAATGTGAGTTTTGACATTGACTCTGACAGAGCCAAGATTTCATTCATTAATGGAGGACTTTAATACCCACCTCAGTGAAGTAGGAAAAACCACTATTATTTCATTTTGTAGAGGGGAAACTTGGACGTCCAGTAAACCAAAGGTCATATTCTGTAAAGATTTGTTACCTCTGTAAGGTCTAGAGACTTCAAAGTTTAACAGCCGTGGATATGGCACGTAGACTAAGATCTTAAAACAAGATTTAAGCGTTTAGCTTTTCACTACAGTATTCATGCTGGGTACCAAACCAAGAGCACTGCCTTTAGCTAAGCCAACTGTAGTGATCTTACACTAGACATTTAGAAAAACCTTGGACTTCCCCTAGCCATGCCTAGCCAAGAAGCCCATTTCCTGGGTTTGGGGGTTTTTTTTGCAAAATCTCAATGAATAACTAGGAATAACTGGGAAATAGGTCTAATTAGCCCAGACTTGGCAGGACACAAGCACAGTCATGCTTGTATTCACCAGAAGAAATGCCAGAAGAAATATTAATCAGATCCCCAGTATATGTATAGGAAAACCTTGGGAAATGCTAAGTAAAGAAGTCTTAAAATTCAAGGTAAGAGGGAAACAATTCCTAGGCATAAGCATTTATTTGTATTCCTTGAATGAACTGTGCATGACTTTTTAAGGAGATGCTGGAGGACTTGTTGAATACATGTCATATTAAACAATTATTGACAAAAAACCCTCTGAAATGCCGGGAGTACAACCTAGAACACTTCCTCCTTTTCACAGTTGAATGCCCTGCTAAAATTAAAAGCTGTGCTCTCTCTTTTTTTTTTTTCCTGCTGGTGAAACTCGTCTTGCTTTATTTGCTCTTCACATTATTTGTTATGACACAGTGTTGTCAAGATAGGAGATGTATATTAATTCCAGAAAATCTGTTGACTCACTCATTGTGGTGGTTATGGCTTGTAAACTTCACAATGTGTGGAAATGAACATTATTCAGGAACTTCAGTGCTTCCTCACCTAGTTTTCAGTTTCGGATCATGCTTATAGATAGAGATAGAGATTTCTCCTTTAACATAGCTGTCAAAGCGTGTGCACAGTGCATATCTGTATATATCTAAAGACATTCCAGGTAGGAGGAAAAAAAAAA
>VZZY01012121.1:40660-71283 GCA_013400335.1 Eurystomus gularis | reverse complement strand
AAAGGAGTCGTATGAGACAGGTACATGTACAGCCCTATTTTTCTTTGTCTTCCGGTTGTTCACCTGAAGTTGTGCTTATTGTACCTAGAGTGAGCTTCAGATGGTTTGTTTTCTTAAGGTGCATTGTGAAATGCCTAATAAATGTTGACTCTGCTGTTCACGCAGAATAACTGAATGTACCAGCAACACCATATTAATACTCATGTGCGCACATACAAAAAGACATTTTTATTAACCTAAAAAAAATAGTCTTGCATGAACTTTTAGACAATTTCATGCACCATCAGTTCCTTGCAAAATGAAGAGATGTGCCCATTTTGAGGTGTGGGGTGTTAGCCTGTCTTTGTTAGCCTGACTTTATAGAAAAAGGCTATAAAGCACCGAAGTAGCTCCTTAATCTCAGGAACAAGATTTTGCAGTTACAATAGTTTTCTGAATACCTTCGCTCAGTACTCTGTAATGGTCAAAGAAAAGCATATGGAAATAAATAAGTAAGCAGAAAAAAAATATAATTGTGCATCTCTTAGTTGTTTTGTGTGACTCTCAAAAAGGGCATTATGGAACTGGGAAAGGTACAGGTGAGTAAAACGTTAAATAATTAGGGGTAATTAAAAATCACTTCTGTACAAAGAGTGGCAAGAATATTTGAACTCTGGAAAGAGTTAACGAAAAGTGAGGCAGTGTAGAAGTCTATAAAATCCTGAGCATCATAGAGAAAGGGAGTACAAAATGATTGTTTACTGTTTCCCAAACAAAAAACTAAGGGACCTCAAGTTAAGCTTTCGGGAATGGGGATCTGAGCTAACAGCAGGTCGTGTACTTCACATGATCCTAAACCATGAGGTAATGCAGAAACGGGAAGGCCAAATTCTGAAAGTACAGAGACTCGTCAATACGTCTAAAAAGTGTCACGCATCTCCTTTTGCCAGTTCCTGTTTCCCTGTAGTTCCTAAGTTGCTTGGCTGTGAGAGTGTGTTTTCTTGACTCACCATTTCTTTTTAAGAACGTCAGTTTTTTCTCTACTTATATTTAAACTTTGAAAACGAATAGGTAAGCCATTTTTTTCAACCACTTGATTCCTGAAACAAGAATTTAATGAGATTTTTTTTTTAAGTTTGAGAGGACAAATTCCTGATTGTAGATAATCTGCCTCCCAACCAGATAAAATCATAAAGTGTCAGACCACATCTGGAGTTTGTTGAGATTTAGAGAAGTTGTAGTCTCTGTTTCCACTGCGTAAGAGGCGGTGGTCTGAACTCCTAGCATTTCTTAGGTTGGCAGGGATATGTGCCATACCTATAAATATTAGTTCTGAGCACTTCCACTATTGGAATTGGAAAGATACCCCTCAGAACCCCACGTTTGTTTGTTTTTTTTCAACAGGATAGCAGCAGCTTTGGCTTCCTGTGCTACAATATCTAATAGTTGTCTCTTGAACTGCTAGTCTGTTGGAAATAATCTGTAAGACTTCAGAAGAATTTTTAGATAATCATGGTTGAAAGTATTTAATAATCTCTAGATGTTTACCATTGATAAGTATTTTTTTAATGTCAATATTTGTTTTGTATCAATACTTGTTTTTTATATCAGTGTTTGTTTTAAGTCTTGACAAAGGAAATGCATCTTAAAAAATATTTTGACCAATGATTTCAATTCTTCCGGTTTTAGGAACTGATATTGCTGCTGGAGAGGAGGTTGCAATTAAGTTGGAATGTGTGAAAACCAAACATCCTCAACTCCACATCGAAAGTAAAATCTACAAAATGATGCAGGGTGGAGGCAAGCAAATTATTTTCCTTCTTCAGAGATTTAACTGGTTTTATGTCTTTGATGTATCTGCTACCTGGAAGTATACCTCAACTCTACTGTGAACGATGTAGAGTAGCGGTTCCAAATCCATGGCTACCAAACTTCATGATAACCCTAAGATCTTGTGGTGTTGCTCATGGTCCCAGAATATTTACATGTGAAAACCTCAGGCAACATGGAACAATGCTTGTTCCCGTCTGGCAGTATGCTTGGTTGACTTCAGTCTCATGGGTCAGTGAAAGATGGTAACCACTGTTCTGGAGTGTTTAACCCAACTCACATATTATAGTAGGACAACTGCAAACTTAATATCAGGTTAAGCTTTGTTATATACGCTAGTATTCTTTCTTCTGAATTAAAAATATTTCCTTGCTGTGGGAATTCCAAGACAAAATAGCATTTGTAGTAGGGAACAGGAGTGAAGCAACTTCATAGCCACTGCGTGGTTCTCTGCTAGGATAACTCATATATTTTGGAATTCTGCAAATGTAAGATTCCCATGCAGTTTTGGGACATCAGTGTGGTGTAGTTAAGTTTTGCTTCTGTTTCATAGTCCCTTGAATTATTCCTAAATGAGGAAATTATTCCTAAATGGTCTCAAGTTGTGTCAGGGGAGGTTTAGATTAGATATTAGGAAGAAATTCTTCACTGAGAGGGTAGTTAGGCGCTGGAATAGACTGCCCAGGGAGGTGGTGGAGTCACCATCCCTGGAGGTGTTTAAAGAACGAATAGATGCGGTGCTTGAGGATATGGTGTAGTGATTAGAGAGATGCTAGGACAAAGGTTGGACTTGATGGCCCTGGAGGTCCTTTCCAACCATAATGATTCTGCGATTCTGTGATTCTATACTTCATTTTACTCTGTACCTCAGATGCAAAATACATTAATTGTACATCTAGAAATGTGTATTTGTATTTAGTTACTTTTATTTCCTGCCTTATTCATCTGCTGCCTGTGTGTAACCTGAATGGCCTTTGTAGAATAAAATGCTTCCTTTTTGGGTTTATAAGGCTATGATGGTGGGTTCTTTCTGAAGATTTATGCTGCAGAGGCAGGTGGCAGAAGTTTAAGTTTTCATCCAAATAAGAGTTTCTCTCTGAAGGGAATTCAGGAAAAAATAATGCATATCAAGTAAAGGTAAAAGTTTAAAATAGTTGAATTATACCATTTCGCTTCCAAAATGCGTAAAATTAACTCAAAAGTAAAGGCATTTGAAATTCGAATCAGGCTACTTACATACAGGTTCAGTTCAAAATACTTGAGCAATTCTGCAGGTTTGTGTAAATTTTTCCATAAAGCAAGGCTAATTTTAGTGCTCTCAAGCTCAATGTAGAATGCATCTAATAAACAATGGTACTTTGCTAGATACTCATCAACCAGCAAATACAATGAAACTGGAGGAAAGAGAAGTGAAGCAAGGATGAAATTTCATCACAAGTGGAAATGGAAGAGAGATATATTTTACAGTGATTTCATGGGCTTTGAAACTAAGAAGTTAATATCTAAGGCCTTCTTCAGTCATAATAGTCATTTGTCAGTCTTTATTTTTAGACTTCCAGTTTACTCCTTATTGCCGTCATGTAGATTGCATGAGTATTAATACTTGTAAAATGCCTAAGATTCAAATGTGGCAAAAATGCTAAATACTTTCAAGTTACAAACTAAGCACAAAGACGGGGAGGTTTCTGGGGAAGAGGAAAAACGCTAGTTTGGGACCACTGTTGCAATAATTTTGTATTGGTTCTGCTGTGAAATTGTCAAACTTTTCATTTCAGAATGGCTGAATGTAGCCTAAAATAATAAGCTTCACTATAAATACAACCATTCACAGTAATGACCCTCTTAGAAGTCATCTTAAGAACCTTGAAGATATGTGTGTGTGTGAACTGTATAAATCAAATTGTTATACTGAATAAACTGTTTCCTTTTTTTTCTAGTGGGTATTCCCACAATTAAGTGGTGTGGAGCTGAAGGGGACTACAATGTAATGGTAATGGAGCTGTTGGGACCGAGTCTTGAAGATCTCTTCAATTTTTGTTCAAGGAAATTTAGTCTCAAGACAGTCCTGTTGCTCGCTGACCAAATGGTAGGAAACTGCTTCGTTGATCTTGGTAGTGCAGTATGTTGGGATATTAAAAAGTCTGGAGAGATCATAACCAACTATGTATTATTTCCATAATTGAGGGGTGAATAGGCTGTATCATTAGAGAACAGCCTATACATGAGTTTTGTTTCTGTAAATAAGAAATGTCTCATTTAGAAGTGATTGCAAGGTTTTAATTGGAATTTTTAAAAAACTGGACCCGCACTGTTTGCAAACCAGCTGTTGCATTGCTCAAAGACAAAGAAATTCCCCAGGAAAGTTTGTGGAAACAAATGTAAAGTAGATACAGGGAAAGAGAAGGAGGGAAGGTCTGTTGTGTTCTCTTTAATGCCTTGACATTTTACAATAAAAGGTTTCTTAACCTCTTTTATCATTAAGACAGTGTTCCTAGTGTTTTTATAATAAAAAAGAGGTATGCCCAGTCTCTTGATGATTTATTTTTTTCCTCTGTATTTAGATTAGTCGGATTGAATATATTCACTCAAAGAACTTTATCCACCGAGACGTCAAGCCAGATAATTTTTTAATGGGCCTGGGGAAGAAAGGCAATCTTGTCTACATAATAGACTTTGGATTAGCGAAGAAGTATCGAGATGCTCGAACTCACCAACATATTCCGTACCGTGAAAATAAAAACTTGACAGGAACTGCCCGTTATGCATCCATCAACACTCATCTCGGAATTGGTGAGCTGGGGAAAGAAATACATAGAAACTTTAGAAGCGTTGATGCACATCATTTTAGTGCAAGTAGATGTAGCTTTATGGAGGCATAGAAGACAGTCCTTCTTTCTGGCACTAACAGTGTAGCATGCTTGGCCTTGAGTCTCTTGTTTGGGTGGGATTCGGTCAGTTTGTAATTCTCAGGAATTGACACATTTTTTAATAAATGCAAGGGTGATAGGCTCTTTCTTGTACTGGATGAGTGGTTTTCTAAGGGTTTTTATGACAGTCTTGTTGCACAGTCTTTTGTTTTTCCAGTAGAACATGAAACCTAATGAGTCCACTTTTTTATGCTGTTGTAGAGCAATCTCGCAGAGATGACTTGGAGTCCTTGGGCTATGTACTGATGTATTTTAACCTGGGCTCCCTCCCCTGGCAGGGACTGAAAGCAGCAACAAAGAGGCAGAAATACGAACGTATCAGTGAAAAGAAAATGTCTACACCCATTGAGGTTTTGTGTAAAGGATATCCTTGTAAGTTACTCTTTTGTGACGTTAAGCCTACCTGTTCATATTTTAGTGGTATCTCATTTTTCTTTACACTGAATTCTACCAGTCTTTTTTCCTTCTCTTTTTTTTTTTTTCCTTACCCCTGCCCCTCCTCCCACAATTTGGCACATCTGTGTTAAAGATACTGTTGTTTCAAGACTAGGATCTTTGTGTTCATAGACCATGTCTAGTTATCCCTTGTCTTAACTATTAGTAAACAATCACTGCAGTGCCCTCAAGTCAGAGGGTAGCTTGGTACATCTGACTTGCACTGTGTTGTGTGTTCTTGTGTCTTTGCTGGCTGGGTAACTCTTAACAGACAAACAGCTTTTTGAGAGACTACATGTTTCTTTGTATGTGCAGGTACTGTTTCTTGGATTAATCGAATTGTATAGTCAGATGCACCTCTGACCTATTGCAGTTGTTTCACTTGCAAATTGTCATTCCAGGTTCGTCTGGTTTAGCCTTTTGAAGGTCAGCATCTGTGAGAGGCATAAGAAACCCTCCTATATCCTAGCATCATGCCTCAAAGCTGTTCTGGTTCTCAGTTTGGTATTTACACTACAGTAATAACTAGGCATTTTTTAGCTCTGCAAAATGACACTTAAATCTGTTTTAAAACTTATGAACATTAGCTGCCATCAGAGAATATTGTTGGTCTTTCATGAAGAGTTTTGTCTCTATTCTTTCTATGCTCTTGGCTTTGGCAACTAGGTACGATAATGAGAATTATAGCTTTTGTTAGAGTTGTATGAGAACTTACCATCTTCAGTCTGTTTCAGATGTCACTTCAGATGTTTTCCTTTAACTAACTATGTTTTTTCTCTGGGGTTAACAGGCAGGGAACACTAATGAACTTTTCTTTTACTGTTTTGTTAGAATTTCTTTCTTAACATAAATTACTAATTAATTATTTGAGCCAGAAAGACTTGAACTCAAAAGCTGGTATTTTGATACTGCTATCTTTGGTGCATTGAATTCACAGCAACGTTCATTTTTTGATACATAACTAATACTTCCTGTGCCGTATAAACACAGCTGTTCAGACTATTGCAAATCTGAAATTGTGGCACAACTTATATGGGAAATTTATATGGGTCCCCTAGTTTTTGCATGTTTTGTGAGGTATGAGACATGAATCTTTATGTGACTTAACAACAAAGAGATGCTATTCTGTGTTGTGCAAGAAATTGTGTTTAGAGATATTCAAAGCAAAGAAAGGCAAAATCAAATCTCTTTTCTTTGCTCATCTAGTTTTAAACCTGTCTTTCCCTCCTCACCCCAACTTTGGTTAAAGAACTCAAATATTGGGTCCTCTCTGCTGTTGACAAATGAGATCTTTGCCTACCGTGTGATAGACAAGGAATTCCCTTTTTGGGATTGACTTGCTAGATGGACTATAGTGTTGCCTTCAGTAGTTTTATAGTATTAAGTCATTGTTCTTTTTCTTATGTTTAGGGGATTGCCTGCTTGGTTGGTTTGGGGTGGCTTGAGTTTTTTTGTGATTCAAAATTATTAAAAGCAATTGTGAAGCGGAAGGAAAAAACAGCCTTTTTTTTATTACAGCTGAATTTGCTACATACTTGAATTTCTGCCGTTCTTTGCGTTTTGATGACAAACCCGACTATTCATATCTAAGGCAATTATTCAGAAACCTCTTCCACCGACAAGGGTTCTCCTATGACTATGTATTTGACTGGAACATGCTGAAATTTGTGAGTAGCTGACATAGCTTTCTAACCCTCCCCCCTTTTTTTTTTTCTTTTTAAATAGTATTGATTTGGGTCTTTTACTGCATTGTTAGTTTTGAGTATCTGAACTGATGCTGTAGGATTGTATTGCCTTTTTCCTTCTGGAAGCTCTATTGTCTAGAAAAAAAGATCAGGAAATGAGGAAAGGCAGGAGATACAGGAGCCATGAGATGGGGATTGAATGACAACTAAGTTGAAGTTTGAGCATTTTAAATGTGTAGGGCTTCTGAGATACTTCCTTCATGGCACTCATCAGGCTAGGTTGCGGAGTTGTTATTTTCTCTCACCTTCAGCCCCAGGTTCTTTGCAACTGTTGAGACGATGTTCAGCTGCCATAACAGTATGTGCGTACATTAGCATTTTGAAGACTATACCAGCAGTTGTATAAACAAATTTTATGGCAGTTTTCAAGAAACTGTGCCAAAATAATTAATGCCCTAGCAAACTTCAATTCATGGGTTGTCCAGTTCTCTGTTTTCAGTATTTTTATCCAAATATATAGTTGTAAGCTCAATAATCCCCCAAGTTGTTCACTAGTCTTGACCCGTAGGGTGCAAGCAGAGCAGCTGAAGATGCTGAACGTGAAAGGAGAGAACGAGAGGAAAGATTGAGACATACACGAAATCCAGCTGTGCGTGGTTTACCCTCCACTGCTTCTGGCAGGCTGAGAGGAACGCAAGATGTAGCTCCTCCTACTCCTCTTACCCCAACTTCACATGCTGGTAAGTAAGAAAATATCTGGATAGATGCACCTTGTAGACTACTCTAATTTGCAGTTTGTTCCTGGTCATTGGAAATTTGAAATTGGAATTAGGATACCTGAATGGTATTTGTCTTCGGTCAGGGTTTGGGTTTTCTGTAGATTGAAGGTAATTGTATACGCTGATTACCTGCCAATTACTACTTAGATTTATGTAAATGTAAAAGAAAGGCCTTGAGTTTCTCCTGTTTGACTCTGTGGAAGTTTCAGGTGCAAACAGCGGAAGTGTTAGTTTTCCAGTGACCGTGTTATAATCCCATTTCTCATTATGAGAATCTAATGCGTTTTTTCTCACAGCCAACACCTCTCCTCGGCCAGTATCTGGTGTGGAACGAGAAAGGAAAGTGAGTATGAGATTGCATCGTGGTGCCCCAGTCAATATCTCATCGTCTGACTTAACAGGCCGACAAGATACCTCTCGCATGTCAACTTCACAGGTAAAAAAGATTTCTCTTAATGGAAAAACGAGGGCCACTTGAAAAAGTGAATTTGCCAAAAGAACATACCAGCTAACTGATGTGATTTCGTACATTTTTGCAGAGGATGTTGACCCTTATAAATACGTGACATTTTAACTGAATGTTTGTGATGTGGCTGTAGACTACTGTAAATAAAAAGTTGGGGTGTTTTTTTAACCTTGAAAGCAGTAAGCATAAAGTACTCAAAGTGATACAGAGTCATTGATGTATGAGATGATGCAGGATCCTAGAGATACAGCATTTTTACCCACAGTTATGGTGTTTAGCTCCTTTGCTCATTGGATTTCTTGTATATGTTATCGTGAGGAAGCAGAGTAAGTTGGAAGCAGTTGTGAGTCATGTTTCCAAATCAACAGACCAGAAAATACTAGTGCGGAATCGATAAGCAGTAGTTGGTGAAGAATTGAAAAGTGCAAAAGTGAAAAAATGTAGTCTAGTACTGTAATTCAGAGCAGATAAGAAGCCGTGGATGATGAATAGGTCACAGAAGGCTCCTTTGAAGAGGATGGCCGGAGGATGAATGATAGAGTGGTTCGTAGCCATAGTCAGCAAATCAAATCATCCTCATTGGTCACCATGACTTAGTAAAGAGATTTTAGGAATACTTCTTTTTGAGACAGCCAAGCAATGTTTAAATGTATTTTTACCTCTTTATGCTATAGCTGAAACATTCCTTTTTTAAGGTATTCACACAGACTTGTCCTGAGCACTGTGTGGCCTGGTTTTGTACAGCTTACCTTGCCTACAGAATGTGGAATCATCTGTACTGTAGGCATACTGCAACATTACTGGGAGAGCAGTTTGTTATGAGGGCTTGCGTAGTCACCTACAGGTTTTTCCGTCACATCTCAACGCTGTGCTGGAGTTCCAACTGCATAATTTTGGCCATGAACTCATTTTGTTCCTCATTGACAGACCATATTGAAAAAAAACCTCATTTTGGCTTCATCATTTAATTGGCAGAAATCTTTTGGATAGTATGTGTTCTTACATATAAAACATATAAAATCTTACAGCTAGAAGGAACACTCTTTTAGATGGAGGCTAGGTGTTTATCTCTAATGAAGACTGAGGGTGGGTGAACTGAATTGGAGACAATTCTATAACAAAAGTGAAGTGGGATTTTTTGGGTTGGTTTGCAGCTGAATTAGTAGTTTCACCGTGTAGCTACACAAATGTTTGTGCTTGCACAAGGGATGAATGGTTCAGGAGCAGAAATTACTGGATGAGAATAGGAGACAGGTGAGGCTTTGTTTTTTGTTTTGGTGGCAGTTTTTGCCAGCTTAAATTGTTTGCTGAACTACAAGTCAAGCCACCAGAAATTCTCACATTGAAATATGTTATGGCTGAAGTTTGTGAACAGGGTGAGGCCGAATTGGGTAGAACTGCACATAGTTATGGATCTTGTAAATATGCATAATAAATACCTGATAGGAGGATGTAAAGAGTGTGCAGCCAGACTCTTCTCAGCAATATCCAGTGAATGGACAATGCGCAGTGGGCACAAATTGAAATACAAGAAATACCATATAGTCATAAGAAAATATTTTTTTACTATGAGAGTGGGCAAGGATGGCAACAGGTATCCCTAAGAGGTTGTGGAGTCTCCCTCTTCTGAATTAGTCGGAACCCAATTGGATATTGTCCTGAGTGACCTGCTCTAGTTGTCTATGCTTTGGGTAGTGGGATCGGGCTAGATGATCTCCAGAAGTCCCTTCTGACCTTGGCTGTTCTGTGAGACTGTGATGCTGAGTTGTCCCAGAATGTTTACTCAGATGTTAAGATGGTTTCCTGGTAAAGTGTGTATGCCCAGGGTTGGATTCTGGCATTCTGAGCAAATCTCAACTGTTTTGTCTGTGTTACCAGTCAGAAGGGAATAACAGATGTAAGCGTAGTGATGTTACTTGACTGTGTTAGGAGAGATTATATCTGATTTTTTTTTGCTATATTACTTCATGTAGCTCAGTGTGCACATGACACTTTTCTAAACATTGTAAGCTACGAGTAATCCAGGTGAGTTTGCAGATACATTTTGCCTCTGCCTAACTTGTAAAATGGGAATACTTTGAGATTGTGTAGGACTGAGGGGGTTTTTTTGAGTCATCTTCTGTATGATGTAGGCCAGCAGTACAGTCTGGCTTAATGACACATCTCCATAGCTGCCCTTTTTAACATTCTGCTTGAAGTATGGGATCACTCAGTTGAATTCTTCGCAATCCCAATAGCAGCCTCGTTGAGATCTTCTCTTGAGTTTGTTAGAATTAATAATTCACCATCTTTTGTCTTCATTTAGTTCTTATCAAGGCAGTGAACCACTGCTGGTCTCCATTCATGGTGACTGAACAATAGCATGTGACTGTAGTATAATTTAAATGGCTTCCCATGGGCCTCTCAGATTTGGAAGGCAGGGGAGATTTATATAGACTTTACCTTATAACACTTTCCCTTGAGCTCGTTGGAGAAAATTCACTTTTCATTTTCTCAATTCTTGCTTATTCTGTAGCAGGCAAGATGGCTCAAGTTGGAAGTTTTCATAGCTTATGCTCTTACTGTCTTGGTAACATTAAAGTAGTTCTTACATAATAAAAATATATCCTTAAGCGTTAACCAGGTTGCCAATTAAAGCCATGGGTTTCCTATTATCCTTATACCTTGTTCTTAGTAAGGAAAACGTGAAGTATACGACTCGCATGGCAAGGCTGTTAAGGAGAATTTTGGTTGACTAGATGTAAGAATATAGAAAATCATCCATACCACTTCTGATCTAGAGAACAGTAAAGAACAAACAGCAACTGTTTGTCTGTGCCCGTTCCAAGTGTGTTAGCTTCAAGTCTTAAGTAAATGTGCTATGAACAGTGGCTTCTTTTGCAGGAGGTGCTTAGATCATACTCCTGGTACAAATCAGCTTTTAAAGTTTGCTGTGCAGCTCTACAAATGTCTTATGTTAAGAACTACATTTGTTAGTGTTGTTATTTATAACTTGATAAATTTGTTTTGTTATTTTATTATATTTGGATGCCTTGTTTTGGTAAGGCATTGCTGCATCTGTAATCTCCACCTCTCATCATTCAGAGGAAGAGCTACTGCTTGTTAAACTCTGGGCAGAGGTTGCTGAAAGAAATAATGAAGGCTACTTACCTCTAAGTAAAGTTCTTAAAGATGACTCTGCATTTTTAGCTTTCTTTTTTCCAAAATAGATTCTGATCAGTTCAAATTGAAATGGAAAACTAAGGCTGAGAATGTAGATAACACAAGCCAAAATTCTCTTATGGAAAATAGGTCTTCTAGGAGAAATATAACACTTGGGGAAAAATGGTAATTGGTAAGGATAGCGAAATAGACAACATAGATATTCCCTGCCTCCAAGGTATTGTCCACATAGTACCTAAACAATTCTCATTATAAAGACTGGCACTTTGTAACACTATGTAACAAGTGTTTATTGGAGTAGCAACTAGCACGTCTACAAAACAGTTCATGAAACTTCAGTGTTTCTAATGAAATTACATAAATTTTATGGCACACACTATTCCGTGCTTTTCTTGATTATATGGAACTGAATGCAACAGCTAAAAACCTGCAAGTTGTGAGATGTTTGACAGAGATAAACATTAGTGACAGTATAGCAGTCAGGTAAAGCTTATTCAAATAAAATCTGTATTACTACAGTACTCCAAAACCTGTTTAGGGTAAAGGAGTGGAGCCCATTGTCTTGTGTGTGGGAACTATATTTGTGGTACGCAATGACTGAGGGGGCTTTAAATGCCATCTTGGAGAGGTTCGTATGTTGTCGTAGTGAAAGGGTGTAATTTCATCCTTGAATCTATGTATAATACAGTAATGAACAGAAATTGAGAGGTTATTTCATGTCATTAATGAGACGGATGCTGGAATATTATGCTTAGTTAATCTTCCAGTATCTTAAATTGTTGGAAAACTGTAAGTAACATGGAGAAGAGCCATAAAAATTGAGCTTGGGGAAGCAGATTGTACAATGCAAGAGTTTGAAATTCGTTGTCTTTCGCTTTGTCTGAAAGGCAAGAGGTCATCTTGACTTGTGTAGTATTTTACAGACAATGATTTTAACAGGAACTGACATTTATGCAGAAAACTTACGTGAAGAACCTACTGCTTAAAATTAAAACCACTCACATTTAGAGAAAAGCAAAACAGGTCTAAGTGAAGGCAATTAGCCACTGAAACAACTTCTAAGTAGTAAATAATCTGTCCCCTTTGCATCAACTGGATTCCTTTCTAGGGGGTGTATTCAGGTCTAATTCAAGCCTAAATTACAGGGCTCTGTGCAGTGAAGGGCTGTGATCTGTGCTGGATGGAAAATCATACCAGCTGTTAAAAGATACATCTGCTTTTCAGTTCTGTGAGTGAATTGTTCGCTAAATCTCCTTTATGTAGTCAGTCTTTACATGTTAAGAAATGTAATGAAGGAGGTGGTAAAGGAGGTCATGAGTATTCCAGTAAACACTACTTTGAATCACAGTTCTGTTGGTCCACATTGCACAGACTGCATCCCAAAATCAATGATCATCTCAAGAGTCTAGTTATGGGTGAGTAGCCTTCATTTCCTTTCACGGAAGGTTTGATCTGACGGCTTATGGTATGCAGCAAGTTTTAAAATTTTTTTTCCTAAATGTAGCATGTTCAGCATCTAACAGTCAAAGCTGTTCGTATTGGTAATAGAGGTATTCTCTCTGTAGTCGGAAGAAAAGATTGGAATACTGCACAAAGAAGTATTTTATTTAAGCTGTTTGACAGGAGTAGTTTTTAGAAGATGTTAGCCAACACTGGCATTAAACAGCTTCAGTGTTGTGCTGCTTCCCTGGGGAAAAAGCAACATAGCTTCCAGTGCCTCTGCATTTTCCATCTCTTCATGAGCAAATCTTTCTCCATATATCCATCTTAATAGGCATCATACTCTGCGTTGTTCTTCTGACCCTGTCAGCTTTCTTTGAGGAATAATTATTTGTTCCTTTTACATAGCTCTTATTATGATAGAAATGTCTTAGAAGTCCGAAATCAGAGCTCCTCAAAAGATACGTGTACTACTGCAAGTTTAGGTCAGATATTTGTTAGACATCTTTATATATTGGAGCAGCAGAACTGTTACAAATTGCTGTCTTTTCCCCTACCTCAGAATAGCATTCCTTTCGAACACCATGGCAAGTAGCTGCTCGTCTCCTTTCGTTGGAAGGCAGCACTGGGTGAGTGCTTCTCTTTAGACACCAAAACTTTGGATGGGGTGGGGAAAAAAAATCTTCGGAAACATCCAACTTCGCTGCTTCTCCTCACGTTATCTCATAGTACCTGTGCCTTCTGGTCAGATGCTTGATGGAGCATTGTTTTTTCTCTAACATTAAAGTAAATGTCCTTCCAAAAGTTGAATTACTGCTGCTGTTCCACTTGGACTCTTAAGCAGAATTGACAAAAATAGTGACTTTAGAAGTCCCTAAAATTGTTCAAGCATCAACAATAAAATAAAAATAACCAAGTCTAAATTTTAGCTGTGGGGATTACATGTCTTTACAGGGATGTTCATGCAGCAGCGTGCCATCCATTTGAAAACAGATCTGCTTCAGAATCATAAAACCAAAATACTTGTATGAAGACTCAATTGACTATATTATTGAAACGAGGCTCTTTCTTGTTGTGAATGGAATGTTCTACTACAGCTGTATCCATTTTTCACTGTTTTTTATTCTTCTCCATTCCTTATGAGCTGTCATTTAAAAAAATACTCATCTCTGTTTAAAATAACATTCACATACTAATGAGAATAGTTTGAACAAGAGCATCTCAGAGGTAGACAAGACTTGGATTTGGTTGTTTAGAACTCCTTTCCACTGTTCAGTACAGTAGAATTTTCTGCCTTTCTGTGTGCAGCTTTTGGCTTTTTTAAGTCTGTTCTGCTTCTGGCAATAACAGGTTTCATCAGGGAATAACAAGCTTCAGTTGGAATCTAAACCTTAATGGCTGAAGGATGCTTTATTAAGTATTTCAGGAGCTTCTTTGCTTTGCTTCTTATTAAAAAAGGTTGTGAGATTTTTCTGTTCCTTAACAAATTCTGTTGTATAATTCAGTCTGCTGCCTCACTTTCTCTGTAATGCCTAAGCTTGCACTAATCCTGTATTTCTAATTGTTGAAGAATCCTGCTATTCCTCTTCCTGCTTGGTGTGCTTGGCTGACTGTGCATAAGCTGCTTCATAAACAGTTTGTAACATTAAAAAGATCCAACTGTAAATGGCAGCTTAACACTTTAAAGTCCGATTATCAGGCATTGATAAAAACAACAATAACAAAAAAACCCAAAACAAAAAAGAAGGCAAACCTAAAGCTTTGCATTGGAAAGCTTGTGTGTGGGAGATGGGCAGATTCTGATCTGCTCAGGGGTGTGCTAGCATTGGTTGCCCTTCACTGTATATCTTACTATTTGTTGCTTTTTACAAGTGAAATTAATAGCTTAAATACCGATTCAGCTAATTAGACATTTCTTGCTTCTTAAATTGCAATGATTTGTGGTTGTTCATCACTTTTATAGTAAAAAGTGTTACTGAAATAATGTAACACTGTTACTGAAATAGGTCAAGCTGTGGAAAGTAATGAAGTGTCTTAACAAAATGTCCCATGAAAAATGAAAAGCCCTTGAATTTTTTTTTTTTCCTTTACCTTTTTATTGGGTTGGTTTTTCCCACCCCCCCCTGCAAACTTAATTATTCATTGGATGTATTTCTTCACATTGATAGTGTTTTCACCTGATTTGTTCTTTCTTCTGTGCATGTTTATGCTCTATTGACTTTTTTGCAAAACATCCCCTCTGTCTGGAAAGATGAATTTTCCATGTTAACTTCTAATAAAATAGGAAAATACAGGGAACTTGGTGTAGCTGCAGTTGGGAGTGAAACACTGTATAGCTCCTTGAATTTTAAATTCTTTTGGAACACTTTTGGAAGCTAATTATTTAAAAGTAGTTGAGAGCCACTTGTATGTTAACTAGAAGGATGTGTGCTGATGTTGTCTTGTTTTTTGGCTTTGGTAGATTCCTGCTCGGGTAACTACCAGTGTTCTCCAGTCTGCTGTGCACCGATGAAAATTATTTTGCCATGGAAGGCAGATAATGCATGGCTGATCTCCTATGTTACCGATGGCTTTACTAGAAAAAAAATGCCCTAACCTAGAGCGGAAACATTAAAGTTGGAGTTCTCCATGTGTCTTAAAAGGCACTTGGAGGAACATGGACAGACTCCAGCAGCTGCCATTACAGGACGCTTTTGACAGAAACCCAATGACCTTAAGAGAACCCTGTGGTAACAGGGCTGGAAAAGAAAGATGGTTTACAGAGTTGACCGCCTGTTACCGGATGGCCATTTCAGTTTTCCCTCCACAGGCGGCAGACTTTACCCACTTTTTATTATTCTACTGTAATTATAAATCTTTTACTTGGTTTAAGAAAGCTTTTTGTATCATTTTGCTAAAATTATTGGCTTAATTCTCTGTAAAGAACTCTTGCTTTTGTCTGATTTAAAAATGTAGAATATAAACAAACCTAAACTAAAGAGAATGGCTTGACACTTCTTGTTTAAAAAAATTAGTCTGGCAGGGAACATGTAAATGAATCAAAACCATTTGACTCAGTTTAAACCGTTTACTCATTTCTGTGGTCCCATTCTGACTGAGACGGTTTTCTCATGAAATTTTTAAAACTGTTTTACGTTGCAGCTTGCTGTCTTCATTCACACTTAAGTTTCTGTGTCACACAAAGGAATTTTTAATATTCTTTTTCATAAAAGAAGGGAAATAAATACCCTGTGGAGAGTCTAATTATAGTAGAGATGGGGATAATGGATTTCTTTTTTGTAAAGACTATGAAGGACAAAGTGAAAGACTCTGGCATTTGAGGGATTTAGAATTTGAAAGCTTATCCTATCTCTCTGCTTAATTTGGGTAAATAGTTTCAGACATTGTTATTATTGGTAAAATTTTGTTTCCTGCACTCTGAGGCTGGTTAGCTTGGAGGGTATTGCAAGTTGAAAATACACATTGCTGCTGAATCTCCAGTGAATGTGCACGTTTCATTCAGCATCTACATGTATGAAAATAAACTAATAATTTCATTCAAGCCTTTTGTTTCATGCCAAGACTCAAAAAAGGAATTCTTAAAAAAAAAACCAAAAAGCCTAACCACTAAACAACTTCTTCTTGCTGTGAAATCCTGAAAATTTTTACAATTCAGGTGCACATGATATTTAATTCTTAACTTTATTCAACCTGAGCACGTCCAGAATCATTAGGAATTAATGACTCAATGTGCTTAGGTTGTCCAAAAAACTGTTGCAGGTGTTGTTCGCACCTGTTGAATGTGGAATATGGGAGATTCTTCATATCATTTGTTACTGTAATCAGTCTCATAAAATGAAAGTAAGTTTTTTGTCCGCACAGTACTTGGAACAGTATCAGAAGTACTGTTTATACTAGTGTGACTGAAGTAATGGGAAGTTCCACATTGGGAATGAAAGTATATAGACATTTCGTTTGTACAGTTAGGTATTTTGATAAATTCTTCCCTGCTTGAAAACAAGGGTTTTTTTAAAGGCCTGTTGGTTTTCAAAGTTTTAAGAAGAGTAATTTTTATTGTTTCAGTGTTAACAAATTCTTTTGGCCCTCTCAAAAGTCCACATATTAAGTATTGGTCACTCTTCTTTGGATGTTTTCAGAGCGTTAGCTACTTGATTGTGTGTACTCTGGGTCTGACTGGGGAAACCTGTGTTTGGGGTGAGTATAGTGGGAAAGCTTAAGGGTTTGATACATGGATAAATTTGCATAAGATAATTATTTCCTCAGTTACTATAAACTACAGTATTTTAGGCATGCGCACTACCATTTGAACAGTTTTACACTTCACTGTACTTTCTTTGTAAATATCTGTGGTTAATAATGTACTGTTAGAAGGACTTAAAAAGGCAGCCTCTTTATTCTGTCTGTATCTGGAACATTAGATTGCTGTACTAAAAGGTTGACTGCAGACTTCTAGAATTGTACTTGTGGGCAATCTTTCTCCTTCATAATAGTTAGATTCCATCATGCAGAAAATAGTTAGACTGTCTATATAAACCTGTGTATTGGAAACCAGTATCTCAGAGCACTTCATTTGTACTACCACTGTATTTGTGTACTTTAACAATTGTGTAAATACATTCATAATAACTTCTGTTCTTCTTTGGCGTAACTTACTTACAATGAATTCTTACTCTTTGTTTTGTTTTTTTTTTTTTAAGGGGTTTCTGTACCTACAATGAGCATTGTCCATTGCAAACATTTGAAGACATTGTCGTGGTACTAAAACTTTCACTGAAGGATTTTGATAGTCACAGTCAGAATGCAGCAGTTAGGGTATACAGGAAGAAAGAGAAGGCATTCACTGCTTTGCTCACAGAAAGCAGGTCTTTTGTCTCTTAAAAGGTAAATGTTTAGGGGTTTTTTGGGTGTTGCATCTCTTCCAGAGCCTTTTTTTACAAACACTTTATCTTATAAAGTAATACGTTGCGTATTGATAAAAAGTATGGGAGGACACTTGCTATTGAGGTTTGATCAATTATGGGAGATAGGATAAAAGCAAGAAAAATATTGAGTGCTATCCACAGTGCTCAGTGTAATAAGTCCTGACTGTTGCTATGTAATTCTCAAAAGTGTATTCATAATCTGAAGGCAAATGCCCATTGAAGAATCCTCTGTGTTTCTGATTAGCAGGCCTTTAAAAGTTGCGATGATATTTAATCTGTCTTCACAGTTTTCATGTAGAACTGGCTATGTGCTTTTATGTGGATAATGCCACTTGTTCTGCTCTTTTACATAATCTTGGTAACAGACATGGTTACAGAGTCCATGAACTCTTTGTGGTACCAGTACCTTGAAAACAACTGAAAATAAATCCTATGTTTTAGGAGAGATATTAAGTAAAAACATTGCATTAAGTAGAAAACATTGCCATATATTCTACATTAACTTTATGAAAGTACTCACTATGTCCCTTGGAGAAAGGCATGTATAACTCGGAGGCATCTCCTTCTTCATTCTCCAGTGGACGAAAGTATCATAAGCACAACTATTTGTTGTCTTTTGTTTCCACATGTTCCAGACCTGTGAGTGGCATCTCCTCCATAAAATCTGTCAATTTCATTCAGAAATTTAATTTTCTGACAAGACTCTTCACAATGAATATACAGATTTGTAAGTAGATGATTGGCTAGAGTGTACACGTTCACTTCAAGAATATTTATTTTCTCTTTGTAAAAGAAGGAAATAAAGAGGTTTTTATTTTGTTCTTTAACTCTTGCTTTACAAAAGAAGCACTTCATGTGTATGAAATACTAAGTGAAAACAAACAAAGCTGCTTTTTTTTTAATAGTGCTGAGGCATCTGGTCAGAAATCTAGATTTAGTCCAGTTGTGAGGAAGTGTAATCCACCATGAACATAATCCTACAGGAAAGTAGCTTCTAAAATTCACTGGAGGAGACAGGTTAATAACAAAAAGAGGCAAAGATAAACTCTTTGGTTTTCCATCACAAGAATGTGCTAACTGCATGATAGTAAATTCTGTCATTTCAGTCCACCTGGTAACATTAAATCCTGTAGCAGCATATGGCTTGATTTGGCCGGCAGGGTAGCAAAGCCTTTGGTTACACCTTAAGTCTTACCAGTTTAACTAAACTAGCATTAAAAAGGTAATCATATGTTTATTCAAACATGGAGGCTTATGTAAACTAGACCTATGAACTTTGCTATGTAAATACACAAAGAAACTTTCGAAGCTGAGCTTAGAGTGATTTCTCCAAAATTTCTAAGCAGATACTTAGAATTAGGCACGAATATGCGTGAGCCTTCTAGATAGGAAAATGTAGCTCTTGTTACATTAAAGAGGCTGTAATTTTGATTCACCTAGGTGTAGCCTTGAGATTATACCTTGAGGAGCCAGTCTTAGCTGGGGTACCGTAGGATCCAAACCCTCCCCCTGCCCAAGTGTATTCTTAAACTATGTTTTGTTAGGAGCTTTCAAATTCTGAAGAGCATCAAGACAGCTTGCTGGCAGCTCAGTACTCAAACTATTTAGGGCTTTATAAGTCATAGCAGTTCATAAAACTTTACCTGCAAACAAAACCTGGAGCAGCCTTCAGAGGACAAGAACAGTAATTTCTACATGGAGGACCATAAAATTAATAGCTATTGTTTTAAATTAGTTGATGCTTTAAAAGAGTCTTTGGGATCATTTACAGCAGAAGCCCAATTACATTTTGAAATTGACCAAACTGAATCATGGCAAAAGCAGTCCCCTTGCCTGTCAGCTTGGTGTCATCTCTTATCTCCTTCTCTGTAAGCACTCTGCTTTGGTATAGCTATTTGAGCATGTGCAAATGAAGCCAAATTTCCAAATCTGGGTGCTAAAGTTATTTTCTTTCTAAGCTTATTTTCTCACATTCACAGTTTTTGTCAACCAAATATTTATTCACATTTGCAACAGTTTACTAGAAAAGCATTTTAAAAAAAATCTAAGTGTAAATGTACACATTACATTAAAGTGCATTGACAAGAACCAAAAAGCCATCTCACTTGCACAAAACTGAAGTGTACTCCCATAATCCTAAAGACAAGTATGGCAGAGAGACCCAGACACACATGCCCGGGTCAGTACGTACTTACACTGTACCATGTGAGCGTTCTCCTGAAAGCCCTGTTTACAGTTGCTTTTCTTTGGGATGTAACAAAGATGCATACATGAGTGTATTTTGGATTTTCATTTTGAAGTCTGATTGCTTGGTTAGGGGAATATTGTCGTTTCTTTTTAGAAAATGATTTTACATTGTCTAACACACATGTTTGTTTGGATGGGATTTAACATAAACAAGCACAAGACCTGTCCAAACCTTAACACCACCTTCATACCATCTCAAGTCTCAATTTTAAGGAACCAGCTGCTTTAGCAGCAGGAACTGCTGAAGACTTGCTGTGATGTATTTAACGATTGGAGAAAAATAAAACCTAGAGATGGTGATTTTAAACGGATAGCTACATCACTTCAAGATTTTTAGTTCTGCTGACATCTTCTACACTCCAAATAGCTACAAGGTATTATATTTAGAAATTTTTAAAAAGCAAATTTATCTTTCTATAGGAGGAGGAAGGAAATAGTTTTTACTCTGCATTGCTCATTGTCTAGTAAACAGGCAAACTGTCCCTATTCTACTTTACCGGGTATTCTGCATGTTTGATATATAGAGATTGATACATATATAAATATATATGCACAAACTTACACAACTCTTAATATATTCTCTGTGTTACAGGCATTTATACATAGCCCCTCCCCCTGCATTAGAAAATGAAGGTCCCAAGATCCATTACATGATAAACGTACAATACTTTAACCATTAATCCTACCATACACAATTCATAGACTGTACAAAGATGTAAAAATTATGCTAGCCTGTATGCTAAAAGGCTGTCCCTTATTTTCAGAGAATTAATCTATGAAAACTATCTTTCAGATGTTTTATAGTATTGTTTTTTTATAGTTTCCCTCATAGACTTCTTAGATTGATGAACTATGGTGTCCGAAGAAATTCCATTTGTTCCAATAGTGTGTGATGCAAGAGCAAATTATGTTGCTGTCTTTGGGATGCTTGGCAATTCAGTTGCACAATTAGCTGCTCTCCTTTCCCTTTCCCCTTCTGTTTTTCTTTTTTCAAATCTTAAAATTTTAACCAGGTGAAGGTTGAACAAAAGGTTTGTCCAGGTAGGCGTTGCATGGAACTCCTCTGCTTGTGACTGCAGGCAGTTAGTGTCTCTTTAGCAATGCTTTATCATAGAATCACAGAATTGCTTAGATTGGAAAAGACCTTTAAGATCATCCAGTCCAGTCATTAATCTAACACCGACAAGTCCTTGACTAAGCCATATCTCTAAGCACTAAATCAATACATCTTTTAAATACCTCCAGGGATGGAGACTCCACCCTGGGCAACCCATTCCAATGCCTGACACACCTTTCAGTAAAGAAATTCTTCCTAATATACGGCTCCAACCATGTGTGTCCTCAGAAAATACATGAAAGGGCACATCTTACAAACTACTCTTAAGGGGATCTCAGCGCTGGTGAGATTAAAGAAATACTATACTAAAATACCTGGAGAGGTTTAAAAGCAATTCCTTGCAAATTTACGATAAGAGGAGTGAAATTAAGGAGCCAGCCTAGTCTTGCCGAGAGAAAGGGTTTCAATACCATCCTTTCCTTCTATATGTAACAGTTCCTAGCTGGTGTTCTAAGGCAGTGCTGGGAGCCTAAGGACTCGTTGCTTGCGCTTTTTTTTTTTTTTTAAACATCTTTGGGTATGAAGGAGGCAGATCTATAATATAAACAGCTCAATGTAAGGGCCTTTGTGGCTGTGTCCATGGGAGCAGGGGAGTACAGGCCTCAGCACAGCCTAGCATGCTGGCCTGCAGTTGTTCAGGCTAGTGTGCCTGGAGGTTTCCTTCCCATCAGTATATCAATCTCTTTCCAAGGAATTAAAAGCAGCTGAATGGAAGGAGGACTGGAGGACTAGCGCACACCTGAATGTCACCCCTGAATGGGACAGAATGGAGGCAGGAAGCTTAACTCACTCCAGAACTCTCAAGCCTGCCAGTTTTGATGTTGCTGAGAGAGCTGCATTAGGAGTTTCTCATCTCTGTGTTGATGCTTATTGTAAATAATGAAAAGGGTGTGAAATTGCTTAGCAAATTAAATTCCAACCCTTATTTCTCAGCAAGAGTCATGTGATTTGACCTCTCTCATGCAGTAAGCATCTCCGTCTCTCACAAATACTGCAATCCAGTGGTAGGTCTGTGCTGAAAATAGCACAAGAGCACTGACAGTCCTACTCAGAGTAATTCATCTTTGAATCAAGGAAAAGGACTTCTGTAGGCCAGTGAGGCACTTTCTGTGAAGACTAGATTTACCTCAGAATTATTTATGGTGTCCTGTTAAAATGTCTTTCATGTTTCTAGCTTAACCATAAAGGTATTGTGTATGGAAAATGAAACATAGTCTGGAAAGTCAGTATGCTAAGCCCGAATTTTTGACATGCTACTGTCTAGACAAATTGCTGAATGTATGGAAACATAAAATTGTGCCAAAACTTGAGGTCAAAGGAATAATCCTTTAGTTCTGTGATAACAGTATAGCATTATCTAGCAAAGAAATCTGGTGATCAGAACCCACAGAAACACAAAAATGGCTATTTGAGAATCTGAATTCACCTTTGGGAAGGTTTCTAGCTTTTGCTTTTTTGAAACACAACAGGGAACTGCAATCTGAAAGCTATAGCAGACCTTCATGTTTCATCTGAAGCAGCCTCCAGGGATATCATAAACTGGTATGTGGATTCCATTTTCCTCTTGCCCTTTCATATGGTGGCCTTCTGGAGCTAGCAGTGTTATGTTCCAGGTACTGATTTAGTCTTCAGCAAACTTGAGCTAAGTTCAGTCACCAAATTCTTATAATTAGGACATAACAGCGCAATTCCTGCCACTAAATTAATAAAAGTTTTAAAGTAACACGTTATATGCGATATAAAAATAAACAGTTTATTCAGTGCAGCGTCCATTTCTTTTTAAAATCACTCAAAAAAAAGATGTGATCCTAACTTTTTCTATGCAAGGTTGTCCTAACAATGCAAAGCCATTTTGAAGAAACTACCAGAATGGAAACCGGTATCTGAGATAGTTCCATTAGGGAATGGTTCATGGGTTTGGCACTTCATTGGATTTACTGTATGTTTCTGTTAAAATGGCCACATATGAAACAACTACTGATGGTATTTTTAAAGGGGATACAGGATTTTAAGAGATTAGAGATTTTTAGTTTTCAGTTATTAAGCAGAACAATTTTGGCACTCTGAAAGCCAATATTCCTTTGCTACCAACAGGAAAACTGAATCTATTACAATTAGTCTGTTTTGAAGACTGTTACTGCAGTCACAAAGCCTGGAGAGCTTTTTATAACCATACCTGAAAGGTGAGTTGCAGTAGCATGGCAAAAGATGACATTTCTTGAATGTGTTTGGGTGAAGAAAAAAACCAAAGAATACATAGAATGCTTTCTTTTTACCTTCCTTTTCTGTTCAGTGTTGTCACAAGGACTTTTCGCTTTCTGCATTTCTTCAAATGTTCTGTTGCTGGTTTGTCTCTTTCTTCCTCCCCCATACCAGTGTCAGAGAAGACTTTAAAGACTAGCCCTAGACTCCCTGTTCTGTTTCTGCAGTGAGCAGCAGACCCCATTCTTAATTGGTCCTTGTGCATTGCTGTCATAAATGTGATCAGCAATTCTATCGTGTTTCCCCAACCAGCACGAATGGCACCTTGAACTTCCACAGATTAAGCAAAAGACAAGGAAGTGGAGTAAATGGGGAAAAAAAAAATCTAATAAATAATCATGTTAAGACCTTCCTATGTTGCTAACGTTGCATTTTAAAGATGGCTAAAATGTTTCAAAATAATTCAGTCCCTTCTCTTAACTTTACTCACTCTAATTTATAGGTCATCTGGAAAATTTAGATTCTACTAAACCTAGTATCTGTCTTCTTTGTGTTACTTGTAGTCTTTTTCAGTGCTGCAGGGAAATTGTACCGAAAACCATTTCTGTAAACATAGGCTAGCTTTGTTTGCTTACAGTCTGTCAGGATTGATTCTGCTCATTTTCTTTTCTTTTAGTACTACCTCGGAATACGTGTGATCCGCTGAGGACAGTATCTGTAATGTGCCCTTCCATGTAGAGTATTTCTAGATGATAATTACAAAGATTACAGGTTTAGACAAAACTCAGAAATACATAAATTAAAGTAACAGATATTATCAAAATTAAATTAGGGCTGAGCCAGTTAATCTAAAAAAGTAAGAAATCCAAAAGCCTAATGGAGACCTTTAAATTCCTGAGGTTTTTCTCCATCTCTAACTCTTTCCCCTTCACAAAGAACACAGAAGGGAAATTACATTTAGACACACAATACAGCAATTTCACCAATATTGTCTGGAAACATACATATAATTCCACTTTTCTTAAAATATATTCTTCCTATATCTCTTCCAAGTGAGCAGTTTCTGGTGATGCATAGCAAGACTCTATGTGTGTTTATAAAAGCTTTTCTGGTTACATAAAAAGTATAACCACGATGCTCCACCTTTTACTGATACAGCTAATTTTCCAATAAAAGGTTGTCTACCTCATCACCTTCCAGAGAGACCTGATAAGCTGACCGGCCTCCAGTTAATAAAGCAGATAGCCCAGCCCTAAACTAGTTCTATTTCTAAAATAAATAGTGTTGAATTTTTTTTCTTTTCTAAATGCTTTGTCGGTTTTCCATCATGCTCACACACATGTTTCTGGGTTAGTTACAACTTCGCCATTTTTTTCAGGCTCATCTTTCAGAAACTGCTCCACTTCAATAGAGTCCACCTTGGCATCTTCAGGAGTTTTGTCTTCAGATTTGTTTAATTCCTCTCTTTCTGCTGCTTCTTCTTTTGTATGTGGTTCCTCTATATTTTTCTTAATGCAGAAGAAATTTCCCAAGGCCAATACAAGTGCTGAGGTGGTAACTTCAATTCCAGCAATAATAAAAACAAACATGTACCTCCCTGTTGCATCCAAGAGTTTTCCTGAAAAAGTCAACATTCCAAGTAATTAGAAAAAGTTATTAACTTGCAATGGGTTTTTTTTCTGCTTTTTTTAAACATTTCAGTGACTTCTGTCTAGAAATACCATGGCTATCTAAGCAAGTTTTTGAACTAGCATTTTAACAAGTTTGTAACAAAATATTTCTGTTCAGTTTAACATTTACTGATGTTGCATAGCATCTCAAAACACATAATCCCCTGCACACACAGAATAATGCAATTTAACTGGAGTAAGAACAGCCTAGCTTTCACATGCAAGAGATGAGACAACTGCTACATATTTCAGACCAAAATGTGTGCATTCATGGCCAGGATCTGTAGCATCAGCTTCCTCTCTCTCCCCATCTCATTTCCTTTCCTACATGGGTAGTCTACTGTCTGCTTAAAATGCAAATCTTATTTAATAGTCTTGTCTGGAGGGACTAACTGGTGTTTTAGTCAAGTTAAATTTTCATAGGACTTGGTGGAGGTAAAAGAACAGGAGGGGGGATGAGAACAAAGTGCCTCTCCAAACCTGAAGACCAGAGAAAGTAGTGCATAGTACTGTTTTTTTCCATGAGAGTTCTGTCACAACCAAGATAATAGATGCTTTTTAGTGTCTGATATAAACAGTAAACATTTTATGGCAGTAAACACTGGGGTTTGGGTTGGTCTTTTTATTTTTTTTAGTTCAAGGTCTGCAAAATTTTTGTTCTTTGATTAGTAATTGATTTACAATTTTGGATCAAAATTAATGAATTTGACAGTTTTGTAATATCCCCTTATTCTTGGGTTGTGAGATGTGCAATAGAAGCAGTCTAGCTCCCTTTAAACAGTCCAGTTTTACAGTCTTCCATGTAAGATTCTTTTTTCCTCCTTCATAGGTTTTCTTTTCTCCTCCATGTCTACCATGGGTATAGAAAATCTATGCTGGTATTTTCCGAATAAAATTTATAGGTTTCATATTCTGAATCCCAACTCCAAAGAGGTCTGAACTTCACTAAAGTTATTTGCTGTGTGTGTAAAACTAATTTCATACAATATTAGGCATCTGCTAATAAGAGGTTTGGTGTAGGCTTTCAGTGGAGAAAGCAGCATCTCCAGATGGCAATTCAACCAATCCTGAAATGGATCCAAGAAGGAAAAGATTCATCCCACCCCATCTTGGACTATTTCAGATTGTAACTGCAGAAAGTCATTGAACATACAACATTAGCACAAGATGCACTTCTAAAGTGACTCATGTTGTCATTTTCTCTGCTCCCTTATCGTACAGTTTGTGTAAATGGATGCAATGTGAATGATTTTGAATTCTGAACTAAATGGAACACTTACCCGCTGATGGCGGACCAATTAGGACAGCCATAGCTTCTGCCAGGAGCACTAAACCAATAGCACTGGAAAACTTCTGGGTACCAACAATAGCCATGAGAACTTCAAACTGAAGAGCACCTACCATTCCATAAGAAATGCCAAAGAAAATGCAAAAGACTACCAGGCCACCATAATCAACAGACATAGACCCCATGAGATCCGTAAAGCCATTGAAAATCATAGCAAAACTGAAGAGGTAGACACAGCGTGGTCTAACCCACTTAAGACCAGCTACCATTCCACAAATCGGCCGAGCAAAGATATCAATGAATCCCAGAATAGTCAGAAGAAAAGCTGCTTTGGTATCTTGATACCCTAAATCCTTGGCATAACTCACAACAAAAACTGGGGGAACAAAGAGGCCAAGCACCATGATAGATGCTGCTAGCGTGTAGATTACAAAACCACCATCTTTAAACACACTGAAATCCAAAAGTTTTTTCTTCACTTTTTTCTCAGCTGTTTCTTTGGTAGCTTCAGACTTTTTGGGTGGCTCCAAAGGTCTCATTAATGCTCCACATACACAGCAGTTGAGCAGCATTCCACCCAGTATAAGGAATCCTCCTCTCCAACCATACTCATGTTGTAGGATTTGCCCCAATGGTGAGAGAGCACAAAGAAACACTGGACTCCCAGCAGCGGATAGGCCATTGGCTAAGGGCCGGCGTTTGTCAAAGTAACGGTTTAACATGATGAGTGAAGGCTGAAAGTTTAGTGCCAGACCCAAACCTGTAACAGAGGGTACATAAAATTTAATACCATTAAATTGGCCTACAATACCACTATTTTTAAAAATTCAAATTACAATTTTTTTGATTCATGACTTAAGAGACTTTTATTTCAAATGGGCGAAAGAATTGTAAGATAACATTTTTTAAAGTATTCCACCTCCATACTATTATTGTATGCTACGGGAAAAACATACGAGAAAAATTAACATTCATTAAAAAATAATGACAGTTTAATTCCACATTTATCTGCCCATTTGGATGATCCTGATGATTTAGGTATTTGTCACTTACACAAAACTTCAACCTTAAGCTAAGACATGAGCTAACTCATTTTCAACTAAGCACACTACTTACCAGTAATCACGCCTGCAGTTAGATAGATCTGAACAATGCTTGTGCAGAAGGAGGCTATGACCATCCCCATTGAGGCAAAAAGGCCACCCACCAGCATGACAGGGCGACAGCCAAAGCGATTGACACATACACTACAGAGTGGACCTAGGCAAAAAAGGCAAGTTACATTTACTAAGATAAACCAATTTTTGCAACTGATTTTATGTCAGTTTGCATTTCTTCTTTGGTGGACTTGGCAGTGTTAGGTTTACAGTCGGAGTTGAGCTTAAAGGTCTTTTCCAACCTAAACAATTCTATGATTTTGTCCGTACTGTCAGGCCAATCTGGAAGAGTGTTCTTTCCACTATAGTCAAATACTTAAGTCTTTTTTGTCTTCTAAGTGCCATGCAGTTTTTCATTATCTTTAATAGCTACTGAGTTACAGAGATTTAATTTTATATGCAAGCTGGATGTGCTTAAATAATGTTTGGATTTACGTGATTAATAGTAATTCTTCTCTGGAATGTCCTACTTGCACACAAGTAATGATATGCAATCATGACTCCTGCTGTATGTTTTACAAACGTCACTGCATGACGCAACGCTCTTTCAAGAACAGAGAACTACTTACCTGTTCCATAAAGCATGGCCAACAGAATGGAGGAAATCCATGCAGTGTCACTATATCCAATGCCAAATTCCCGGATAAGTTCCTTAAAGAAGACACTAACTGCCTTAGGAAAGGCATAGGAGAATCCTGTGATGATAAAGCAGCCAAAAAGGACAGCCCAGCCCCAGCCTCCATCAGGGGCTTTAACACCAGATGGACCATCATCAGCTACTACAGCTCCCATGATGAAGCTCAAGAGTGTTCCCTAAGAAACAAAAAGCAATTACAGCCTATCGACATTGGGACAATTAGCTAAGCAAAACAGGCAGAAATAGCACTACAGCTGAAGTTAAAAATAATATTTTAGACTATTTTAGATATAAATAATGAAGATGCAGTGTAGTCTTAACTATTCCTTGTTCAGGTTTAGTCTGTACAAAGCTTGCAAAAAAATGCATAAAAATGAAATGCACACAGTTGAGTTTTAAATGAACATCCCCTCACAGATCTCTCAAAGTCAAAACTGGATTTCAACCAAATCACCGTTTCATAGAAAAACTGAAGCCATTACAGCAGTCCAGGGGTGTATTTGACTTTCACAAATAGTAATAACTACTGCATTAAGTCTGCAGGATTTTTGTTACCAGACCTTGTTATATGAAGCTCCTGGACAATTCACTTAGTAGGAGACCTGGATGCAAAATCCTGGGGCATCACAAGTATTCAGTGCAACAGTGGACAAATCATCCAGGCTTTTTGTTCCCTAGTGAGGACAGCAATACAGCCCTGATGCACCAATATCTTGAAAAGACAGACAGATGCCTTTGAGCTTCTGATGAGCTATCAGTGTTCATGCATCAAGTAAGTATCTAAGCTAAACTGCAATGAAAATCTGTGTAAGCAGTTTTTTGTGGATGACTGGAGTTGGTAACTGCAGCAATGTTCAGTACCGCTGTCTGCCTGAAGCAAGTACTGTCCGTTGTCGTCATTACGTTATCAGTAATTCTTTTTAATATTTGATGGATTTTTTTTTTTCACATCTTCCATATGCAGCCACAAACATCTTCGCATCTAAAAAATGTAATCTTTTCTCATGAGGGTGTTATGTACTAGACAGTACATAACTGTCAGTAATGCTGTGAAGTTGGGGGCGGGGGGGGAAGTGCTGAAAAGCACATAGTGTCCATGATGTGTATGACGAGTGCAGGGAGGTATTGCATCACAGCAATTAGGTTTTTGTAGGGTCTGTGTATTACAGAAGTCTTGAAAATGTTAATGTGAGCTTCAAACAAGTTAGACATTAAATCTTACATGTAGAAAATTGCCCGTTTCTTTAAAATGCAGATGATTACTCCTATTAGGTCAGTGTTTCTCTACAGTAGTACCAAAAGGAGGAGCTGCACATCAGGGAAGATGTTAATTGCTACAGAATGCTTCTGCTTTTAGAAGAATAAGTCTGCATAGTGATTGTTGTGCAGTGTGAATTACATAGTTCTTACAGCTCCATTTCAGAACCAGACTATCTATGGCACAACAATCCAGTTGATGCACTTGTCCAGACAACTGAGCGACACATGCATGATTATTAATAGGCCTGTATGAGTGTACTTACCATGGCATTTAGACCAGCGCTCCCACTTCTTGGAAGAAACAACTTTATATACATGATGCAGAAATAAACCTGGCCATGACTATAGCTATTTTATTACCCTGGGCTCTATAAGAAGGACAGTCAGCCTCATATTACCCACTCCACCTCTCGTTTTCTGGAGATCAACTATAAACAGAAAATTATTTGTCCTAAGTCCATACAACTAGAACCTAAAATGGCTAAACAAGATGCGAAACAGAATACCTAAATAGAACTGGACATTGAGGTGTCTTCTACTACAGATGGCTGATTCACTAACTGCTGTACGAGTATGTAAAAATGCATAGGTTGTCAGATGGCAATTTCTGCACTGGGCTTTGGGTTGTTAAATAGAAGTCTTGAAATGCATCTCTGCCAACCCTCCTGACACTGGGATCCGACCACCCTTTAAAACTGTTTTTGCCTGTAACTTCTGTATGATACAAGGTATAAAGCATTCTTCAGAAAAGGGTTTTTTTTAACAGCAGTAGCCAGACATGATACTGGTAGCTCTGTAATATTAATGATAGCAGGTAAAATGCTAATTTGAATATCTTAGCTCAAGTGTATAAAGAACAGGGATAAGATTTAAAACTGAAGGAGCCCAGAGGGCAGGAGGAATTATCTGATAATTTGGAAGCAGCAGGAATGACAACCTTTCATTTGGAGTGAATGTTTAAAATGTTGAGGGAAGGGTTGTGTAATTTTGATTCTTTTGTATTAACCATCTAGTGACAAAACAAAGTCGGTAATAACAACATGAGCATGTTTTGTTGAACAATAGTGATGGGCCGTTTCTCCTGACGGCTTACACAGTGCCGGACAGAAACAGCCTCCGGAAGAAACGGCTTCCACCGCTGTGCTGCTGCCTGCACGCAGACGGGGACGGCCGCCTCGAGGGAGCCTACGGCAAAGCTGCTCCGGGACAGTCTCCGCAGACCGACGGTGCGAGCCCCTGTCAGTGGACTGCACCCGAGCCATTTCAGCTGGCGCTTGAGACGAATCGCCGTTAAAAGCTGCGTGGCGGCGCGCTGAGACCTGTCCAAGCTTCCGCGGGTTTCTGCAGCGGTCAGGACGTTACGGCCGCAGCCGGCGCACCGAGCCCGACGCAAAGGCGGCTCTCGGGGCACGGAGCCGCC
>VZZY01012121.1:0-27818 GCA_013400335.1 Eurystomus gularis | reverse complement strand
GAGGGCCGCGGTTCCCATGGAGACGGGCCCGCCCGTCGGCCGGGCGTCGGCGCCGCCGTTCCCGTCAGGCGCGGCCTACAACCAGGAGCGGAAGGACGTGCAGGTTCGTGCCGGGAGGAGCCAAGCCGCGACTGCACTACTCGGCGGGTTCTATGAGGAGGCACAGCGGCCGCACAGCATCCCGCTGTGCCGCAGCTGTCCTGCAGCGCTTCCGGCGCGGCAGCCGCGCATCTTGCGCCCTTTCTCGCTCTGAGGGTCTGCTGTCTTCCTGCTCCCTTCCTGCTACTAAGTGCGCTCGGTGTGCTGCCTCCGAGTCACAAACATTGTGCTGTGCTACCGTGTACTCTTCTTTACTGCCTTCCTCTAGGGAGCCTGACCTCGGCAGTCTGCCTGCCATCTGCTCTTCTGCCTCAGAGCATTTGACTCTCTGGGCCCTCCATAGAATCATTGTCCTGGGATCTTCTTCCTGCCTGATAGCTATTCCACTGGCAGGGTTTTCTTTCAGTCCTACTCGATTAAGTTTTTCTCTCTCTCTGCACTTAAGGTGTACAAACCTCTAGTCCTGCAGGGTACTTGATTCCTGGCTTGCCAGTAATATTCCCTTCCTCCGTTCATGTGGCTGTCCCTTCCTGTCATCCCTGAGAATATATGCTCTAGGGACTCGGTGTCAGCATTCCTCAGGGTGTGTTGCCCTCTATTTATGTTCCTGGGCACTCTATAGAACAAGTACCCATTTCTCAGTCCCAGGGGCAATTGTTTCTTCCCACATACCTTGTCTTTTACTTACACAGTCCCTTATGCCTCCGGTCTGTCCTGCATAATGGCAGAGCCTGACATCAGGCTATCATTTACCTGGAAGCGTAGCCCACTACATACTTTGCCAGAGGTGTGTCCCTGTCCTAAGTCTTAGTTTCTGTTATGTTACTGGTCTTTATCCTGTCTCCCAGCTTCTGCTATGTTTTATCTATTCTGATCAGATTGTATAATGTGCTACGTATTTTTTCTGTATTATATGTCTAACCCTACTTGTAAGGTAAATAGCAAACCAGCTACTAGCAGTAAAGAAAGAGACAGCACACAAGTGATGCTAACTTGTATCACTGATTTTCATGATTTTATTTCTTGGAACTTTGTTGACATGTTTCATTTGTTGTTTTGGTTTGTTGTTGTTTTTTTTTTCCTGCAGCAGTGCTATGGCACAACTACTTAAAAGTGTAGCAGTGGCCTGTCCTGATTGCTTGTCTCATCATAACTTTCATGACATGTGGTTTCCTAAGTGATTTTTTTAATGTCACTGTATATAGGTTTACTGTTCTTCTTTTGACTGCAAGACATCCAGGCAATTGCTGTAATTTATATTTTTAATTATACTGTTTTTTCCATTTATGGTCCTCATTGAAACTGACTTGCAATTATAAATACTGCTGCTATCAAAGGCAAAATGCTCCCTTCTCCACTCTAAGAAATACAGCTCTCTGTGATGGAAAGCAATATTTTAAGATTGCAGGAAGGCTCATTCATTTGTATTTTTATATGAATGATTCCTATGTTATATGTAACCCAAATTCATCTCAGAGTATCACTTTCAATTTACCAGTGTCATTAACTTCAGTGAGATATATGGACGTAGGGAGGAAGGTTGTTTTTATAGGAAACTGTGGTGCCTTTTAAGGTGATTATAGATAGAGATTGTAAAAGAAGTGTCTTTTTTCTTAAGCACCTCTTTCCAGTTTGACAACTTCAAGGAAGTAATAGGCTGGAAGTGTGGTCTTGTTTTTTATTCGTTGCACAAAGGCCTTGTTTAATAATGTATTGCTAATTTTAGCTAATGAAGCATATGTCAGGTTTTTAAAAGGCACTTATGAAAGTATTTTGATACCTTAGTGGGTATAGACTGAGCATAGTTTCTTTTAGTTCCTTGAGTCCGAAAGGCATCACATAGACATTTTTTATCTTTCATGTATTTATGATTGGAGTGGATGGGGGAAGGAAGTCAGATTTAGGGATAAATGTGAAAACCAGGCCAGCAGAATTGAAAGACCACCAGATTGTTGTATCTTCTAGCAGTATTTGTTACTTGGCGTACTTGGGAAGAGCAAGCTTGAATTTTTTTAATATTTGTTGTGTCCCATGATCAGACACTCATTTTTTGATCCTGTAGAATTAGACTTGTCTAGTTTCTTTGTGAAGAAAAATGTTGTTTAAATTGTGGTATCCCTTGGCATAGAGATATTGCATCATGTTTGCTGATCTGGAAATCTGTCTTTCATTTAAAGAGATTAAATAGACACTATTTTGAAAGGCATGCTTGTCTGATTTGTGCCCTGCATCCCTGTGCTTATCCAGATGGGATTATCTGTAACCACTGACACAGAATAATACTGTAGAGTGAGAGAAGCTGTATTGACTCCAGAGATTTGGAGGAATGGGAAGATGATAATTTCTGCTCAGATCTCTCTGGAGAGAGATCTCTGAGATCTCCAGAGAGATCTGAGCAGAAATTGTGATCTTTTATTTCCTTCTTTCTTTTTGTTTGGTTGGTTTGCTTTTGTGGTTTCTTTTTAAGCAACTATGGTGCTTAGATGTAATGTTTTTTATCCTACACAATTTATAATTCCATATGAGGCAATTATGGAGAATAAACAGCAGGAAGAGATGGAAGTGAAACAAGTAAAGAGTTTTACCAGTAAAAGTACAACCTCCATGATGTTTATATTATAGATTATATTTCAGTTAATATTTTACTGAAATACAGCTATTTCCTCATACTGTTGGCCTTTCTGAAAAGTAACTTCAAGGTGAATTTAACTGTGGACAAAACAGTAGCCTTGAAGTCCCGTAAGTAATTGTGGGAAGAGAAGACAAATAGGACAGAGCAGTTAATGTTGATAGAAGAGAAGGCTGGACTGTGACTTGACTTGTTCCAAGTATCTTCAAGAAAAGAGAAAAACGCATGCAGTTTACAGTGACTAAATCTTTTTCAGTCTGTATAAAGAAAGGGGAAAACTGTTTTTTCCCACCCTAAAATTTATTGGCATTTCATAACTAATTTGAAAAGTCTTACCCCTGGGCAGTGCAGGATTGAAAGTAAAAGTAAATTCTGCTTCTAGAAGTGGCCAATGCCTGATGGTCCAGGAAAATTTACAGTTTAAGTTTAAAATTCACTGGTAATTAATTATCACCTATGCAGTAGATTAGGAATGATGAGAGAGTTTTTATTTGTATTAGTTATCAGTCTTAACTGTCTTCTGTCAGCTCGTGTTTCAGATTTATAGTAGTGTTACAAATGGAGGAAGAACTAGATTATCTCCTTCAGTGGAAAGAAGGAGGGAAAGAGCTACTTGCTTGCCAGTTCTGGTGTCAAAACAAAATGCTGCAAGATGTCAAAAAGCAACTCCAAGACACACATGAAGAATTCAATAAATTGAAAGAAGATTTTGTCTATAACCTAAGAATTTTAGAAGAGAGAAAGAGTTGAAACACTATGTCACAGTCACTCATCTGAAAACATCTGAAAATGCTGAACAGGCAGAGATTAGTGATCTTAGAGTACAACTGGGTAAAGTGGAGCAAACATTTGTCAAGGAAAAAAGAGATGCGAACGTCATTATTGCTATTGACAACACATTGAAGAACATAAATAAGAGCTGGAGTGGTTTTGCAGGTGAAATCTAACTTCCTTGGAGTAGTGTGCAGGAAATGAGAAATGTAGAGTCCAAGACTTATTTGGTTTGGGATAAAGCAAAAGTGTCATTCATATAGTAGAGAGCACTTTGGGCATAGAAATACCATTCTCTATTCTGACAGAGGAACACCTAGAACATAAACAGTGAGAGCTAACAGAAGTGACTTGGGCTGTCTTTATACTTCCTGTGACTTGGTTTCCAAGACAAATGTTAGAGAAAGGATAGCATTAAGTGAAAGTGAGTATGCTCTTAAACATACAGCATGTCCCTACATAATTTACGAGGGTGTACGTCAGGGAAATGATATGACTGGGTGGAGATGGTAGGGAAACATAGTAGGGGGAGCAGAGAAGGATTTGTCAAAAAGAAATGCTTTTTCCTTGGGTGCTGAAACACCTCTGGTAAATGAGATGAATCTGAAGGTATTGTGATATGTCTCCTGTGTGTTATATCAAGATGCACTTGTCTACAGTGTACTTGAGGACACAAATGATAATGGTATCAAGCATTGCCAGTTATACTATCTAAGGCTGCTAGACATTGGTTTCTACATTGTGCTGTGGCTTCAACGCAAACAAGCAAATCTTATGATAGGAGTTGAGTTTGTGCACACTTACATACATTTTTGTTCCACCTTCTCTAATAGGCCTCTGTGAAGGAAAGAAGCCTGTTGGGGCATATCCAGTCACAGAACCAAGATTTAGGGTTAATACAACCAGCTAAAAGATGAAGATAGCTAAAGCAGTGCACCTGTTTGGTTTGGCCTTTCTTACTCATTCTTATTAGTCTGTATGGACCTCTAAACCTTGGCAGGAGATGGGGAGGGGGATGGGGAATAAATGCTTATTTCTTAAGACCTGTTCACACATTATTCTTGTTTAATATAACTACTGTCTTCAGATATAAGAGTGTCATTTGGGATTATTCTCTGAAATGGTAACTGCTGTGAAGTGTTCTGTGTCAAACTTCATTTATAATGTAGAGATAAGTTTTAAATTTATTTTTGTAGTTGTTAGAAATGATCTGGACATGGGTCTTGAATTCCTCAAAGGTCACTGACTGGTTGCTGTTACTGTGGTTCTGTAGCATATGGAAATTCACTTAAAGCCAGTTCACAGATCTCATGTGGATCATATCCTTTGGGAATGGAAGGGGGAGTTTGAGTCTTTTACATCCAGCATTACTTCTTTGCCAGGCTGAGCTGGATACTGATCACTAAGCAGTACAGTAAGTATTCTGCTCTGCCTTGCCCTGGAGAGTCATGGAATGAACCAGGAAGGTGTGAAAGTGCCAGTCTAGATTACACTGAGATAACGCTTCTGTTAGACTTTATTTATATACATAAGTGTTGGCTATAGGACTCAGATTAATTCAGGTGAAGTGTAAATTTAAAGGCAATATTTGGCAGAACGTGAAAGTGAATATACATTTAATTGTTTGTGACTATCCAGTTCTCATTTTCAGTTCTGTCTGTGTAGTTATTATATGATCAGCCTTATCTAACCAAATGCAGTGGTCATTCAGCTACATAAAAGAACTGTAAGAGAGAGTTGAAAGTAATCAGAATGTTGTAGAGCTGCAGTATATCAATACTGGTCTGTTCGGCAGTGTAACAGGTTGCACCAATCCTGTTGAGTCTTGCAGGTGATGAATCCAAAGCTTGAAAAGGCTCAGTGTATCATTAGAGAATGTAGTGGTCACAGCAGTGGTAGCAGTATCAGCTCTTTGAATTTGTTTGAAATGCTAGCCTTACTGGTATTATTCCACTGTAACTCAGAGAAACTTTTTTTTTATTTATAGCAAATAAAAATACTGAGGGGAGTAGAGGAGAAGATATGGAGCTACTTCTATTTTTAAATGTATCTAAAAGCTCAGATTTCTGCTGGGCAGCCCTTGTTTTGCAATTTTTTCCTATATAACAAAAATTTTTGGGTGGAGGAGTAATGGAAATCTTGCAGTCCTTTTCAGCAGATCCTTGATATTTCATATGCAACCATCTTTTGAAGTATAGTTTTGAGAAATGGTAAATGCTGTTATAATTGGTTTCAACTGACTTAGGAGAAAAAAAATGTAAGGTTACTGTTTCTTTAGGAAATTCTAGCATCTTGTATTTATTGTTATGTGGTACTGTTCAAAAATTTTTACATATGTATGCCTCATTAGGTCATCAGGTGGTCTTTAATACAAGTCGGTTTCTTTGTTTTGTTTATAGCTCTGAGAACAGTCACATAGATCATCAGCATGAGGAGTATGTGAACCTGAAACACGACATGGAGAGAAAAATCCAAGAACAAAAGGAAAACTTGATTGTCAGAAACAAGTATAAGAATAAGGAAAAACAATGTTGTGTTGCTGTGGTACCCTCTAGGAATCCTTTTTTTCTTTTTTTCTTTATTAGAATGTTCTAGTTTAACATTGCTGTAGTTGTATAAGCTTTTGAGTTTTGCCCTATTTTGCTTAAATCGATAAGATTTATAATGACAATTTAGAAAACTATGCCCTGCTTGTGTAGTAGCTGTTGCTTTACTTGTCTTGCAGCTGCCCCTTGTAAGGAACTGTAGAGAATGTATTTAGTAATCTGAGATTGTGTAAGATTATTTTATGTAGGCAGCACACTGCTATATTTGTTAACCTTGAAACTGCAGGAAAGGTCAGCATTCAGAAAGCAGAGGCAGACTTAGGCAAGATGGGTAA
Source organism: Eurystomus gularis (assembly GCA_013400335.1). NCBI lineage: Eukaryota > Metazoa > Chordata > Aves > Coraciiformes > Coraciidae > Eurystomus > Eurystomus gularis. The sequence continues at coordinate 21,438 of VZZY01012121.1, read as the reverse complement.
ATGTATGTTGTCTATCATACTCCTTATTACAAGGTGCTTTTTTCCCCCTTCTGCCTCTTATGTTACTTTCATTTCATCATAAAAGGATAATCTTACTAACTGATTTTTTTCTTTAACTATAATACCTTAGGGGGGTATTACACCACCTTTTAGATATTGCAAACTTCAAAGAACAACAAAACCTTCCTTCTTTGTTTCTGTATAAAAATGTATTTGATATTACAATGACTTTTCATTGTTTGTATATGAATGTGTATAGTCATTAGAACTAGAATGGCTAATTTTTGGCCTGACAACCAAACCAATATGTAATATAAAGGGAAGTGGTAAAAGAGATTGTTAGGCAATTACATCTTGCACCCAACGCCTGCCAATCCAAATCTTGCTGCCTTCACGATAGTAGTCCTGCTAAAATAGCCCATCTTCATCCAGGAGACTTTTATGCACAAGCCCCTCAAAGACAGTTTAGGAACCTACCCAAAGGAGTATGAGCACTTCTCACTTGAACAACGCTTCGTAACTGGCTTGATTTAGAAATTATCTGTATGTGCTGTGTGGTTAAGCTGTAGCAATAAAGCCGATTAACTGCTGTTTCGCAGGCATAAGGGCACATCATCTGATACACATTATTATTCTTAACTTTTTTTTTTTCTCCTCCCGTGTGCTGTATCGCCATTGTTTATGACTTACAACTAAAGGAGCATATTGTACATACTTGCCTTTGGGTCTTTTTGCAGTCCTTTCCCTTAAAAATGGTAACTGCTGTAAAGTGTTCTGGGTCAAACTGCATTTATGATGTAGAGATGGCTGGATAAGTTTTTAATTGATTTTTTTAGTTATTAGAAATGATCTGGATGTGGATCTGGAATTCCTCAAAGATCACTAACTCATTGATGTTACTGTGGTTCTGGAGCATATACAAAATGGGTATTTAGCAGTAATATGGGAGTAGAAATCTGAATAACAGCAGATGTTATAGCTTATGGGGAAGATGTTTTAAAGTGCTTTGTTGATCTAATGCTTATACGATGCAAAATGTTACTTACAAATTAAAAAGAAAACCCCACAAGCAAGCAAAAGAACCACACCACATCCCCCCCCACCAAAAAAAAGACCACCAACAAAAAACCAAACAAAAAACTCCAAAACAAACCCACCTCACAATTTTCTATATTATTTTATTTGTTTCTGGAGCTGATGCTAACACTTAAGTGTATAGGGTCTCTGGGCCTCTTAAAAATTAGGTTATATCAGACTCTCATTAGAATTCTTAAGTCTTATTCTCCTTCTTTTAAGGGGAAGCTGCTGGCCAGAGAACTAGGGGCCCTCAAAGAGCACAAGGCAAAAACACCAGAAATGTTTGATGTGAGACTGGAGAAAGAAAATCAGTTCAATGATTTTGTTGCTGTGAAAGATGCTTTGTATTGTACAATTTTGATTATGATCAAAATAGACTGCTTTTCATGGACTCTACAATTCCACAACACCTTTAGCTTATTCTTCTTCACACTCTTACTTTAGCAACAGCTTGGGATGGTGTACGTGAATTAATTGATCTAGTAATATATATAATTACAGCAGAAAGAGGTAACACTTTGAATTACATATTTGCTAAGTCGCATGGATTCAGATTAATTCTGCTACATTCTTTCCGGTTGTCACCTGTCTCACTTTAAAAATAAAACTTTATCTTGGAAGTTTTAATGGTTCAGTGGTACCTTCTGCCTTTACTGCAAAAAGGAGTACCTCTTCCAAGCACTGAATATAGTGAAAAAATTTAGTTCATCTCACTTCCAGTGTGTGCCGCTAGGTTTGGTCTCTTGTACTTCACACAACTGATTTGAATCCAGTACGTCCAGTTGTGTTAGATCACAGCTTTATACTTTCTCAAGCAGCTGTAGACAGTGAATACAGTGACAGAAAATAACTCATTCAAACCAGAGTGGTATTGGTGGTTTTATCTTCTGTGTTTTACTCATCACTAGTTCAAACTTAAGTAGTGAGACTTACTCATAGTTCAGTTTCTGTTCCTTCTGTTTTGCTTTAATCTTCCATATCCAAAATTTGGGGTGTGTTTGAAAATGTATATGCAGGTCAATTTCAGAGGCCAAGAACGTTATACAACTGTTACTCACATGTCTCCTTTTTTATTTACTGTTAGATTTGGGTTTTCCATAGGCACTATTCAGTGACTGTTTCTTCTAACAACTCACTTCTGTCTTATTTTAAACCTGGTCTCTATTTTTTGTGTGAGTGCATACTCAGGAAATTAATCTGTGAATGAAGACTGGATATTCAAGGAAGCATTTTTGCTCCATGAGTTCTTACAGTGTCTGATTTGGGCCACCTGATCATAGCTGTCTTTCAATGGTTCAGTTGCTGTGAAGACTATTTTCAGTATGGTAAAAGAGTATGTTGAATGGTGTAGTTCACCTGTTGAAGTAGCTTCTCTATGAGTCATCTTAAAAAACCAGAAAAAACAAAGCAACAACTTAATTTCTAGGATCACCCTGATCCCATATTTAGGTGAAATACTGTTGTTCTTTGTGCTAATCACAAACTTAAAGTTCTGTGATAAATTGGAGTTAAACTCACTGCGATGGCATAAGAAGGATTTAGCCTTGGTCTCCTAAGTCCAGCTAAGTAGTGGCATTCTTAGTTTGAAAAAACAATGACAAAAGACCTCCCCACAAGCCGTTCCACTGACAAGTGGGTATAGATTTCTATATCCACTGCTTCCAACAATGATTCTTTGAATTTGCTTGAACCAAATTGGTGAGAAAGTAAATCAACGGTACTAAACATTAATGTGTTTGTGTTGCTTGAAACCTCACTTTGTTTTGTCTCTCTACTTCTATGTGTGAAGGACTAGTGCGTGCTGCTAAGGAAAAAGATGCAATGCCAGCTTCAGTGAAAGAAGCCCAAGTCAGACAATTAAAAAAGTTGAAGCAGAATATTAGAGAACTTCAGATGAGACATAAAGGTCTGGAAATTGAGCTATGCAGAAGAGAATGGAGTCACACTGCTTGTTTAAGAGAGAAAGATGCTCTTGTTAGAAAGTGAGTGACTTGAGTTATCTTGTTTCATAAGCTGTGATGAAAGAAATTCAGAACATCATACTTACCTGTTTTGTGCCCAGCATATTTATGTGAAAAGTTCACAGTAATTCATGGTTAAACAGATACAACACCTGGAGTACTGTGTCCAGTCCTGGTCCCCACACTTGAATGGGAGAACGCCACAAAGATGATCAAAGGGCTGGAAAACCTGCCCTGTGAAGAAAGAGTGAAAGAGCTGAGTCTTTTCTCCCTGGAGGAGGCTTGTGGGGAACCTCATTACAGGTTTCTAGTACATAAAGGAAACCTACAAAATGGGTGGAGGCTCTGTCTTCACAAGGAGCCACATGGAGAAGATGAGAGGCCGTGGGTCTAAGTTGCTCTGGGAGAGGTTTCATCTCAATGTAGAATTAGCAAATGGGAAACATGCTGTGGATGGTATTGCCAAGAGCAGTATGATCGTTGAAGACCACTTTATGCCACTTGAGCTGAGGTGACCTCCAAAACTGATTCTAAATTCCCATACAGGTGGACCTTAGGAGACTGCTGAGCTCTAAGCAATTAAAATGCTTTTGTCCAGTAAAATACCTAGAGTGGAATAGAACAAAATAGATAATTTGCAAAACAGAACAGGGAAAGAAGATGAGGACAGCAAGCAAGACTGAGATTTAAAACAACAAAAACCAAACACAAAACATTCTCAGTATTTATCCTGCTGAAATCAACATCTTTGCTCTATCATAGGTATAAACAACTGTCTCTGGCAGCTGAGCAAGAATGGATTCTGGAACAGAGTAAAATGCAAGCAAAACTGGACTGGCAGCAGCTCTGTGAGAATGTCAAAAGTAACCTGTATCAGAAATCAGAGGATCTTACACAAAGCATATCTTCAGCAAGAGAGCAAGTATGAATTTCAAATTAACACTCTTTAGAAACCACCTGTTGCATAGAAAGCAATGGAGTTTTTCCATCATGGCATTTCTCAGGGGAGACATGACTTTGGTCTTCTTCCAAAAATCTGTAAAACAGTAATTCTGTATTGTGCACAGCAGTTCATCAAATATATTTGATCAGAAACCAGATTGATGTTCATGGACGATCTCTAATAGCGGCCTTTTCTCCCTTGGACTGAAATCAAGTCAGCCTGAGAGATGCCAATGCTTTTCACTTGGCGTTGTAGCAGCGGAAGAAAGATCTCTCTTAGTTAGAGTAACCCCAGGCCAAAAAGAGTTTCAGGTCACAGTAGAGCTTGAACTCTATAAAGGGAATGATATTAATCCTCAAAAACTCACAGGTATTTTTGTATGGGAAATACAAATCCTATTTTGTGAAGTGTAAAAGCTTCTGTTTCTGAAAAATGAAATACACACTTATTTAGAGACTATTACACAATGGGCTGACAATAACTCTCAATGACCAGTTGCCAAGTAGACTCATGGGTACAGAGGAAACACTTGTTTACGATATTTAGAATGCAGGCATTTACTCTGCTGTTTTATTTTACATTCTCTTCCCAAAATGATTCATAGGCATCAATAGATGTAGCGTAGCAACACATCTGAGAGATGAATCAGCATTGTCCTTTTCACATACAGAAGATGGGACAATGAACCCAAGTGATTTTTCTGTAAAGACTGTTTTTGACAAAGCCCAGGGGGATTTTTTTTGAGTCCCAATCTGGTGATTTAAAATAGGGTTTTTTTTTTTTTTTTTTTTTTTTCCTATCTCTTACACCCTTTGTCTTTGAGGTACTAATGTCCTCTGCTTTCCTTCCATTCCCTCCCTCCTAGGTTGAAGCTGATCTACAGAAAACAGACTGCACATTGCAGGAAGCGAAGACTGTTCTGTCTGGTTTGACTGTTGTGAGAGAACAGACAAAACAAGCATCCTTTAATCACAGTATTTTACCTGAAGGGGAGAAACAGGTTAGACAACACTTAAAGTCTTGACTTGGATGAATTCATTCAGAGATGTGACAACTTTATGGTGTGTTTTTCTGCTGGACTTCTTGTAAGCAATTCATCTATTTCATATGTTTAATTCAAAATATAGACATATCTGGCCTGGAATACACATAGATTAGGCTTCACAGGCTTCATTATGGCTCTGACCCATTACTCACTGGCAAAAGGAGCAAGCTGTATGTAGACAGTTGCTTCAAAACAGGACAATGTACTGTACCATCATGGAACATCATATTGGGAAAAATGAGTTTCTGGAATGTCCCTGAGACTCTATATTAGTTGCAATTCAGAGTAGATTTTAAAGTGGTAAAGTTAAAATTGTAAGACAGTGCTTCAAAATACTAATTTGCCAGCTGTTTAAAATAATGTCTTTTGTTTCAGTATCACAAACTAGTCTTCCTTTCATTGCTACTTATTAAAATACCTATATTTTTAAAAAAGACATTCAAAATTGCAAACGTAATGCTGGCTTGAAGCCATACTGAAGGATAATGATTATGAGTGGAAAATTGTCTTTTGTAAAAAAATGAGTGTGCTGCAGTGCACCCTACTGGGCATCTATAGTTGCTCAGTTAAGCAACTATCAGTTAAGAGCGTATTATCAGAGCTTGATGGTATGAAAAAGCAGTGTTAAGCAAGCCTAGTGGTTTCTGAATGCAGGAAGTGATATATTCAGAAAGATACTTCCTGAAAACAACTTTTATAATAAACTAGACAAAAGTAGACTGCTAGCAAAAGCTAACTATGGAGCAAGTTGTTTTTCCTGTTTCATTTCAAACTGGACTGATTTGCAAATTGTTCAAATACCAAGAAAATCAGGGTTGGGAAGGAGTTGTTCTTATACTGTTCGCATTTGCTGTTGTCTTGCACTGTTGCTGTTGTTGGCAAGACCTTGTTTTCATTGTCACATTTTCTTTCTGTTGTTAATATGCTCTCCTTTGCACTTTTGGCCTGTAGGATAAGCAGTACCTATCTCAGCAAAACCATTTTTATCTCTGGTTTGTGTAAAGGGCTATTGCTTAAAAAACAAATAAACAACAAAAAAATCTATTATTCTGAACTAGAACTTTTTTCTCCTTTTGTTTTTCTGTATAAAGTGAATTGTAAACAAATGGGGAAAAGTGATTCAAAGTTTAAAACAGGTAACTTCTGTGTCAGTGAGTCTTCTTGAATACAGAATAGTAGGTTGGCTAGCCTCTGTTTCAGATGACTGAGGCAAGAAAGATGAAAATTTAAATACCTCCTACTACAGTATCTTCAGCCTGCAGGTCCTTTCTTCAGATTGGTCTGAGACCCAATGAGGATCTCAGTAGTCATTCTTGCAATAGTTATTCTTGGCTTTTAATTAAGCAACAGAGGTGGGAAACACACCAGCCTGGAAAATCTTGCTTGTAACTGTTCAAGTATGACTTAGGTCATGTCTACCTAACTAGAGCATGCTATAATACTATACAAGTGCACAGATAAGAAAAGGTTGCTTACAGTGGATGATTATGTGGTCTTGTCTAGACTCTTTTCCACTAGCAAGAATCTGGAACAGTTGTATTTCTGGTTCAGACTGTGATGGTTCATGTGGATGTTGCAGACTGAGATGAAATTCTCGGCCTCAAAATTCAGAACACACTTGGGTGATGTATTGGTACTTAGGGCCCTTCATGCCTTTTGAGTCTGTCTTTCCCCTCTCCTCACCTTAACAGCTTTGGAGAGATTGTAAAAGCAGAATAGAGATTATCCTCATCTTCTGCATACCCTGTACTGTTGGAGCAAAAAGAGCCACAGGAGAAAGATCCTGTAGGACATCTGTTGTCTTTACGACAGGGAAATTTTATTTGAAGGCCATTAGCATTCCAGATAACACTTTCAGATCACTCTGACAGAACAGACTTATGACTGTGGAAATAAGGAGGCTGAAGAAAGTGAGGAATTATGGAGAAGACAGAAAAGGAGTAGTGTTTGAGGCTCTGCAAGGCATGAATGTTGAGATTTGAAGTATGCTGACTTGACCTATGTGCCTTTTCCTGTCCAGAGGCAGAACTGCTACTTTGCAACAATTTAGGTCTGAGGTTGAATACAAAGAAACATTTTGGGGGGCTCAGAAACATAAATTAGTTGTATTCAATACAAATATTCCAAACACACTAGACAGTGTTTTCAAAAAATCTGGTCTGGATGATCTGCAATTTAGGGTTCATTTAGTGACTGTAGAAGTTTGTATTCCACAATTGCAGAGCTTGCTAATACTTCTGTAGTGAACAGTATCAGCATTTCTTAAATGGCTAGTAACAAATGTTTCCATCAGCTAGAGAGGGTTTTATAGTGGTGGAATCAAAATTCTGCATTCTCTGTTTGGATGAAACCACAGTTATAATACACTACCATTGGTCTAATGTAACTTCTTTAAAAACATTTACGGTCACACTTTGAATGGAAAAAAAGCAGAAGTAAATAATGACAGGTCCTTAATATCCTGGTCCTTATATCCCATTGGTCCTGCTATAATTTTTTCCTGAAGATCGTAGTGGAATTTCAAGTGACCAGGAAATGTGTTTTTCAATCAACGTCTGTGTGCTTGGAGCTTTTTTTGTCACATTTGTTTTTCTTTTTTTCTTCCCTCCTCCAAAGTTGCAAATTTGGATATTTAAGAGGCACAGGCGAGGAAGCATTTCCAAATTTGACCTTTTTTCCTGTAATTTTAATAAACATATGTTGCTGACCATTGTCAAGAATTGGATTCTGGAGCTAACAACATTTTGTGTAACAAGAGTAAAGCAATTCTTAGTTTGTGATGTAGAACATTTCATATTCTCGTCCAGATTAAGCCGTAACTTTATTCACACAGGACTAGCTTTCCAAACTAAATCTCTAAGATAATCTTCAGGGCTGTGTGCAGTCCATGAAGAAAACACAGAGCAATTCCCCTTGAAAAATTTAAGAAATATAGTGATTCTAAGATTTATTACTCTATAAGCTAGGTGCTCATATTTTACTAATACAAGTTCGGGTTCTTTACAGCAGTTAAAGCAACTTTGGCAGCTTGGGTTTTGCCAGTGTCTTCAGTTCTGTAAGTCTGTAAAAATGACATTTGTTCATCGATTCGTACTTCCACCAAGTATAATTCTAAAAGTCAGGCTTCAAGGCCTTTGCGAAGGCAGAAATTCAATCACTGTCTGACAAATACTCCTTTTTACATTCTTTGCTTGTTCACTGTTAGCTTATCTGTAACTGATGTGCAGAAGGAAGACATTGCTTATTTTAGAATTGAGGTGCTTAGAGGTTTTCTAGATGCTGTCCATTGTGTAGATTGTCTAGATATAATCCATACACTCCTTCCCCTTTTCCAGTTTAGGAAAAGATGTCCAGCCTCTTTATGTTCTTGTAAACAAATTATCTCCAATGACACTTTCAAGAATTTGGCAGGTCAGAGAGGGGACTACTTTTGAGCCAGTAAGTTCTTTAAGGGGATGGGTTACCCATGCATAGAAGAGACAGAGATTGCACACTTCAAAGAACAAGAATGATAAGACAGAGCCACCTCTGTGGCCATCCTCCTCCCCATCTCAGGTTCTCATCATAGCACTGTTTCCCCTGGCAAATGCCCAGAATAACCAGATCTCTTTCTTTTCTTCTGGTGGTTCCTCTGTCTTAAGTCTGTTCATGGACCGGAAGTATTAGGATCTCCGTGTGTGATGTTGCAGAAAGAATGTGTTGCTCATTAATGAAGGGTTATTATTGTGTTCTACTTTTATTTTACAGATATTTCAGTATGATGATAAAAGTTCTCTGAGCAAAGATATTCCTACCTTGGAAATAAAAAAGCTGCAGGAGCAGAATGCCAACCTTCGGGCTGCTATCACACAAATGAGGAAAGAAATGGAGAGTCTTGATGAGCAGATGTTGTCCTCTCTCCCTCTGACAGAAAACAGACAGCTTGCAGAGCAAGGTGACAATGCTTGCGACAGAACTCTAAATTCAGTTGAGGAAGTGTAGTGGTCTGCCCAACACACAGATGTGTAAGGATTGTGACCATGAGGTTCTCAGGATTCCCCAATACACAAGCATACAGAGGTCTGAGATTCTGAGAATTTTTCTATTACAAATTACTACAAAACTACTATTAATAAAAACAAATATATATGCACACTCTACAAATATGCTACAAAATTACCACTAGGAAAGCACGTCTATATATTGCAAGAATAAATCAGATATATGTATATTACAAGTTATTACAGAATTCTAACTAGTGAAGTAAGTATATAGAATCACAGTATAAATATGTAGATATTAATATTATACTCCTCTTCTCTTTTAGATTCTTTGTGCACAAACAAAATTTCAACTGGAACCACTTTGAGCAATATCAAAGTCAGCTCAGCTAACTTGGATTGCATAGTAAACCCAGACATGGAAAATGTACGAAGAGGTTTAAACCACCTAAAATACCTGTATGCACGTATGTGTGTAATTAAATACACAGCATATTATTTTTGTCTAAGTCTAAAAAACTTAAGCAATGTATGCTTATGTAGTCAGTTAGTAATCAGTGTAAGTTAGATGAGAGCCAGCAATTTTTTTTTAGCTGAACTTATGCTCATTCTTTCTAGGGAATAAATGTTGACTTGTCATTCCCTGGCATAAGTCATTCTGGATCTTTCAAGCCCTTCTTGATTTTTTTTTTTTCCACTTGGAAATTCTTAAACTACTGTCTACCACTTTGAGTTTTCCATTGTAAATACATATTTTAGCCTTTTTTCAAAATACCAAAAATCTTTCAATATGCCTTGAAATAAGGTGAATAGAGATGAAACTGTAGATACTATGTCACCACTGGACCTTGACAAGAAGATCCCATGAAGCCTTGCTTGGAGATCAGTATGCCGATAGGATTGCATGCCCAGTTAGGGAATAGCTGGATTTTCCTGTGAGAACCTCATCACTGCCAGCTCGTGGGGTTCGCTTCCACCAGTGCATGGGGCCAGCAGTCACAGATGTCCACTTGTCAGCCCCTGGCCCCCACTGGTGGGACATCCAGTCACAGTGGGCTCCCATAGGAGCTCCATTCCCATAGGCCACTGGGGATGACTTGGTATCACCAGGAGAAATAACTGAGCACCAGCATCGGTTTGGAGCTCTCGCCACCTGTGAAGGAAAAGCTCATTGGCTCTGCGAACATTTTGACTCAGATCTAGGGTTTACAAATGTCGTTGCCATTGTGTTGCTTTAAAGGGTAGGAACAATATCAGCATTAAAATATGACAGAGGCATACTGTCAAGGTTTAGAGTCGATCAGCTAGATCTATAACAGATGCTCTCTGTTAACCCCTCTTTCCTTCCCAAAAAAGGGAAAGATAAAGGGAATAAGGGAGAGAGACTTACGGATCTCTGTTGGTCCCCCTCGCAAAGGGGATTAGAAGGGGAATGAATAGGAACTGAACATTCTCTGTGCCAGAGATTAAGCATCATGATGCTAAACTGTAATTGAATGCTGAGAGCTGGATGTGAGAACATTTTTCAGGCAATGATGTGCATCTTCAGTGTGAAATGTGCTCTGTTTGTATAGGCACATAGTAAATAGCAGATGTGCAGGCCAAAACCTGAAGTGAACAAAATACTGGAATTGTAGTTAAGGCTGTCTTCAGTGATGTTGAAATATAATTTCCTGTCTATTTCTGCTGTCTGCTTTATTTCTTCTTCCTTAGTGTGTAACAAGCCTTCTTAGTTAGGCATAGACTGGCAGCTGGAAACAGTCCTGAGAACACCTTACAAACAATGGGCAAATCTTCATTAGAATTCCTTACTGGATTTTAGAAGTGCTTATCTTATAACATTCTTCTACACTGTCTCTTTGCTTCTTATATTTATTAATTAAATATTAAGGGTGCACATAAGGTCATGATGAATTGCAGGCAAAAATATTTTTACCTTGTGGAGTTTAGAATCTGTTGAGCAATAATGGTAACTAAACATGGGGGTACAGATGTGAAGTCTCAATACAGAGAGGCACAGTCATAGTTTCTTTTTTCCTTTTAATATAACAGAGGTTCTGGGACCATAATCTCAAAATGATAGATTCCAGAGCTAAAGTGTAGCTGAAGAAAAATAAGAAAGTTTATTGGGGAACTATTAAAATAGGCATGTAGACTTTTGCAGGTATGTATATTTTTCTTCTTTTCTCTTTGTATCAATTCTGAGGAGAGTTTTTCCTCTCACCCTTTTTTTTTTAGTACCCATCTTTTCTGTGTATTCTCTCTTTTGTATTGTAGCTTACAATCTGTCACCTGAAAAAAAAATCTTCTGTGTACTATTTTAATGAAAAGTTTAGGAAAGGTAGAAATTTAAGCACATGGTATTCCTGCAATGTGATGTGCTTTTGCCTCTTGGTACAGTGAAGGTGGTACATAGTGTGGCAACCAGTGGTACCCTAATTGGTCATTACCTTTACCTCCCTTTATGTTAAGCCTCAGTGTGATAATTTCCCTGCTCATATGATGAGTGTAATAATTAATGTAATATTTTGTGGCTGCTTATATTTATTGCTTTGATATAAATTGCTATATGCATGCCAAAACGGTGTTTCTTTTTTGCTTCACTTTGATGTGGTTCTTAATATTTTTTAGATTCTAGTCCTGCACTGATTTATCCACTTTTCTCTCTCATAGTGTTTGTGGACCTGTATACTTTCCATTTATGTTCTCAAGGGCCTCCTTTTTTGTTGTAAAACTATCCAAAGAATAAGAGAATGGAGGTTACATGACACACTGATGCAAGGGTGGTTGGCTTTATTGCCAGTATGGATAACATCTTTCAATGTATACTCTTTGAATTGAAGTATTCAGGGTGATTTGTCAGAAAACTGACTGGGAATGCACAATTACAGTGTAGTGCACTTCTAACTTAGTTTGTGTGTATGTCTGTATGTAAACATACAGATGGGCAACAGTTTTGTACAACTATTTTAACATACGTAACATATTTAGATACTTGTGGTGATATGTAGTATTTAAAATGTCTATAGGGAGATGATTTGTTCAGTGAATGATGAGTATTTAAATGGGTATTTAAAAGTCTCCTCTGTAGTAAGGGGTCTGGAAGAGGACAGCATATAGCTCTTGAAAAACAAGGATGTGATCATTTGGGTAAATACTTTATCATAATGTATATGTGCAAGTGGAATCTAGGTCTGCAGAGACAAAACCATTTGTGAATCTTTACTTTTCATTCTGCAGCCTTTCTCTTTAAAACAATATTTTAAATCATACCTAGCCCATATCTGTATGCATGCGATGGATACACAAAGAAGGCTTTGTGGTAGCTTGCTATCTGCTGTAAAGTATTCTTTTCCACATTTTATCTTAAAGTTAACTGCACTCTAATTTACAGTTATACAGTGTTTTCTTGTGTGTAGTATTTTACACTTATAGTTCACAATGTTTGTGGGAATGTCCCAGGCTGTTATGGTGTTTTGCTCCACAGTTCAATTTGCCCTATATTGCTAACAAATCTTGAAAATGGACCCTCAAAAATTAGCTGTAGACTTCAACTTTACATTTTTTCTTCAACTACCTTCTAGTGCATATTTGTACAAATCTCTAAAACCACAGACCATACTTTCAGAGTATTCATTATAAGCACTATCTGTTTTTTTCAGGAGCCAAAACCCAAAGTTCTTGAAGAAAAGCTGGTAGATCTTGGACAACAGTTACCTGATGTAGGCCCTGGTGTTGGTCTTCAATATGGTGTCAAGTGCACTCTACAAAAACTGCAAAATAAACTGAAGGATGCAGCAAGAAAAATCTCTGTTCTGAGCCAAGAGAAGCAGCAGCTGATTGAAATGGGAAACAGACTTAGGGCAGAACTTGGAATGGTGTTAAAGGAAGGTAAATTTATTCTACAGAAGAGTGCTAGCTTATATATTTAGAATAAAACCTGGGAATCAGTTTATCCTTTGAGCTGGACAGAGCTAGGCTTTAATACAAAAACAAAGTGCTGGACCTGACTGATTCTTGATCTGCGTAGTTTGTGTGAGGCTGCAGTGCTAATTGTTGCACGTAAGATTATCCTGTGATAGGAGGTGCTAATGTAGAACAATGAGAGTCTGTAGGCAGTAACTTTGGAACAGACTGCCCGGGGAGGTGGTGGAGTCACCATCCCTGGAGGTGTTTAAAAAACAAGTAGATGTAGCACTTGAGGCTATGGTCTGGTGGCTAGAAAGATGTTAGGATGAAGGTTGGACTTGATGATCCTGGTGGTTCTTTCCAACTATAATGATTCTATGATTCTATAACTTTTTGTTGATGGACATCTTAGATGAAGGACTCCCTGGTTCTTAGATATCGGTGTGGGAATTGAAAGTTGCACTAAGATTTATTTTAAGAGCAGAAAAGAGGTAGTTCTATCTCTCTGTTTTATGAAAGTGGAAGAGAAAGCAAAATAAGCTTACTGTAGAGTAGACTTGAATCAAGAGTATATATAATGTAAGATTTCCCTGTGGACATTTAAGTTCCATGCCACAAACTCTGGCAATGAAGCAAAGGAAAAAAACATGAGGCCCGCTTCCTCATAGCGTTGAATCCATCTGCAATGAGAAGGCCCATGTTCTGTGGTTCATTTATATGCGCTATAAACACTTGCTAGGAATCTAATATTGATTATAAAATAACAACAGAGAATGCCTTCCTCAGTATTTTCTCTCCTTTATAGGACTTTGTCATCCTGTTAGCTCCAGGCGCTGCACACTTTGTATTGCCTCTGATAGTCTTTTTCCAAGAGAGCTTGTCAAAAGAACACAGTGTCAACTATCAGCTTTAAAGCACCTACAGCACAGGCTTACAACACAGGTAATGATATGCCCTCTGAAATCTAGTGATAATGAGCAGTTAAGGCAGTTCTAATTCTGTGAGTATAACTTTCCTTAAAAGTCAACATCTGAATGTCTTTTACTGACTGTAGTTGAAATCTTCCTTTGGTGCCTTGGAAGATTTCACAGAATCATAGAATATCCTGAGCTGGAAGGGACCCATGAGGATCTTTGAGTCCTCATTCCACACAGGACAACATAGAAGGTAAACAACATATCTAAGAGCATTGTCCAAATGCTTTTTTAACACCAACAGTCTTGGGGCCTTGACCCCTCCCTGGGGAGCTTTTTCCAGTGCTTGACCACCCTCTCAAAGAAGAGCTTCTTCCTAATATGCAGTCTGATGCAGCTTTAAGTCATTCCCTTGCATCCTATCACGGGGCACCAGAAGGAAGAGATCAACACCTCCTCTGCTCACCTTCCTGAGGAAGTTATAGACAGCAATGTGGTCATCTCTCAGTCTTCCCTTTTCTAAACTGAACAAGCCAAGTATCATCGGCTGCTCCTGTCTTGCCCTCTGGTCCTTTTACCGTCTTTGCTGCCCTCCTTTGGACACGTTCTAATGTTTCTATATCCTCATACTGTGGAGCGCAAAACTGCACAGAGTACTCGAGGCGAGGCCATATCAATGCTAAGTATAGTGCGACAGTCACTCCTTTCGACTGTGCCTGATGCACCCTAGGATGCAGTTGGCCTGTTTGGCCACCAGGGCACATTGTTGACTCATATTGAGCTTTCCATCAACCTAAACTCCCAGATCTCTTTCTACAAGGATGCACTCCAGCCTCGTCTACCCAATCCATACAAACATGCAGGGTTACACTGTACCAGGTGCAGAATCCAGCAATTGCTAAGCATTCTAGTCTATCAAGAGCTCTCTGTAAGGTCTCTCTACCCTCAAGGGAATCAATGGTTCCTCCTAATTTAGTATCATCAGCAAACCTACTTAGTGTGCACCCAGTTCCTGTGTCCAGATCATTGATAAAAACATTGAAAAGAGCTGGCCCTAAAATTGAACCCTGGGGAACACCACTAGTGGCTGATCACCAGCCAGATGTTACCCCTTTTTACTTGAAGGGTTACGTTTGAGACTTCAAAATTCACTTTTTTTTACATTATTGTGATCCGAGGAGTTTCAGAAACACTTGTGTTAATGCAGCATGAATGCAATTATGAATTACAAGTATGAGTTTCATAAAGCTTACAAAAGTAACATAGGCCATTTAAAGCATTTGCAGTATGTCCTAAGATAAACCTGAAAATGATTAATCAGTGAGGATATTTCCAAATATCCACAGTAATGGGATTTTATATATAGCACATATTTATAAATAGCACATTTTCCATATATGAAAACAGGATATGTAATTAACCTGTCTCTTATCTTTTGTAATTAAAATAAAACTTTTAATAGTTAAATTGCAGCTTTCATCAGAAAGACAAAGGCTCCCCTAGTAGTTAGTGGCAGACTTCCCAGTGACTTCAATAGTCAGGATTTCACTGTGTACTTTACTTAATCGATCAGCGGATTTGTTCCTGTGAGGATTGAGTCAGAGCAGCTGATTGTCGTCGTAGTTTTGAGGGCAGTAAACACTGTTATTTCAGAAAGGGTGAGGTTGTTGCTCTGAGGTATAAAACTCCAGTAGAATTATTAACCAAGTTCAGTTGGGGAAATACTTCCTCTGGGAACCTCTTTGGGCAACTTGTTCCAGT
Organism: Eurystomus gularis; assembly: GCA_013400335.1. Taxonomy (NCBI): domain Eukaryota; kingdom Metazoa; phylum Chordata; class Aves; order Coraciiformes; family Coraciidae; genus Eurystomus; species Eurystomus gularis. Next base: position 5,848 of record VZZY01012121.1, on the reverse strand, counting down.
GTTTGATCACCCTCCCAGTAAAGAAGGCCAGGGGGTTTTTTCCCCCTTATGCTTAAGTGGAGTGTCCTATACTTCACCTTCTGCCCACTGCCTCTCGTTCTTGCACTGTATACCACCAAGAAGAGTCTGGCTCAGTCATCTTTACCTCCTCCCACCATTTCCATCAGGGCCTTGCAGATGTTGATAAGATCACTCCTGACCTGTGTCTTTGGAGGCTAAATGAGGCCAGCTTCCCCAGCCTCCTCTCACGTGTCAGATGCTCCAATTCATTTATCATCTTTGTGGCTGTTTGCTGGACTTGCTCCAGTATGTCCATGGCTTTCTTGTATTGGGGAGCCCAGAGTAGACACAATGCTCTAAATGTGGCTGCAGCACTGCTTGGTGGAGGGAAATAATCACCTCCCTTGACCTGATGGCAGTGCTTTTCCTGACGCAGCCAGGATGCTGTTGGCCAGAGGCCTCAAGAATGCATTGCTGCCTCATGTTCAACTTGTAGTCCACCAGGTTTCCTGTTTCTTTTTTGCTGAGCTGCTTTCCAAGCAGTCAGCTTCCAGCCTATTAGATTGAAATTGCAATCTCCTCTGCCTTTGGGGAAAAATCTGCTGAATTAAAGCTAATCTCCTCTGGAGGATTCTGTTTATTTTTAATTCTCCCTTTATGCATTCTTATTTCTCTTAAATGAAATCAAGAACAGATCGAGAGCCTTTTTGTGGATTACTAAGGTTTATCCAGAAATATGTAGGAGATTGAAGTTTAATATTTCTCTTTTTGCATACTAAGATCTCTGTAATGAAATGGAACTACACAGGAGACAATCCTATCATGTTGTCAGGTTACACTAAGAAATCACAACTGTCAGTTATTTACTTGAAAATTTTACCATCTGAATGTGTTCTAAAAACGTCTTAAACATTTTTACATCTAGGCACATTCTAAAAAGATAAGACAGAATAAGCATATATTCATTTTGAGCATGCCGTCCTGTGTTTTTTGACCTGAGAGTTATCACTATTTTCTTCAGATATTATGTGGTTGGCCTAGGTGTATTACAAATTATATGAAACATCTTGCCAGTTTGAATGACAAAGGTGAATTTCTTAGCCAGTGGAAATAAACTCTAAAGAATATTTGATTTTTCTCACATTTAAGAATGAAGAAAAAAAACCATTAGCCTCTGTAGTTGCTTAGAATAAGTGCTACAAATAAGATAAGTAAAGTTTAAGTGACTCATCTGTTACTAATTTAACCAGTTGTATGTCTGGGGGTTGAAGCGCTTTCAATTTGCAATATAATTTTGCCAAAAATAAATATATTTTTTCCTGTGAAGTAAAACAGTGCTGCACATTAGCCATGTAATTACAGCAATGAGGGATGTTAGCAGGAGTAATTAAAAAAAACTTCTGGATCGGTAGATTTAAGAATATAGTGTAAAAAGTTAAAGTGCAAAGATTATCCAGCAATTAAATTTGAGAACAAGTGTTGACAGGGTCAAGTTCAGTGTTCTGCCATCAGGTCTTTAGGCAGACAGTTACCCATCTTCTGCACAGAATTGCTAGTCTTTTGGATAAAAATAGTAGTTAAAACAGGTAGTACTTGTTTGGAGGGCTCAAATGGTTGAATATGAAAGGAAAAGGCTCTCCAGGCATCCAAAGCCTGCAGCAGTATTCCAGCCAGGAAAGGCATATATTTGGGGAATAAAATGGGTACACATGTTTCTTGGCTAAGGTGAATCTATCGGATTGAATCTGTGGCAACATTTTGGAATATGTTCTAGAGGAACCTGCCAGGGAATAATTCTGTTTGGACATCCCCATCACAGGTGCTTGAATTTCTCTTCGCGTCTTCCTAGCAGAAGACATCCAACAGGAGGGGCACTCCTGTTTGACAGAGAGAGAAGTCCAAAAGGCTATGCTGTTAGAGTCAATTAGAACCAAATTTGAACAGATTGTTTGAATGAAAATAAGCCCCTGTTCTTCTTTACTGCTCATTAGTCAAAGAAGACGTTTTAAAGGTTGCAGTGTGAGCAAACACTGTAAACCGTCCATCAGACAGTGATAAACTGAGAGTGCCATCTGGTGTATCTTTCTAGAGCTAATGGAGACATTCTTCCTTAGATATAGCAAATAGTCTGAGATAATGGAAACTGAGAACTGTAACAGGTCAGTCAGATAAGTGCAACGAGAATCTGGCATATTTTACCAAATTTATCTAATACAGTTCTTTTGACATCAAAAGCATTAGTGAGGACATAAAAAATACCAGTGAGGGCATCCCACAGTGAAAGCTATCTGGGTTCTGAGACTGGGAAGACTCAAATTATTCAAGTTTGGTGAGAACACATGGGGGAATGCAGCACTGTTTTGCATCTCTTCATTGACAGTCTGAGGATGTGATAAAGAGCTGTCACATCAACACTGTCACAAAAAGTATTAGCATCTTGTTCTAGCATGAGGAAGGTCCTCAGAGAAAAGAATCAGGGAGCATGAAATAAGTAACTGTGCTGGCATACCAATGATACAAATTTTCAGTTCTCCATCTTGTGGCGTTTCAGAAGGAACTAGGTGAAGCAGCTGTTAAATGTGCAGGAAAGTGGTCTGCCAACAGATGAACTCACTGTGGGATGCCTCAGTGTGCTTGTGGATATATAATTTGTTCAGGATGCTTGTGAACATCTTACTAAAAGTCAGAAGCTTGACATTCTTTGTTCACCTGAACTTTCAGTTTAGTGAACTGTTTCTTAAGCTCTTAAACTCTTAACATTGGGAATAATTTTACAAGGAGATTAGAGTCCAGCAAAGCATTTGGGTACACCTTTTGTAGCCTGCTTGTTTCACCTGTGCACTGCTTGAATCGAGGTCTGAAAAGGGTTAGATAAATGCCCATACTAAACATATGTAAAAGTGATTTCCAGGTCTGGGCAAAATTGCCTCAATTCAAAACAACATTTTCTACAATTTTTTTTCTTCTGCCCCTCTTTAATTTTTCTTCCTTTAACAGCCCATCTTAGAACTTAGCTGACTCTTAAATTGAGACCAATGAATATTCATTGCCTATCCATCCCAGCCTTCTCTTGCCTTATTTTTAATGAGCTAGTTACTGTGCTTGCTATCTTTCTGACCTCTCATATCTCCCATGTTGTTTTTAAAATCACTAGAGATTGCTCTTGCTTTTGTAAGAATAAATAGATTTTTAAAATACAATGTGTCCATGAGTTTCCAGATGGTTAGCTAAACTCCAGGAGCAGTAGTCCAACCTCTTCACTTCACGGATTGCATAGAGGTCATGATTGAAGTGGCTATTGCTGAGGATATTTTCAGCTCTAGAACCTTTAGGATCATCTCTGTTAGTGCTGGAATTTGTCCAGACTAGAAAGACGGATAGCCTTTCTTGTATGCAAGCTGTTTATCTTGAGTAGTCTTACTCCAGGCTGCTCTTTACCCAGAACATACCTGCTGAGGCTTCAGCTCCTGCACTAAAGCTAAGCTCCAGGTTGAGCTTCCAAACACTGCTCTTCTAGCTTGGGCGGTTTTCTTCTAGGTAATCACTCTTAATAGCCAGGCTACACGTACTCCTGTGTTCAAGATCATCATCCTTACCAAAACCTGAGAGAATTTATTACTATCATACCTACAGTGATTTCCATGTCAGTTACTTTATATGATGGGGTCATATTTTGTATCTTTAATCTTAAATATATTGCAAAAAACTTTTATATTGAGTTTCATCTCCTTTGACAGGCATGAAGTGGTTCACTTTTCATAAAATCTCACTTTAATTGCAACATGTTTAACATTGGTGAAACTTGGTCAGGTACTTAGGGTTTTTTTCAGTTGTTGACAAATGACTTTTTTATAGCTGCCTCTTTTTTTTTAGGACTTCTTTGGGAGTTTTTATTCTGTAATTTAATAATTGGAAAAGAAAAAAGTGAAGAAACACCCTGACAATGTAATCTTGAGTAACAAGGATGACAGTAACAGCAGCAAGAAACTTGGATTTTCAACAAACTTAGGAGGCTTATTAGGAGAGTAGTTTGGCCCTGTTGATCTGAAGGGAACATAATTTTGTTTAATATTATTTATAACCAATTATTTTAAATCTAGCAGTGTAACAGCAAACTGAGCTATAAATATATTCTTTACAGAGACTATGAGTTATTTGTGTTAATGTAGTATTTCATATTAGGAGCTGCAGTATGCAAAGCAATGGCATCCCTCAAGGATGTCTTCTCTAATTGCCTGCCTGAGCTTAAAGGAAGAAGCAGCTCCAAGTGGGTATGGGGAAGAAGCAGAATTATCATCTGCAGAGGTACAGTGCAGTTTTATCATTGATGTAATTTGCCTTCAGTTGGATATTTCAATTGCAGTTCTTCAACAGTCATCTCCCAGAAGACTTAAAAATAAATGTGGGGTTTTTAATTATGCGTTGTTCCAGTACAAAATAGTAATTGTTAACACTTAACTAGAGTTTCTTGATCACTTTCATGATGTTGTAATTAATCTTCATGTACAACCTGTCAGAATTAAAAATTATTTTATTTTGTCTTGCCTCTTGCTGAAACCTCCTATCTTTCGGAGACCAAGATGCCACTGTGAGATTTAACCAGTTTTCAGATGCCATTGATATGAAAAGTATGTATCTCTGTAAGATTGTGTTTGAATTTGAACAGGTTCAGCTAGATTGCTCTATTGAAAGTCATGAGCCAGAGCAACGAAAGGCACATACATCCTCAAAGATGGTTCAAAGTCAGCCACTGGGTCAGAGTCCTAGTCAAGCCCAGCAGGTCCAGCTTTCTTCATCTAGAGCACATAATTTCTGCCAAGGTATTTGGCAAACTTTAGAAATGGGATCAAGCCCTCCTATTCTCAGTCCTCAAAAGAACACTGACCAAGGTAAGCATGCTTCGTAGTCACAGTATTTGACTCTTACAGAAGAATGTAGTTATGGTAGTGGATTCTGCCCCCTTCCTTGATTTTTTTACATGACTGCTACTGTTTCTTCAGTACTGTAATCAGAATCTGAAGGTCTCATGAGTTACTTGAAGGGAATTTCCCTGGTGCCAGCAGAAGAATTAAGAGGAATGCCTTATAGCTCTCTGGTTTTAATGTCATTGTTGCAAATACCTCTCCCCTTTTATTAAATACTCCTAGCAAATGCAAATAGCATTCTGTTTTGACATAGTCTAAACCTTATCTGGGGCAGATATGGAAGTGTCTGTCTGAGAATGTTACACTTCATGTGTTGCCGAGTGCCTGTTAGATCAAATTGTAATTTGGCAAATCCTTGCTTAATCATTATTTTTGTGGCAGGTTAATAGCTACAATACTGCTTAGTGTGCTAAGACCTAAAGGCCAAAAGTGAATAATGGGTGTAATGTGGTATATGTTGTGGGTGCACAGCGAACTAGGTATTGTTATTCACTAGGATTTTATAATCCAGTGCAACAAGTTGGAAAATAAAAAAAAATAAAAGCAAACGCAAATTCTTATATGTGAGACAGCACCCTGACCTTACATATCAGACAGGATCAGGGTTAGGATAAAAGGAGAAGGTAAAACCTAGGCATAGACTGAACATTAACCAACATCATACTTCTACAAAAAACACCACATGCTCTTGAAAATTTTAGCAGGAGCGCCATTTGAAAGGTGTGCAGTAAAGGGAAGCCTCTTCACAGGCAAATTGTAAAGGAAGATTTTAATGGTAGTCATCTTCATTAAAGGTCTTTAAAAATGACAAACACTTCTCCAAGTAAAGGTGATTTTTATTTTTTTAATAAGACACGTAGCATTCAGTAAATTATTTCTTACAGTGCTGTGGGACTTGTGTGGGTTGTTTGGTTTTTTGGTTT
>VZZY01012120.1:0-42151 GCA_013400335.1 Eurystomus gularis | reverse complement strand
TCCTTTCTCCAGACTTTCTCTTTCACCTCCAAGGATGGGGATTCCTGAGAGTCAGCCTTAGCAGTAAAGGCTGAAGCAACGGCGGCATTTGATAACTCCGCTTCTCTGTATCCTCCCTCACCAGGGTACCCACCTCATTCAGCAGCAGGCCCACATTTTCCTTAGTCTTATCTTCGATCACTGATTTACTCATTCTGGAGAGGTCAAGAGAGGAAATAGAGATTGTAGCCACTGTTTTACAGTTATCTTTTTCTTTCCTGTTTTGAGAAAGAATTTTTTCAGACTAGATTTTTTTTCTGCCCCCCTAAGATCCTTCTCTTAACCTCCAAGAAACTCCTCCCAGAAAAATTATTTGTCCCTAAATCCTGGAAGCTGATCTTTGTCAATGTACATAATCAATATCCCACTGATTTCAGCAGAGCTCAATATGAACATGAAGGTTTTGTGGATTTACTATGAAAAGCAAAGTAAAATTCAACAGTTTTCCAAGGTAATGTCTATACTTATATCTACAGTTATCAACTAGCTAGCGTTTAGGTTCCAGTTACACTAGCCTACTTTCCTAATGAAATGTAACAGGAATCCAATTAGAACAATAAAAATGTTTCAAATTCTCACAGATCATTTTCTGTCCTGGAATTATATTCATTTCAGTGGCTTTCTGACAATTTTGTTTCTAAAAAGATTTCAAAATGAGCTATGGAAATGGGTATTTTTGTAAACTCTGTTTCCCCAAATTACCCAATTTTAAGGTACAGAATAACAAACACTCCTCATTAATCCTTTGCCTGAAAATTATTATTATTCTGGTCAATAACCTTATTAATCAGAACTGTAGTGAAGGTGAATTGCATGCACCTGCCCAGAGATGATTTTTGACAAAATTCTACCCAAGTTTTAAAGCTTCCTTAAGTAGAAATCTGAAAAACTAAAGATTTTGATGGCTACAGGTTTATTAAAGAATTTAACAAGCTGTTTGTAACTTTTGCTGACTTATTGAAGGAAAGGGAGTCAAGAGGAAAATTCCAATAAAACTGTATGTAAGCCAAAGGTTTGTTTATGTTTGTATGGATTAGTATTCACACGTTTCCTGTTAGTAGACTTCCTATTAGTGATGTTTGACTTTAACCACATATCCTGGGTTAAGGAAAAACTCCTAAAGTCAATTTCCTGATTAGGCTGAGAAAGGTCAAAGGTTAATTTTGCAGCCACATGGTTAAGCTACCAACAGCTACTGCATAGCCTTGTTTTAACATATAAAGTTACCGCAAATATTAGCTAAAGGAGGTGGCACACTCTGGTGATTACACAAAAGTGTTGGGAAAAAATGATCCCAGAGGCTTATTTACTCTAAGTGAAATTTACTCTTTTCACATGCACACACAAAATACACATCAGTGGAGACATCTTGCAAATATGGTAAGGCCAACCCAGCAACTACAAATGTGTACATCCTTTTAAACATGCTCTGTGACTGCTGCCAGAGCCCAACTTTCAACCCAAGAACTTCCCACTGTACATCTTATAATGGAATTTCTTCATATATTTACTACAGACCTTCAAGAAGAAACAAGGTTTAATGGTAATGTAAGAATCCACAAACTTAAATTTATCCCATTTTTGAACAAGATGCACAAGAATTTCTGCTTCCTCAGAGAAAAAGCTGATGGATGATGAATTTGGCATTCTCTGTTCCTGTCTCTCTCACGTTATCATTTATACTTGTATCAGTGTGGCAGCATTTTACACTTGTTTTGCACAGTGAAGGCCTCCAGATAAAATGCAAGATAGTGGAGACAATCAGTCATCAGTCTTTACTCAGGATTTCCTGACTGCATGAGAGAACAATAACAAAATCTAACTTTTTGTAAAAAGTAATGCATGTGAATATATATAGACATAGAGAATATCTGTTTCTTACACTTATATCTGGTTAAATTCCAGTCACAAGGAACTGACTCAGTTTGCACACTTGAGCTGTTTGCAAGTAAAACATAATTTTTGTAAATCTTTCATAGGCATTTAGCATTCTCTGCTTATAAACAAAGCAAATATAAGTGGATGCACATGAGCTGTTCTTTATTCACTTGTGGACTTAACATTTAGAATTCTCTTTTCCAGCCACGTAACTGGTTCTACCAGTCAGACAGTACAACTTCTGTTCTCTGACTAGACTTCTCAAACTTTGTAAACAGGCATAGCACTTGAAGAACATGTTCCACCATCCAATAAAAACAATGAAGATTACCTGAGAAACAGCAGCTTTGGGCAGAAAGAACAGTCTAGTGAAATCTGTTATATTTCAAGAAATACTCATTCATTCTTTTGTGCTGAGGGATATTTTTGTCTGGCTAAAGGTTTTCATTTGTCTGGCTAAAGGTTACATTTCAGATTTTAAAACACTGCTTCTTTCCCAAGATGCAGTAGGGCAGGGAAGAAGGAGGAAAGAGATAATCAAATGATGGGCTGGATTTCTCTTCATACCACATCATCACTGCAAATGCAGCTTTCTTGTCTGCTCAGGAGCTGCCATGTTACTAACCTGCTCCTTCTTCCTTTCCACATCTCCTCTGATTTAGTTTAGCTTGATGGTTCTTTCTGGTCAGCCGCTTTGACATTTCATCAACTGATTTTGCCCAAAACATGAAGTTTCAGGACCATTCACATTTTAATTGTAAACTCTTTTGTAGAACATGATGACATTTCAGCAGCACAAGCTCCTCTAATGTAAGTCATCCTATTCCAGCGTTTGACTACACTGCAGGTACAAATCCCCTGTATTCTCCAACTGGAATACAGCAAGGTCTACAGCCAAGGAATCTCACTTTCTACAGTGCCTTTGCCCTCCACTTTTTTCTTATTTTTGGGAATGCCCATACTACGGCACCTTGGAAAATTACTGCATTTTTCAGACCTTCGTTTCCTTACTGCTTATAATACCCACATACACATACCCAGCACACACATAATTATTGAGTAAATGACTTCAATAAAAATGCAGTCTTTGGCAGCCAAACTCACTAATGGCCTCTGCCATGTATCAAATACTAACCCCACAATGAGGATAGCTGCCACTGTGTTCTGTAGTTCTCATCCTGCAACCCAACAGACATAAATATTTATATCACAAAGCTTCTCATTTCTGTCACTGCTTTTTTTTTTAGGGAGAGTTGAGCAACTAATACAAGCTCATTCATGTACAAATATTTCACACCTCTCAACTCTATTACTTTGAAATCCCAGACAAATGGCCACTGCTGATGAAGGGTGGGACTCTACACTACATGGGCAGTGAGGTAGATTATCTATTTCTCTCATGTAAGAAGACACACTGCACACTTTTAACAGGGATGGAAAAATTGTCAGTGCTCTTGCTTTATACAACAGTGGAGCAAGAAAAGCATATAATCAGATCCTGGGAGACTTCGGTAATATGTTCTCCTGAGATAAAAGGTGTTCATCTCCTGTTTTCAAAGAAAGTGCCCTAACCACTAAATTAAAGCTTGATCAAAGTGCTCTAGTATGGCATTGCACTGAATCACAGAGCAATACATGAACAATGCACCTAGAACCTGAGTCTGATTTTAGTTTCCTATTTGGAAGTGAGGAAATCTGGCCTGTGGTTAGATATCACTATTCAATATTTCCTAGAATATACACTAACTATATTCCACATTAATCACTGTCTACTTCTGTCAAGATAATACCACAATAAATCCAATGAAGTTACAACACACTTACAGTAGTAGTGCCGATAGCAAAACTTGGCTCAATATCCGCAAACATAAATGGATATTTTATCTGTTTAGTGCATGCTGTCTCTTTTACTGAAACCGAAACAGTGAAACAAAAGTCATCCTGAAGAGACCAAAAGAAACTTAAATATGTATTTTTTCTAAGCATATGAATATTTTATGATCTATGGTTTCCATAGTGCTTATTTACTTTGTTCAACATTTTGAGTTGTCAGAATAGGCGTTAGACAGAGAAACAACAGAAAAGCGGAAAATAAGTCAGTAACAAACAGAGTTCTTACATTTTTCCTTGGGACGCAGACATGAGGATATACCCTGTATCAACGCATTGCAAATAACATATTAATTGCTCATTTGGCCCAAACTTAAACCAAGACTTCAACAATCCCAAGTATTTAATATATAATCTGAAAAGTATTGTGGTCATATTAAAATGTAGAAAAGCTTCAGTAAAAATAATAAGAAGGAAAGGCCAAATCAGGTATATTTTGTAAAGAAAATAGTGTGTCATCAGCACAATCAGTTTATCAATCAGATTAGCAAATTTCTTACTAATATGATGAGATATTTTCAAGTCACTTATTTGTGAATATAGTTTCAGAAAAGATTAAAGTTATCAGGATTTTTTTTTAATCCATGTTATTATAATTTCCTCCATTTATCATTCTGCCATCATCAGAATTAAATCCTTATTTGCACTTAGCATTTTGGTATTGGTTTTAAATGTATCAAAATTTGCCTCTTCCTTTCAAGAAATGATGGAGTAGGAAATGGCAAAGGCCAGCTTGCCAGGAGATGAACAGTATTTTTTCCAAACTCTGTGTTGTCTTCCAGTGAAAAGCAAACAGAAATACTTAAATTACTTAACTGCCTCCCAAGGCTGTACCTAAACTCTTCCTTCAGTCACACTCTCCGCTTTCAGTGAACCTCAACAACAAGGCAAACTGAAAGCTTTCTTTGTTATCCTGGTCTATGGCACCTGAATGGTGCCAAACAAAACCAAGTTAATTCAGAGCTCTTAGGGAAAGGATTTCTCCCTCTGACTCCTCCCCGATACCAAATGAAGAAAAAACAAGCATTTTTTTCCTCTCAGTATTAACTTACAGCAGAGACAATAAAAATATGTTCTCCCTGACATGACAATTTACATACACTCAGCTTCCTCTTTTTATTTCTTCTGAGTCTCCATTTGATTTCTCATCGTTATTATTCATCTGCATAAAGGCATTACCTCTTATGCTATGAAGTGGTTTTCTGTGGAATCCTTGTACTGCAGTAACTCATAACCATAATGTAGGCTAAAATGTGTTACCTGAATAGCTGCGGTTTAAAAATTTACAAAAATGTATTTCCTAGAGCAATCTAACGTCTCATTTTACTATAACAACAAAGTAAACCCATTAGAAGACTATGAGTTTGAGCAATTAATTACACACTTAATAATATTTTATAGTTTTCTAAAGACTTTAAAGTTCTTTCCAAACATTATGATTCAGATTCTGCCACCATTTCTCAAACAGACTAGGAAAATAAATGAAATTACTCCAAAAGCAAATTATATTTGTTTCTGGGAAAATCTGGGTTCTGATTTTTAATTTTTTTTTCCCTAACAATTCAGGGAAACAATGTTGACTGTATGCACTCTGCAGAATGGGAAATGGAAACAGAGACATTAAGCAACTTCACTTAACAAAATGCTAGAAAATCAAGGTTTCTTTCTTTTATGAAAAAGCTTTGATTCTAAGTATCTCACAGAGGTGAAGAGTTCCAAAGGTCCAAAAGGTGGTCAGCCCCATAATCATCATAGAAAGCCTCAGAGCTGGATCCTACCTCATGTTTTATTTCTGTAAATCCTCCCCTTGCTGTGTTACTGCACCATGAGAACATAAAGAATGAATAACTATTGCTTAGAGTTTCATGTTTATTATATAACTAATGCCATAATTATATCAAGAAGATGAACAGAAGTGTATACTCATAATATCCAAAAATTTTACACATTTCAAGTGTACCACTGACATTACAAAGTCTTCAGCAGCTACTCAAATCACAGTTTCCAAAGGCATCCTTTGTCAAACGAAATAATTAAAATTTAGGTTCAAAGTTAGTTGAACAAATACAGTTCTAATATACCTGAATAAGAATTTTGAAAAAATAGTAGGCAAATATTAGTGATTTTAAAATGTTGATTCAGAGAGTATTAGCTATTTACGGAACTGTTATTACAGTCAGGTGTAAATTAAAAAGCTCAATATGTATTTCTCAAATCTGCATAGAAATCACTAGTTTGGTTGTTGCAACCATGTCAAATCAAATTTTTAGTAGGCTTGAAAAAAACTGCATATATTCATGGTTTCCACAGACTAGTCAACAGCTTGAAATATTGGTCTTGACTATCCAGTCAAGACCAATTCTTTCCACAGGAAAGTAATTCTCAGAGGAAATTATTTGTCACGCTACTTCCAATCTGAAGATCTAAACACAGTCTTTCCTCTAGCCTTTGGCACAACCCATAATAATTGGACCATAGGAGAGAGCAACAAAAAAGTGGATCCACAAGATGCATGCCAAACATCACTACCAGCTCAATCATTTGCTTTCTCACCTTTCCCCCCTTTCAGGAATAATCAGTAGCTGAAGTATTAAATGACATGTCGTACTCATGCACTGATGGAGGAGCAAGACAGAATGACATATTCTGCTGATCATTTATAGCTATTGGTTGTTATAGGGTATTAACTTGCAGTACACAGCCCTGTTTGAATTTCAGATGAGCAGATGGCCAGATGGATTAGCCTGTAAAATTAATATTCTAACCCATACACAGTATGACTTTGTATGGGTACTGACTGCTTCAAAATCTATGAAGTCAGTTTAGTGGATTTTATTTTTCAGGCCTTGCTTATAATTTTCTCCACAAATGCTGAAACCCCTAAAAGGCAATTCTGGAATACTTTGGTATTTTTGTGCCAGAGCTTCCTTGAATGTTTCTTGCAAAGTGCCCGGGGCACTCATTTCTAGTGCATACCTGGTGGAAGGACCAAAATTCATTTATCTAGCTTACACGTAAATATTTGTATATCCCTACTGTACAATGAGGTGTATAGTGCATGGGAGCTATAGATATTAGGCCCCTACTTTTAGCAATAGGTTTTAGCAATGCTGTTGTAATTATTCCACAGCAGACTTCTCAGTGCTGTTCAGAATCATTCATGACTGTATGTGTAGAGGTACCTGGCAGATGCCATCCACAGTTCCCAAGCTGACTAGAACACAAACACAGATGCGCTGAAACAGGAAGGAGCAACCCCCTTGCCGGTATTCATAGTGCTAGAGGCTGCAGCTCGCAACCACAGCCGTGGAGAACGTGGCATGCTCCATCTATTAAAAACTGCAAATCTGTCATGTCACCTAGACCTCTCTGAAAAGCTTACCTCAACTGCAATCAGTCTGCCCTGGCCTCTGACCCACTGCAGATGAACATTGCAGAAGTCTTGAGGGAAACTGCTGTATTTTAGAGCCACCAGCCTGATTACTATTGATTATCTGCCTGCCTCAATGGTAATTTCCCTTTGACAGCAGCATTTCTTCCTGACTGCTCCTTCTGGGAGTTGGGTTTTCTGTTCTTTTTCTATTTTTATTTTTTTTTACAGATTAGTTCCAATAAATATATTTTGATTACTGTTTTGGGCAGAGCAAGGGAGGTAATAGAAGGGAAGGGCTTATTCTAATCACAACAGGAACATATTAAAGAAATCCCTCATTGTTCCAGGGCAACCAAGAAGGTAACCCTACTTTTGAAAATTAGACTGTCTCATAAGGTAAGCTTTCCTTTTCTCCTTTGATGGGGAAAAAAATCATTTAAAATAAATAATATATGAAACATTAGAATACTCCTGTATAGCTATTATCTCGCTAGATAATGTGAGGACTGAGAGGATTCCTACAGTAAATTACTGTGTGGTGGAAAACTAAGTTTAGAGCTGACTCTCAAATATGATGACCCAGTTGAGCAGTTCAGTTACAATGAAGTTGGGCCTCCAAGTGGCAGATGAGGCTTTTGTTTTATTTGTTTGACAGTAAATATCTGGCCTGTTGCTTAGCAGCCACACACAGAAACACAGGCGTTTCCAGACAAAATAAACTACATTACAGCAGGTAAATCTTTCACAGCAATTACCAAATGGAAATGAGAACTGAACTGATCATTGCAAATCAACCCAACACCTTTGTTTCCTGCAAATGTTTTAAGCACACAAATGGCAATTTGGGATTTCTTTATAGCAGTGTGAGAAGACTTCATATATTTAAAAAAAACAGGAGTACACTGATTTTGAAAAATTATATGCTGACAGTCCTAAATATGGACACCAAAGTTTTCAAACTTTTGTCAGCTGTTGAATCCATACTAAAGTACATTAAATAACTAGATTTTCTCTCAGAGACAATGAGCATTTACAACTGTCGCCGAATTCCAGGGAATTTTCACATGCTCTAGGAGCCTTGCACTCATCTAGAACTGAAATACAAACAACAGAGCACCAAAGACTGAAAAGCTTTTGCAGATGTTTTAATAATTTGATATTAATTCTATCAAGCCTTATTTCCATCTTTGCTATCACAACTGCATCCCCACACCCCAAGTCGTGCGTAACACTCACCGCTGCACACTTCATTTCCATGCAGAAGTGTTCAGCTTTTGCAGGACTCACGTCCTATATCGAAAAAAAAAGGAAATTCCAAAGCTACTCTTGCCTATCGCAGCTGTACAGCTTTAAGGCAGGTATTTCACTGAGAATGCAGCACTTGGCCTCACTGAGCAAATAGAAAGGGCCAAATTCTGCTCTCGGTTACCCTGGGGCATTCCACCACAAGAAGGAATCTGCATGTGAATAACCGACAGAAGAAATGTGTTTCCAGACACTTGAGCTTAAAGACTAAAAAAATGCTGGTGTGAATTCTGTCATCTTATATTTTCATTGAGGGGTCTTTGGGGGTGGGTTGTGTTGTAGGATGTTTTTTTTTACACTCAGAGTTGATCCACAGGGCATTGTCATTATGTTGCTGTCTCACCTTTCAGTTGATAGACAGACTTCCTGCTGGAGAGACATTATTATTTAACCGGATCCACTCATCCTGCCACTGATTTGCTTTACTTTTGTTCCTGGCAAAGAACTGCAACTCTAGGTAATGTTTCTTTTCTCATTTGGCTAAATCCTTCAGAACACTTTAGTAAATTAACCCCATGTAGTTCACTTGGTAAACACAGGATCTCCTGAAAGGATTTATAAAACTAAATTACTTCAGGATTTCCAGACAATCTTTGTTTTTCTTTTGTTTTGTCTGATACAAGCTTAAGAAAAGACTCAGGAAGTAAATGTGAACGTTTAAGTCCTCATCAAATAGGAGTTGTAAGCACAGTATGAGAGAATTAAGCAAAAAGGAGGGGTTTTAATAAACAATATAGATGATGACATGCTAACTTTTTTTCTGGAGTAGAAGTATTATCAAAGTGTCTACAACAGTCTGTTTTTAATTACATCAATCTTTCCAATCTTTCCTAGCTAAGGCTACCCTTTAGCAATTGTAATCTCTCTAGAAATTCACATCTTCAATTTGACCACAGCCAAATTCTCATTCATAAAGTTTAAGCTGCGTGTACATACATTTGTACATATATTTATGATACATCCTATATCGTACACCACTGCTCAAAGAGAAGTAACAGGCCTCCCAGAAATATTGAGCAAAATTTTGTCATCTCAATAACATCAGGCCAGACAATTATAATAGTCTTCTATATTAATCTACAAATCTACTAAGAAAACATTGAACATAGCTGTGTTCAATGGAATATACTCCCTCCCACATTGAAAGAGTTTAGGAACTTCTATCAGACAGTAAAAAAGCTTTAAAATATTAGGTTGTAGATGGCATTGATAAAACCTTCCTTGAGGATCCAATCTCAACCTATGTAGTAGACCACAGAAATATTAACCTAAACAAGGCTTGGTCTGAACTGCAGAGTGACCAGCTACTGATCACTAACTTCATACATATTTTCTTCTCTCTAGCTACAATTAGGAACACAGTTTGCTCAGTCGTGCCTGCATTCTAAAGTAAAGATTTCTCTTACTACAGTGAGCCAAACGGATCTCAGAGAGATGAAGGAACCACAGTATGATGAAATCAGCAAGTGATACGACAGGCTTTGTAGGATGCCAGTACCTTCAGCACCTCATCCCCTCACTGGCATGGTATGTGACAATACCACAGCAGTACTGTGGTGGTTCCTTGTCAAAAATGTGTACACTCTGGCTGGACTGCAATTCTTTTATTATCATTCATATATTTTCATTTGCAAGCAAGTTAACATGACTGAGTCTTGTGAATACTTATGAAAAATACATCTACATATGCTGAATATTCCCACACAGCCATTTTGAATGGTCTTAGACTTAATTCCTTGATCAACAGAGGAATCAGTCATCCTACCAAGGAGAGGAAATAATAGTGTTTGTTCTCAAGTGATTAACAGCAAGTAAACAGGCAATATAACTTGTGAATAAACCATAGATTAAAGTATGTTTGTAAAAAAAAAGCATTTGTATTATTCAGATAACTGTTCAAAAAAATCAGGACCTCCCAGAAGACAGTAGGTGAACACAAGTGCTGGACATGATTGCTCTGAATTCTTTGCACTGCCTGTCTCAGGCTAGGGAACCTACTGACCCAACAACTGATTTTTCACATGGTAAACATGGAAATCTGCAAAATGAACTGAACTGGAATTGTCTGTGGGGAGAATGTATAAGGGTTTAAGACAAATATACACATCACTTTCTTTTTGCCTCTCCAGTCTGTAAATGCTTCAAAAATTACCAAGACAACAGTATACCTTCCAAAGTCTTCATTAATGCATACCAAAAAAAAAAAAAAAAAGGATTTGTGCCCTCACCCAGAGCATTGAGGTGAGTAACTATTAGACATGTGAGCACAGGGAGGAATCCAGTAGATTGACAAGCTCAGGGACATGCTTTATATGACAAAAAACACTGTTAGAAGTTAGGTAGGAATATTTTCAGGCTCCTCAGTTAGGATTTAAACACATAAAGGGACAGGAGAGGATCACAGATGTACATCTAACCTACTTGCAGTCTGAAAACATACAAAGCAGCTTTGAAAAACCTAGTATAGTACCAAGCACAGTTTGGCTGCAGAACAGAGAAGTCTGCAAGCTAATTTGGGTGACGACATTAACCTGCACAAAGCTCTAAACTGGATTAACCCTTGCAGAAAAATTAGCTCAGTTAAAACCTGCTTAGACACTTCAACACTCACTCTCCCATAGTCCATCCACCCTGCAGAATACCCTAAAAGCTTTACCCAGCAGAGGTGGCAGCAAGCACTCTGTCCAGATTAGTTACAAAATGGAGAGAGGATTTCTCTAGCAGGGCTAATATGTTCGTGTCAAAGCAGCATTAGCAAATCGATCAGCTCTGCACAGAAACTGAAGTGAAGTACAAGCAGATGGGAGCAAGTGCTGCAGGCTGTAAGACCATCCTGCTCTGGAGGAACCATATAGTATGGGGCAGACACTTAGGTCTGACTAGGAAAAAAAAGTGTTTCATAGAAACTTTTGAGACCAGTTGGGCAGTGTTACCTCTCCAGCAGCTTCTTCTAAGTAAATATCTTTAATATATTGATCAAAAGTGCAAACAAAAACATTTTTAAAAATTCCTCTGAAGTCCCTTGTCAGGTTAGCTGCCTGGGCTCCCTGTCCACAATGCATATACTGTCCCAGATCTCCCATAATCTCTTCAGCAGACTCCTTCCCCTTCTATACCACTGCAAATACTTCTTCCAGCTGAGCTTCTTTGCAGTGACCAATCCAGAGATGAACCTCAGCACCTTGGCAAGCCCAGGGTGTGGCAAATCTGAGCCAGTAATGCATAATACTAACACCAGTATGAGCTCCCAGCTGAAACCGTTGTGCAGGCAAAACTGTGCTTAGGAACCCACTCAGAAGTGGATACTCCTTTAACCTCACCATTAAATGCTATGTATATCCAAGGAACTTTATAGAAATAAAGAATGCTTTGGATTGGAAGGGACCTTTAAAGGTCATCTAGTCCAATCTCCCTGCTGTGAGCAGGGACATCTTTAACTGGATCAGATTGCTCAGAGCCCCGTCCAACCTCACCTTGAATGCTTACAGGGATGGGACATCTGCCACCTCTCTGAGCAACATGTTCCAATATTTCGCCACCCTCATCATCAAAACTTTCTCCCTTATATCTAGTCTAAATCTGCCCTCCATTAGTTTAAAAACATTACCCCCTGTCCAGTGGCAACAGGCCCTGCTAAAAGGACTGTACTGATCTTTCTTACAGGTCCCCTTTAATTACTGAAAGGCCACAATACGGTTTCCCCGGACCCTTCTCTTCTCCCAGCTGAACAACCCCGAATCTCTCAGCCTGGCCCTCTAATCACCTTTGTTGCCCTCCTCTGGACCTGCTTCCAACAGTGTAACTCCTCTCTGCATGCGGCAGTAAATCCATAGAGGTGTTCTTCTCTTTCTTGTAAATACTCTGCCTCAGTGTATTTAAAGCTGTGAATGTTTGAAGTTAATCACTTTTGAAATCCATAAGCAGTACAGCATCACTTTCCTAATTACTTATATAAAAATGTGTTCCCCTCCACCAGAAGAAAATAAAGATAACAATGAGCTGAATACAGCTATAATAACACAGAGACGTTTATTTATAATGAAGTCAGGACACTTGAACAAGACAGGTTTGCAGCAAGATTTTTTGCTAAGTATAAACTCCAGCTCCCTTCACTTTCAGTCTTCCTGCCACAGTTAACAATTCTATACTTAAAGCCAAAGCTGCTGTGAAGGAGAACAAGAGCTGGAACTGCCAGAACAGAGGCTTAGATATCCAGTTAATAATTTAGTAGCCACAACCTATCAAGATATACCAGTTCACATTCCTCCTTTTCCCCACAGAAACGTCATCTGTGTGAAGGAATTTCTTTGGGAGGTCACTGCTAGAGAAGAGAGTGGACAGTGATATCTGCAAGGAAATGCCTATTACAGGCTCCAACAATTTATGTGGATAACTTGCACAGACTTCTTTAAATGAATGGTAGTAACATTTTTTACAAATATTAAATCCTCTGTACAAAACTCTTTTGCCACATTGCAGTATTTTACCTGATTTGAAAATAATCTAGTTCTCGCCCTTGTTCAGGTCTATCAAGAGATCCATACAAAACATGCAAATAAAAAGGAAAAAGTATAATTAAGCTCTTCACAACCTAAATTTCGAGATAGAATGACAGTGAGTGAAGTATATCCAAAACTTAATATCAAATTTTGTTATATTTCTTTCTTGTTATAAAAGAATGTTCATTCGCATGCATTACTATTGTCTATTAAATATTTCTCTTTTTTTTTCAGGACTTTACATCAGCTACCAGTAAATAGCACCCTTACTTCTATTTCTCCTTAAGAGAAAGAGAGTCATCCAAATCAAGCAATATTTCTGCAAAGCATCATCAAATATGATATACTCATCAACTATGGTATATAAATGGAAATGTCTAACTTCAGACTGTAAAAATATGCTCAAAAGTAATAAAGGTGGTACAAATGAAAATCAGCTGGGAAAAAAGAAAAGTTCTGTGCTTTGACTCATCTCCTTAGCCAAGGCACTTATCAAAGTAAGTTTTAGTGATCAACTCTCCGGATTTGTTAAATAGAAATGTTCCTATGTTCTTCTATATAATTTTTTTGCTATGTACAAGAGAAAAAATTGAGAAAGTTTTATTTCACCAAGATCCAAATTCATCTCACTAACTGCAGGAATTTCTCTGGGGTGCCTAATTAGAAGCCCCATCAACAAAGGTTCCCTATCGAAGTCAATGCTGAGAGACAGCTTTAAAGGATAATTCAGTGTTGCTACTCTAAAATTGCGTCTTCTCATGGGCTATAGAACAGGGCTCCTAATCTCAGCTGGGTATTACAATTACTTGGAATTAATTCTGGCCCCAGTCCCTAGGGTTCTTTCAGTAAAAGAGTTTTCCTTTCTTCTCTTCATTCTCAAAAACCATTTCTACTCACAAACTCAAGAAACACATAGTACAGATGCTCCTGTCTCTTTACTCAGCCCTGCAGGCTTCTGGCAACCTATGAAAAATACCGTTCTCACTAGTGCTGTGGTGGCTTTACAGAGTCATAACCATTGCCACTGCCTTAGACTATGTCCAGTGTTACTGGTAGATATTTCTAGCTAGCCTTCTTGAACTTCAAATTCAACCCATTTCTAAGTTATTGCAACCCCAGAAAGGATCTTCAACACTCTAAGGTGGAATGAAATGAACACTGACATTACTCCCCACTGCAAACCTGTGGTGGTTTAAAATGCAGATGGAAAAAGTAAAACAGAGGGCAGAGTAACTGTCTGCATCCATGACCCAGGGATCAGTCCACCCTGCAGTCCTGAGGACATCCAGGATACACAACTCTCACACTCTGTTCCATAAGTAACCTGCTTGTGAATTTAAAACAGGAAGAACATGAAACAGAAAAAATTATCAGATCCATGTATCTATATATCTTCTTCAGGATACACTTCACCACAGTGAAGGGACACAGCCTTGCAGAACCCCATTCCAAGCTCCATGAATTCAGCCAAGTACAGTAGTCTTTCAATAAACCAGGAAAAAAAGAAATCCACGCTAGTGACATGCCAACAAAAAAAGGGTCATTTAAGAATGCTAAAAGAGAATATTCAGCTATCTAGGGTTTGGATGGGTGTAGGGAAGAGACAAAACTATATTTTCCCATGCTCCTTTACTTGAGAGACTGATTTTTTTCCCCTAAAGATGCCTGGCTATGAAAAAAATATCTCACCCTTTCATACTGCCCTATATGATATATGAAAAGCTAAAGGGAAGAATCAAGAAGGTGGTTTAGCTTGGTTTTACAGTCAAAATTCCTATCTGTGTACTCTGGAAAAGCTGCAGTGACTGAAAAATTCAAGAAATTATGATGTGAGAAAAAAGAAACAGAAATAGAGATTGTGTTGTCTAGTGTCCTTCAGCCAAGATTTTCAAGAATGACTAATGATTTTGGCTGTTACGCTGCCTGAATTGCCTTTGTGGGGATTCATTTCCAGAAAGTGCCGAGTATTTTTCTTCTGAAAATCAAGTCTCTTAAAACTGTATATAGCTGAGAAACCAAAAAAGGAGGCATGCAAAACTTCCTTTAAATTTAGAATATTTTTTTAAACACTCACTTAACTACAATGCCCCAAAACACACTTGGAAAAAATAATGTCATTGTTAAGGGATTGGATTATCTGCTATATAGTTACAGTACTGCAGTATATACCCCTGAGATACTGAAGCAGCTCATGAAGAAAACTAGGGATGATTATGTATTATCTGTGACATGTAGAGTTTAAAAATAGGCAAAAATAATGCCTCCAGACTTTTTTTTTCTTTGTTGTACCAAGACTGATACTTTTTAAGTATTTTGTACATTTACTAGACATTGAATTTACCACATGAATGATTAGCCTTAATTTAAACTGCTTCAAAAGAGTGTTTCTGTGTAAACTAGTGGGTTTTTTTTCCCAAATGCAGACACTCTCCTGCAGTTACAGATAGGCACCTTGAAATCGCACATAAAGCCTGAGAAAACTGATAGATCTGATTTGCATTTAAGAGTTCGTGTAACTATCAGGTCAAATGGGACTACACAGATGTCTTCAACAAAGCACGTGCTTGGCTGTTTTTATAGGGTTAGAACCTTACTCATGTAGCATGACCTTCATTTATATTCAAACATGCAGATATCCCAAATATTTACTAAAATCCACTTGAAAATACAGCACAGCACATAGAATTGTTATATGCTACAGGATACCATTACTTAGTTTCCAAGTTCACCGGGAATTTACAAATTCCCAGAAAATTACAGGATGCAAACAGCTGCACGCAAGATGAAATCCTCTTCCTCCAGCAGTTTTACAAAAGTTTTGCACGATATATGTTCATTACACAAAGCTAAGTGCCCACCAATCAAACTGCTATGATGCCCCCAAACTGGTTATCTCTTTAGAAGATAAAGCGTGCTGTTTATATAACTTATTAAAAATTGCACCCTTGCATTCCTTTTTCAGATAAAAAGTGTGAGGGCACTGCTTTATCACTTTAACTATGTGTTTCTTTGAACATATTTGTGCTTTAAAGTAAACACCAATGCTAGTTTTTTTACAACTACTAAAATCAAAACACATCTTTCCAAACTAATCTGTACAATGGTTGGGAAGAGCCTTTGATTCAGTACCATAATTATAAACAGGCACTTAAGTCAGACATACTAAAAGAGCATCAGTCATTTAAAATCAAATTAACAGTTTGATTAATCAAACACCAGACTGTCAAGTCAGATAACATACCTGATGGCTTTGTTCAGTTACCAAAGAGGGTTTCCACTTTAAGCACCATAGATTTCATCAGCAAAACAGAATTTATTCAAGCAGAATATTTTGCATTCCTTTCAATGCATTACTAGGAAAATTCTCATGACAAGCCAAATTCTGCTTCATTTTCATAACTGAGAGACTTTATGGATATATTTTCTGTCTCATCGAGGCCCACTTTTCAGGCAGAAAAGTGCAGTGGGACTCAAGAGGATGTGCATTAATAGAATCAGGTCATGCTTATGAGGTATACCAAAGTGGTAGAAAAATAGGTTATTGACTTATTTCTGAATGTTAGTGACTATTTACTAAAATAGGCATGAGAGGCCGGCACACAGCATATGATACATTGCATAAATTTTCACACCTGAATCATCCTCTCCTCCATTAGAGTATTTTCTGTTCCTAGGGTATGACATGGAGCCTGAAGATCAGTCTTCTCTACAAAAATTTGGAAAGATCCTTTGCATTAGAGACGAAACAATTGCTGCCATGATGTTAAATGGAAAAGGTCATGCTATGCCACTACTCCCCCAGAGTAACAAAATGCACAGACTGGAATATATCACGCTAGAACAGCCACCCACCTGTAGAACCATTATGGAAAACACCAGCCCTGTACCATGAAGCAGGGTATTCCTCTGTGCTACTGACATCAACCAAAATTGAGAAAGTGTGACTGAAGAATTGTCTTCTGAAGTAAGGCATTGCTGATCCACTGCAAGAACAACATGTGGCATCATGTCTGGCAAGAGGTGTCTCCAGATATGTTGCATTTGATTTTGAAGAAAAATAACATTAGTCAACATACAAGAAGGCATACACTTCAATTGACCAGAGAGGCCTCAAACAAAAAGATAGAGAAAGCCCTTTTTCTTCTGCAATATCCAAATGTTCCTGGTGTTGCATAGAGGCAATCAGAAAAAGATTCTGCATGCTCCAGAATCAAAGTTTTCAACCCCTTGGCTTTCACAAATAGCCTGAAAACATCTACGAAAGCAAAGTGAGAGAGAGAGTTTCTCGCTGTATCAGTTCACCCACTATTAACAAACACTGAAAGATTGCACCTATGACAACCCCCCTGAGTTGTGAAGCAGCATCAAGAAGCAGATGTGTGCTTCTAGAGATAGGCCTGTTTTCAAAAGGATTGTAAATGCATGTCCTTCGCAATGTCTGATCCAGAGCCCATTCCAGCATGACAAGGATAAAATGGAAGTATGCCAAGTACACCAACATAAAACCTCTAAATTCATAGCAGACAATTAAAGTGAATGGGAATAGGGACCAATTCCAGATTAAACAGCAGCAAAGGAAAAACTTGAAGAAACAAAACCCACCACCTCATACACCAAAGATCTTTCTGTCATGATTCACTATGCAGCCTGCATAATATCTATGGATGTGTAACCAAAGAAAAATCAAAAATGCCTCTTGTAAATGGTGTTTTGAAAAACTGATAAATTCTTGGCTTCATTCCACCACAGTTTTTGATACTCGTTCATTGATGATTACGATTCAAACTTTAAACGCCTCTATGCTTTCAGCCTTAAATACATATTATTTGCTAGTTGCATTCTAAATGACAGTTTTTTCCGGGAGGTTTCTGCCTATGGGGCCATTTGGGGGCTGAAGAGTCTAATTCAACTTCATGCATTTTAATGTTCAATGCTGCCCATTGATATGCTGTGACTACTGAATGTGAGAGACCTAAAGATGTGCAGAAAGTAATTGGCAGGTGGGATATTCCTCCCCACATTAAAAGAAAAACCCCTAAAACTGTGTTAAAAAAAAAAGGGGGGGGGGAGGCAAGAAAAAGTCTTAACCCACTGCTTAAGTGTGTTAAGAGTGAAACAAAGATCATGGGTTATAGGAAAGCTAAAGGTTTATGGTAAAAGCATTTCTCTTGCTTACATTGGCGCAAAGACAAAAAGTTTCAAAGAAAACGTATATGGTTTTTGCCAATTCATTACAGTCTTTCTGCTAAAAAGAATTTCCAGCACAGGTCAAAATCCAATGATATATGAACCACAAAGTCTTCTGAGGTTTGGATCAAGTATGCCCTGAAAATTATGGCTGCTTATCTAATCTCTGAAGCTTCCTTTCTTCCCTTTCCTTCCAGTTTCGATCTCTCCCTCCACAGCCTCATCACAATTTACTACTACTCATACCAGTCTTTCTCACTGTTTTTAAAATATCAAGTGTAAATCCCATCAAAGACTTTTTTTCTCTTTTTCTAACCACAAATATCAGTCTGATGGATGCTTCAGATCCAAGGAAAAGAGAAGTGGTAAAGTATTGCAACAGCAAGACTTGAATCCTTTAGCTGGTGGACTGAATTCTTCTTTCATATCCACAGACATCTCCTCAGGATTCAATGAACTAGAACTCACCACTCACTCCCACAACCCCACTGCAAAGATATGCTCTAAAGATCTACTGTATATACTATATACAAAATTTCACCTATGTATTTGCACAACTGTGTAAGCAATTTGGACTTAAGTTTTTTGTTCACACCCATTACACCTGGAATTGATACAGTTTGCTGTTGGTGTTCCTTAATGTGAAGAAGTGAATTATTTTTAAAGCAAATGCTTGATCTTCAGGCTAGACGGATCATCAAATTGATGACAAATGATGACTAAGTATTGTTTCCCCTTTAATCCTCATTGATATTAATGGAGGCCCAGTTTTCAAAATGGGGCACATAATAGCAGGCAACAACCTGTTCATTTAATGTCTGAAATATCTACCATACTGATCTAAGAATATTTTAGCTTAAAGAAAATTCGATCAGGTACTTTTCTCCGGAAAAAGCAATTTTAAGAAACCCCAAGGATTTCATCAATTTTTATGAAATCTTAGATGTGATGGTTTCTAATGAACAATTTCTGTTGTGTATTTCAATTTGCATTTTATTTCTACTTCATAACTTAATTTATTTTATACCTTTGCCTTAAAATACTAATACACAGCATGCTTCAATACTAACAAAACAAAATCACTAAAATGATTGTAAATTCATGTCCCCCATTTGCTGTGGACAAAGACTACTCACTCTCTTAACATCTGTTGAAGATTCAGATAAAACTAATTCAGACTAAAATTAGTTCAGTCTCTTGCTCTCAAGCATCTGATCAATACAGCAGGCAGACAGTTACCTTCTCCAGAAGGCCATCTCAGCTGAAATCTACATTAAAACTTCACTTGCTTTAATCTGGCTTATATAACATACATGTATCTGGCACACTAATGTGTATATTCCTCACTATTCACATGAATTTGTAGGAGTCTGGGCCATTTCCTTCATGAATCTTAGGGGTGTAATAAAGAGAAGCCTTTCACAGTATGTCACTGTGATTCTAATTCCATTAACAACTTTATTTCAACAGAAATTGTGGCCCTCCAGATATGTGCTCCTGAGACTGCAAGATTTTTTTTTTCCCCCTTTTTGCTTTAGTTTTAAATACAGGCTCATACAGGCACAGGACAATAACACTCAAAGGAAAAAAAAAACAAACCTGTTATAGAAGGAGTTGTAATCAGCAAAATTGCAGAAAAGGGGGAGAAATTGGATTATTTTAATAGCTTTTTCATATTGGTACTTGCTGTATCTTTAGAACAAACATTTATGGAAATTAAATCAAGACTTTCTCAGACTTCCTGCTTCCTTTGCAACATTCTCTCCTTTTTTGGTCTATGTAATACAGGATAGATTTAGCTCCCTGTTCACTTGCCACCTTTAGATCATGCTATCCAAAGGGCATTTGAAGGAGAACTGCACCTAATCCAGTCAGCCCAGCAGTACCAAATTGCATGGGATAAGAAGCTCTTCCCACAGGAAACAAAACTGTCCCATAGTATTCTTCATCTTTTTAATTATAGGTGATATACTTCTCAGGCATTAATCAAAGAACAGTTCAGCCATCCTGGTAAGTTACGCTGTTGTAACTGCTGTAAACATCTGAAAGGTCAATACAAATTATGTGCTCATAGTGAAAAGGTCCCTTATTTGACATCAGCTGCTCAACGCATCTTCCTTCTGTCCAAGCACTATCCAGTCTAAAACCAGAGTCTGGAAACAGCTTAGCTACTCCTTGACAAGTACAATGGTATTCACCCCTTTTTTCCACCTTTTGCTTGCTGCAATGTGAATAGCTGTAGTTGAAGTAGCACATGATCATGCTCTCCTGGAGTCAAATCCAAATTCACCTGCCCCCTTTGAGGGCAGTTTTCCCTGACTATGGGCTTGAGAGGAAGGCAACTTGACAGGCCTCTTTTTCTGTATAGTCACCAAGAGACAACAGTCCAGGGCCAAGTCTACCTTGCTGAGAATAGAGATTGATAAAAGAGGGTGGGATTTTTAAACAAACAAAAGAATTATTTTTTTCAATTGCTAGCAAAACTCTAACCTACCCTTTTACAGCCTTACATAAATGTCTATGATCTGTAAAGAGAAGGTCCATCTCAATCAGACTGCATAACCTTTCAGAAAAACTGGCTCCTACCATCTCGGTTTAAAATATTGGTCTTGTGTGCGATGCAGCAATATCTAAAGACCCTAAATAAACCTGAGACTCCTTATGTTAGGTGCTTCCTGCATAAATGCTTGGAGATATTGCTAAAAAAAAAAAAAAAAAAGAGAATGAGAAAATATGTTTATTTCCAGATTATTACCATAAGACTGAGTTACATGCATATTAGGCTACACTGAAAGAGTGGAGAGAGTTAAGTATAACATGCATCAAGGTATCTCATGCTGCTGAATCACACGGTAATAATTTCTTTGTTACTCCAAATCCTTTTAGAATATATGAACATATATAATTTACTTTTTCCGAGTAGGACTGTATGTCCAGTGGATTTTCATATTTTTGGACAGCACAACATTCCCTGAAATGACTCCAAACCTGAATAACAGTGATTTAAAATTAATTCCAGTCACAGTTTCATTCATTTTCAGTCATGATCCAGCCCTGGAAGGGGCTGGAGGTCAAAACCACCCATGATTACATGTATTCTTGCATAAGAGTGGCCATAGAGGGTCAGACCAAAGGTCTATCTAGTTGGATAACCTGGCTCTGGCAGCAGCCAGTAGCAGATGCCTAAGGAAAAGTATCAGAGCAAGGCAAGCACGCAGTGATCCTTCCCCTGGTTACACTTCCAGCATCCTGTGGTTTCAGGGTTTCCTGAGCCAGAGGTTCTGACAGCAGTTTTACATGCCGAATTACAGGATTCAAATCCCCAGCCCTTTACTTTGTGTAACAACAGGAGAAAGAAATGTTTTGCAGTTAATTAATTCATGTGATAAGCAAGATCTGGTTTTTTAGCCTCAACACAATTTAAGTGCTCCTGCTGCAAAATTACATTTGTTTAGGCACATTTCCATGTCACACATCTAGACATGAATTCCATCAATCTTCTCATTTCATTTGCTGTTTGAAGCTGCAAAGAATCCACAGTTTGTCCATAACAGATGCCAAAAGCCTAGAAACTTATTACACACTGCTCACAGTGTGGGTTCAGATACATTATCAGCATAAAAAGAAAAAGGCAAATTAGACCACAGTAGGAGAACACATTTTTAATATTAACAGTCTGCAGTTGCATCTCTAATTTAAGGCTGCTGTTTCCCAAAGTTATGCTGCATCATTCTAAGGCTGCTGAACTGAAGAGATGACAGTAAGCTAAATTTCTACAAGCAACTGGGCAACACAGATAGTCAGTGCACTTAACGAATTCCAGAGAAACCTTCAAGGCCAAAGTGAATGAGACATTTTCAAATAATTCTTTAGGCATTCATACTGACAGAAATTATGTATTAATATGTTCAGTCTATCAAACTTGGGGAAAAGGGAGATTTTAGTGCATGCTTCCACAAGAACAGAAAGGAAAAACACTCAGCACCTGTAAGCAAAATACATATATATCCTCCTTATGCTGTAAATACTCGGTTGTGTTGGTTAAATACACACACCACACACAAACTTCTCATAAATTATCATCTCCAGAAATCATTGCTTACTGAGAGGATTATCTGTGCCACTATGGCTTCTCTCTGGAGCTGACAGAGAGTCATCTTTTACATCATAACTACTGTTTACCCCAGCTACTGCAGAAATCTTGAAAGTAGACATCAAAGAATAGCAAAGAAATAGTCAGCAAGTTAAAATAAGTCGTAGAACTTGAGTTTCATAATGCATCTTCCTAAGATTCTGGTCATCTGGGGCAACTGTGTTTTGCTTAATTTAAGGTTTCCTTTATGGACAATCTCCCAGCTAAGGATTAGATAACTAATATTGAAGGATACATTAGAGACAATGAAAACTTAAGTTACGTTATTGTTATGAAGTTATAGATTTTTCTGTTTAGGAAGAAAAAAATCAGAAAACTCATATATATATGGAAAATTTTGACCTTGTCAGAGGGAAGCAGAAAGGCAAAAGCCTACCATCTGTTGATTTTAGGCTAAATAGAAGTCTTTAGTATTATACAGGTTCAATTTCAACAGTTCCAGCACCCTGAGATTTTGCAATACCATTCAGAGGAGATGGGCTTATCAGAGTTTACCCGCTAAAATTACTGCCAAAGGATGATGAGTTCCCACCTTCAATGTTTACTTTGCTAATATTCAGAGGATGCACATGCATGCACCACAAAACCAGTCCCCAATGAACACCATTTCTGCTCTGCCTGCTAGCTACCAAGCGGCAGGCACGGTAGAAAATGATACAGAATTGTAATTAATTTCGTGATTATTCAGCCAGCATTTCATTTAGGATGATTACAGCAGATCATTTTATGTTGTCCAAAATAAGCAGTCTGCTACCATTAGATATTTCCTTCATGCAAAGTAAAGAATTCACAGTACAGGAGGATTTCAAAAGCACTACATAATAGTCAATTTTCATGTCAGCAAATTGTTATCAAAAAATGGCAAAAAACTAGCTGCTCTTCATGATAGATATTCAACATGTTTGGGCCTCTTCTGCATTTCTTGGCTTGCTCTGGAGAATGAAGGGTTTGAGACCTTTTGGTCTCTATTATAATCCAAAGTATTGTGTTACTTAAGCAAACAAATTAAACACAATTAACTGGGAAGAAGGTATTTGTGATTCTTGATACTCTGAAGTGGAATTAAGTTAGCACTGGCACTCATTTATTGAACATATTATTAACATATATTATGTTAGGTGTTTATCCAGCAACACTGCAGGGCCTCAGAGTCTTTAAAATAAACTCACACAGCTAGTTTTTAAATAGAGAATCAGTAGTGTGTATGTCTGTAGCGCCTGAGATATGTATGGTTTGTTTGACTGAATCATCAGGAAAGCTTTTAATTGCCATTTTTGTCATGACTTTTCCAGGAAAATATGTAAGAAGTGTAAGAAAATAGGAAATGTTTAAAGATATCAGGCCCATTTGTCTCCCTCGCTCAGGAAGAAATCAGGATCAATTCTTGGAAATACTAGATGTGTGAAAAAAGACATCTAGTTGTTCCAGGCCTAAACTAAAAAGGACTATTAAAAGGACTTCCTAATAAGTGTATTTTAGAGATACCAGGCTAAAACACAACAAAGTTGGTGAGCTCTGAGTGGCAAAGAGTGGAACAGTGAATTGACAGGATCCAGCAACCACTGCCAAACAAGTTCTCTAAATTAACTAGTAAAAGTAACAAACCTTCTATCCAGTTTCCACAGACTCCTGACTGAAGCAATCACTGCAAATACAAGACTTCTTTTCCCCATTTCAGTAGTCTTACAAATCAAGAAAATAGTCAAGAGCACACTTGACTCATAAGAATATAAAACTGGCCAAGCAAGGCCAGACCAAAAGTCTACCTCATACCAGAAGGTGGACAGCACAGGATACTAAGCAAAGACTATAGAAACAAAACAAGAATTTCTTCTACGGTACCCTTCCAACTGTGGAAACTTGCAGTTCAGGGATAGCCTGATCCAAAAGCTATATCCATCTACTTCTTTATGTTTAGTAGTTCACCATAAACTTTTATTACCTTATTTATTAATACATTGAGTAGTTCAGGTCATAATGCAGAGAACACACTGACCATCCCTTTATGAAAACCTGTAATTTTTTCTGCCCCCAGTTTTTGATCTTTAACTCTATAAAAAGGCAATGCATTTTAACACTATTCATTCCTTTAATAACAAGGCTGATTAGAATATAAATTTCACACTCTGGCTAATAATTTAACAATTCCATATTTGAGTTCTTCTAGAACTCCTGCAATGGCACTGTGAATCCTGGGACACAATTCAGTTCATCCTGCTGATCTGTCATTTGCACTTCTGAGTAGCATCTTGTTGCTGTTGTGCTGGCCAAGCTGTTTTAGGAAAAGGTTCTTTTTAAAATTTTTGCTTTGATAGGTGTACACTTACTCTGAGCCTCTAATGTAGGGTCTTTAATCATTTTACCCTGTTGGCTGCTCTTTTAAATTTATTTTCAAGAAGCTTCCTCATTTTTATGTGTTTTCCCTTTTTGAAGTTAAATATTACTACAGTGGTTTGTTTTTTCCCTTCCACAGGACACAAACTTTCAATTTGTCCTGATCTCTTCCACCTGAAAAGTAGTAACATCTTGAACTACACTGTGCCACGTTGAAGATTTATTCAGACATCACTTCTCCTTTTATTGATCTTTTACTCATCACTAATAGAGGAAAACTTTCTAAAAACTACCAAAGATGGTACTTCTTAGTGGCAAAATTACAAGCCTGAACTGCTTCTGATGCATTACAAAAATTCCTATGCCACCGAGTCAACCTTTGTGAGTAAAAGATTGTCCCAAACCACGAATCATAGGCTGCTGATGAATAAAGTTAATACACATCTTTCATGCTACAGGGCAATTTTTTTAATGTAGAAAAACAAGAATTGTTTAAACTGCTTGCTTATAATCATGATTTTGATGCATAATACTGACTTCCTCATTTTTTTATATAAAACAGCCATCGTGCTTTTATTTTGAGTACATAAGTAAGGATAGTCAAATTAAATGCACCTTCATATTCAACTTCCAAGTCCTCAATGGCTGATTATTTTAGAAGGTAGCAACTAGAATCTCAAGAAAACTAAACAAAACAGAAGACTTGCCTACAACTGAAACTTTCATTGCTATAGCTTTGATAGAAGTAGGAAAGAATTACAGTAGACCAATAAAAATCTTGGCATAACTGATGCAGTATCACCCCTTTCCCTTTTTCATTAATTCAAAATAAGCTCTGGCAAAGTGGTTTTCATTTGTAGCTGTAATGATGGAATGTGCAGTCTTAATTACAGAGATTTGTAAGCATAACACAACCAGTAAACCCTGCATAGATAAAAACAGCCTTAGCCACATCCATAAAACAGCAGTTAGCAGTATAGTATTTCCTAAACGCAAGTAGAGCAAAGGCTAATACTGGTTTAGCACCAAATCCAAAGCCCTGTGTGCATGAAAACAAGCATGATGTAATCTGTATCGCAATGACTGCTACTGCAAATTGATTTTTATACATTCTGGAAAGACTAATTTTAAAAAACAAAGGCAAATTCATTTTCAGAAATGTGTGGTGTTTTAATTTAATTAAACATTGGATCTTACCTTGTTTGGAACAGTCCTACACTTGTGTGTCTAAAGCCACAAACTAAATAAACAACTACAGTAGAGCATGTATTATTTACTCTGTATTAAATCCACCACATTTGGATGTGTAAATGACATGTAGGATTGGAATAAAAATACTGACCTCATGTTTCTGCTAGACTGGTCATCAGTAAAAATTACCACAGTACATATTTAAAGGGTTGATTTTCAAGAAAATTCAGCCTTCAACATTTGGACACCTAACTCAGTGGGCAAACTTCCAAAAGAACTATGTCCCTATATTGGCACTGAAATATATTAATGACAATTTCAAGGACTCAGTCCTGTGAAATGCCATCTGGCACTCTGGCTCTGCAGTAGTAAAGCACTTAAGCACATGTTTAAGCATGTAAATGGTCCCACTGAACTGATGCGGCTATTTGCACACTCACACCATCTATTGTGCTGCTGGTTCAGGGCCAGAGTTTTCAGCACCTCACAGGAGTGATCCCATAAGTAGCGACGAGGCTTGGGCACATCATTTGAAAATCTGCCACAGGTACTGAGGCTTGATTAAATTAAGGAAAGTTTGTTTCCCATTTGTCTAAGAGTTTGCCAGTAGCTGGGGCCTTGCTCACTTGCTTCTACTTGGAGGAGGAAAGAATGCATATAAAGCCCTGTTTCATTGAACAAAAAAGGAAAAAAAGAAAGGTGAATATAATTATTTTGAAATCTAAGTCTGCCCTTCCATTAAGTACTCAACATCTAAGCTCTGCAAACATCTCCACTTTCCCTGTTGCCATCTCTGCTTCTCTTTATTCATATAACTTTGGGTTCACTGATGTCCCTCATCCACAGACACCTGCCAGTCAGCTGAACTGGCAAGCATTTCCTCTGAAATTTCTTATCCCATTGGTTTTAGTTCATGTTTGGCTTTTCCACAGTCTCAGGCATTGGCTTCTTATTGTTTCTACCATCATCACACAAAGGCAGAGGTCACTGTCCTTTCCCTTTAGTTCGAGTGAAAAGTGATTATCACTGGTGCAGAGCAGCTGGGCAGATGCCACTATTAATAAACACAAAATAAAATGCTGCACAGAAATTGCCCTGAGGGCTGTCACAGCATCAGTGTAAACTATCAGTCTAAACTAGATCTGTGATCACCCTATCAGTTAGAGATGGCAGTCATTTCTTCCAATATAAGTTGTCCACTCCTATGCTACCTGATCATATTTCTTCCCTCAAGTCTCCATGGCCACAGTACTTTTGTGACAGTGGGACTACTCCTGCATTGCTCACCCACATGCATGAGCCAAACGAGCCATACCATCTGGCTTTACGGCTTACATTACTAGCACTGTAATAGCACTTGCAACTGCTTCTGTGAGACATTTGCTTTTGTTTCTACAAAGCCAGACAGCTTCCCAGCTGCAGCTTCTCTCTAAAGTCCAGTGAGCGCTGGTCAGCGATACCAAGACGATAATGCAAGTTCCAGCATTACATCTGATGGCATCTTTCTACTACCATGTGCAAAACTTCACACAGCTTTTTATCCCTAGCCTGCGCTTTTTTACACACTTACATATACAGCTGTTAAAATTGCCAGCATTCTTCACCAAAAGGATGTTAACTCCTATGAATTTATCACTTTTACAGAAAGCTTTTTGGATAAAGGGAATTAAAACAGTTATTCAAAATGACGCACATTCCTATTATGTGTAGTAAACATCATGCTGAAAGGGGAAAAAGAAGAAAAAAAAAGAGCATTCCATGCAGCCAGCAGCTGTCAAGCATCAAAGATTTCATTTCAACATTATGTCAAAATCACGATGCTTTAAGGCTCATCAAAACATGAGTATATCTCCAAGGCAGATGTCTCGACTCTTGAGGCTGTTGAATGGCTGGATTACAGACAACTTAAAAAAAAAAAAAAAAAAAAAAGAAAGGAAAAAAAAAGCACCCACCCACGCATCTAAAATTTTGAAGAAAGAAAAAACATCTATACAAATACAAAAGTCATAGTTGCCCTTCCTTCTGGCTACCTTTCTAAATTTGTCATCTGCATCTACTGTGTCTACTGTATTCTTAGGTGCTAAGGCCCTTTCAAAGTGTCTTGGTGTGCTCTCTTGGGTCTGATTCCACTTGCTCTCCAGCTCCAAGCAATTGTTACTGCTTTTTAGTGACACTTTTCCTCATTTGCCTCTGGATAGATCATACGCTAACATGTTACCAGGCATACTGTTACATACCTATGCTCTAAAACTAAATAGTGGAAAAAATAATGTTCTCCAGTACTCACTGAGATTCAAATAAGTGAATTCTTCAACTCCAGTGGCTTCAGCTTGGTCACAGCACCACTTGAAATGGCTAAAAACCCCAGCAGCAGAAGTGTTACAGATATAAAAGATGTATTACTTTCATAAAGATGTACAAAACCAGATCATGTTGGATTTATGAACCAAATTACATCAAAACATCGTATTAACTTCAAGGTTCTAGGGGAAATAGCCATTGACAGGAACTATAGCACCAACAGATACCTGGACTCTCAGAAAGACTTTGACAATTTTTCAATTGATGGATTAGTGCATACAATATTAAATATAAGCTGCCCTAAGGAAAATTTCAAGTCTGGATAAAGAAAATTGTAAGACTAAATAATTGGTTCATAGGCAGAAAGTAGAAGATCAGAATTTAAAGTATCCATTCATCATAACATTGCAAGAATTGTTTTGCACTGGATTTATATCAGATAGTCCTAATATTTTGATTAACAATTTACAGAAAAGAATTAAAATATGAAATCCGTCTACTGCCATCAGCATCAGAGGTTAGGAACTGGTTAAAATGCAAAGAAATATTTACATTTTGATTAAAATATAAGCTCAAGGTGATACGGGTATTTTAAATTCTACATGTAGAATGATGCACCCAGAAATGGTAATTCCTTAATTCACTACAGGTCAAATAACATGAAAACACTGTAATGCAGAATGTGACTTAATTAGGCATGGTCACAGTTTTTACATTCACTGTCTAACACAAAGCAGAAATTTAAATGTATTTTTCCTCAGAAAGTAAGACAGAATTCATCATGAAAATCCAAGGGAGTTTCCCCACTAATTTAAATGGGTGAGGGTTTCACCAGAAGTGTCCCCCACTGTTGGCTCTATCTAAATAAAGAAGAAAAATGTATCATGGGTAAGTGGTGAGAGTACATGTAAAAGGAAAGCTTTTCCATGTGAGAGAAAACTGGAACAAGTGCAGATGGGGTGGGTAAATTTACCTTGATGAATTTACTTGACTAACTTAAGGACTTACTTTCTGTAATCTAACCACAGTCAGACGCATCAGATGCAAATGAGCCTGTCTCAAATTACTTAACAAATGGTTCCTGTAAATAGGCATAACACTCTAGGAAAGTTCACTTTCCTAACATGCTTCTGGCTCACCCACCTCTTCCCTTTGTGTATAGAAATGAACACCTACCACCTTCTAGATTGTTTCCAGAAGGGCAACAGATATTTTAGATGAGTCTCACAGTTTTTGTAATGAAGATGCTCTCTCCTTGAGCCTCAAAGATAAAAATACACAAAAGGTCATTAAATTATAAATATGACTGGGTTTTTTAATTGCACTGGAACTGCTGATGAAAGCCACATCCCTATTCACTGGGGAGGTGAGGAACTTCAAAAGGGAGGGTTGTCTTTGAAGAACATCACCTTGAGGTACATGCTCACAGACAAAAGAAGGATTTTGTACAAAAACCCAACAGATTTCCTCAGAAGACACAGTTTGTTGCTACCTTACAACATGGTGTTCCAGACCTAGCATAGGAACTGCAGTCCCCAGATGACCATCACTCCCACTTCATGCTGTTAGAGCATTTTGTTTGAATTAGGTTTCCAGCTTGCAAATTCTGTTAGATTTAGGTATGGAATCAAAAGAAATCATTGCCTCAGCTTCCACCCCACCTACAGTAGGAACAGAAGTTTCATGAGGTCACTTAGCCGCCACAACTCACCATCCAGCACATTTCTGGAATCAACTTGAGCACACTGCCTTCATCTTTTGCTTCTTTACTCTTCCTGAATCAACTCTAGGTTTTCTCTTGCCTGCCTGTGTCTTTGGTTCTTTCCTCTACATTTCTTTATCTACAAAAACTTTCTTTCACATGTACCTTTGTTCTCCTTACACACATTCACACTGCCTGTTTGAGATAACACTAACTACAAGTTTAGCTGGAACTGAAAAACCATGGAATTTTGGACTCCACACTATGATGAAAATTGAAAGCAGGGCAGAAATCACTGCTTCAGTGATACTCAAAATACACAGTAAATTCTTTCATAAAAATTATGAAGAGAATGTTAGAAAATAAAACTATGCTAGGAGAGCTGGAGAATTCATGGTGTCCTAGAGGCTGCATAAACATATCAATCAGAACACAAGTCTGAATACATTTTTCTGTGCAGATGGAGGTCTTAGTGACCCTGGTCCTGATTCATCCACAGAACACTGGCATTTAACTGAGGTGCTTAAAGTAGTAGCTTCTTGTCTCAGGAGTCTTCTGCTATCACACAGAGACACATACATTACACACGCTGACTGGCTTTCTGGGTAATCCTGATCCACAGGCATCTAGTTGCAAGGAGAAAGGACAAAACAGAAAATCCTTAGCAGTGATATCTCAGTCCAGTGCTAGCATTAGCTATGATAAACCCACTTTGTAGCCTAAAACACCTACTAGCAAGTATTGTAACTTCAGGAAAAGATTAATGTTAACATTCTTGACTCCCTCGGAGCCTGTTTATACTTCAGCTGGGATTAAAAGAGCATATGAATTTTAAGTGGCTACTAGGAATAACCAAGAGTATAGGGAGATGTATATAAATATATAGGCACACACAATGATTCAGAAAGAATTCTGGAATGGCTATTTTTAACTAGCTCAACATATAGTCAAGCCCTTAGTCAAAATAGTTTGCTAGGTCAGAGAGACATAAAGATGATTCTTAACAGAGAAGTCCTGTATTGAAGACTATCAGCCTTGGTCAGCTGACTTGTTCTCTGGAGGTGCTCATCTATCATTAGAAGTTACCTACACCCTCATCTTGTATGCTTTGGCAAAATATATAAAGTTATATGAAATAAATTGTAGTCCTATCAGTCTCACAAGAGTCTCAGGCAATTGGGAAGAGAAAAAATTATTCATTAGTGTTTTTAATTATTTGGGACAATCTCAAAGCTAATTTATCCTTCATGGGATATTCTTGCTTCAACAGAAACAACAGTTGCTCCACATATTCAACCTCTGCTTGACAGCCCGTCCCAAAAATGATATGGACAGGCCACCAAGCTGGCTCATTCAAAGAGGAAGAACGAGTGGTCACGGGAGGAGATTCCTTGACACTTCAAAAATCTACACAGACGTCTGAAAAAGACAAAACTGGAAGTACTGTTACAGATGACCTATGCATAGATTATGAACACAGAAAATAATACAAAAATTGATTAAAATAAATTGGAAGAGTAAGGGTAAGATAGCATTGTGAACAGAGGAATAATGAATTTCCAGGAAGAAGTGGCAAAATTAAATGTTACTAGTGTATGTAAGCACAAAAGTGGATAACATGAGTGCTGTTCAGTACGTTTGAGGAGTATCCATAAATTCAGCATCCACAAAAGCCATTTCACCTTTCAGGGACTCACTGATCATTTTGGATTGGTCATATATCTCTTCTGCAATGAACTTCAGCTATGAACTGGTCTGGTGTTCTTTCATTCTTCACCACAAGGTCTAACTGTGATATTCACCCTGCAGCAGTTTGGACTAGATGAATGCCAAAGTTCCCTTCTAACCTAAATTATTCTATGATTCTACAATATTTTTATGACTCACAATTTCACAAATCGATCAGGTTGGGAAGTTTATCTTACCTTCCCAGAAATTGAAAGCTCCTTAGACCACATTCCACAGTGGATTATTATAATGCACTGCACCACTGAAGCCAATGTTTTCAATAAAGGACAATGGCCCTCACACATCCATCATCCAGAAGCTACAGCCAGATCCATAAGAATGCTAACCATGGTTGTGGAAAGAAAAAGCCCTTGGTACACATGGAGCCCTATATAGGATGAAACTTCCCACCTAAAGGCTCTGTCGCAGGGGCACAAGTTCTTGTAAACACTTCGCTTCTAAGTAAATGCCAGATAGTCTCTTATGTGCTAACTGCATTATTCTGTTTTGGTGCAAAAAAGGCCTCAAGTAATCAATTCCAGATCACCTACTCCTCTCATGGAAAAATGGTTATGAAGAGATGATGTTACCTAAAACCAGTAAATCATCATTATTAAAGGTTAATCATAATTAAACTCTGTATGCACATGTAATTTTTCTGCTCTTTTTCACTTTTACTATCAGACACTATGTAAAATGTATTCATGCTGGCAAAAATGAACCTCTTTCACAAGAAAGAATAAAAGATTAACAAAAACATTAAAAATATCTGGAAAAATACATACATTTTCTTTTTAATGCTGATCCCACCTCTTACCATGTGTTCCTAGAATCATCTGCGTTAGGAAAAATTTCAGTCTGTAGGATTTCAAAGGCTATCTAAATCCAAGCCTCCTGCAGCATAATTTCACTAATCCTACACCACCCCTGACAGATAAGCATCTTGTTGAGTCTTGCATATTCCAGTGATACTGGTTACAAAACAGCCGTTGGCAGCCTTTGCTATTGCATAATTGCTTCTACGAGGTCTGAGTTGACTGAGTTTGAAACTTGGCAAATATCTTAACCTCTTTTTTGAGGAGTCACAAAAATAAAATCTAAATTCAGGATCCATTTTTGTTATATCTGAAACTGACTCTTAACAGCAATGAAAAAGCCAACCTTAGGTTGGTCCTTAATATTTTGAATGCACGGAAGATTTTTCTGTGAAGTCACTGTGTTCTTTCACTGTGCCTTTTTTCTGAAAGCAGGACATTCTTTGCTCTTTTCTACTCCAGTCCTCCCTTCATAGTTCCTCCATACAAAAAGCAGATTCAGTGGCTGAACCCTCAATCTGACAATGAATTTAAAACTAGAAAGGACAAATTTACACTTCTCACCACCACAGTGCAAAGCTTTCTGATTATTCTTAAAATAAGGGGTTTCTCCCTCCTGCTGAAGTGTAAGGCTATTCATTATTGTTGTTTTCTTATTAAGCAGTATGAATAGTTGATGACAGTAATCCACGGATATCCCTTTGAATGCTCACAGATATAACCGGGCCTATTTCATTACATATATTTAGATTTCAGCATTCAGTGACAGCATCTAGATCATTTTATTAGCTCAGTGCATATGATTTCATTTTCTCCTATCAAAGCAATAAACACTCAAGACTAGAAAGGGACATTGCCATCCACAGCAACTTTCATACTACATGCACTCATTCAGATTAAATGACAGGATACAACTGATGAGTGATTTGAACCAAGAACACTCTCAGGGGGCAGGAGAAGCTACTGCTCCCTAGAACCTGTCTTCCTATTATTAAATATATTACAGTTTTACCCATAACTTTATTAAGAGTTATTTACTTGACTGCTGGAAACATTTGATTACTGTTAGCAACATTTAAATTCCAGTGTTTATAGAATGAATTCTACCCCTCTAGAATATTAAAAACGGCCAATGAAGGCTCAGCTGCTATTTGTACTTCAAAGTATGTGAGTGAGTAAATGTTTCAAAGTGTTTGGCTGGTGAACTTCAGTGAGCATCATTAAGAAGGAGCAATGGGTAAAGATCCAAACAACAGCAAAAAAGCTGTTGCTCTCAGCCAACGTTTTGTTTTCTGCCCTTGAATACAGGGGAAAAGCCACCAACACATGAAAAAAAAACCAAAACAAGACCAAACAACCCACCCAGAAAAGCTTTTACGTTCATGGTACACAACAGCCTTTGCTGATTCTTAGATCTTTCTCCTCTGCTTCCTATTAACATGAGCTGTCAATGTTTGCTCTGATGCTTAGATCATCTCTGCAAATATATGGAGAATTAGCAAGAAGTATTCAAGGACATTTATCACAATAAATAACATATATACCCCCAAACTCCTGAATCTGTTTCAATGTCATGACATTTGGAAATATAAATATTCAATGAAAAAAAAAGTTGAAATTATGTTCTGCTCCATTCTAAAGAAAATCAAACTTCAACTAAAGTTTAAGGTATTATTTTGGTATTATTAAGGTATTACTTGCATTTTTTCCTTCCTCATTGATCAGATCCTTAGTCAAGGGGCTTACTTTCTAAGTCAAAAAGCAGCACAAAGCTTGCAAGCAGAAAACTATGTTAATACTTAACTTGGACTAGAATTCCCTGTGTGTTGGTGGAATCAAGGCACAGTGACTAGAAGAGTTGGTACTGACAATATATCTACCTGGAATAAGACCTCAGAAAACTTTGTTGTAGTCACCAGGCAGCATATTGCAATTAAAATCTCTGCTTTTCCAGTTTAAGCTAATACTGCTGACAGCTAACAAGAATGAAGCATTTCTGGTAAATGCTTTTTACATGCTTTTTATTACTCACAAACATTTAAGAAGTTAATTTTCTTTTGAATTTCTCTCTGCTGCTGTTCTAATGGCGTAAATGCACAGTGATGCTGTTGTTCTAATGGTGTAAAAACTGTGTAATAAGGTGTCCATATCAATGTCAGTTATATGTGAGGGAGACTGAAGCAAAAGTAAAATAAAAATGTTGGAACACTTCTTGAAGACTCTACACGACATTTATCAAATTCCATGGAGGTAGTGGGACCAGCATATTTTTACAAAATACATTCTTTAAAAACCTCCTCACTCCTTCACCCAGTAACAAAATGAAAAGGTGGGAGATAAGCATTACCTGAAACCTTACTAGGATGACCCAATTCTCTGTTCTATTGTCAGTCATCATGGCCAACTCCCAAGTCATGGTACACAGCTAAGTTTCATCCTGTGTTTTCACAAAAGTCAAATGAATTCCTGCTCTCAATGAAATCAATAAAGCTTTTATATTCATGGCAAGAAACAGAACTCTTCCCTACATCACCATGCTTCAACATACCTATCTATAAATAAACATCTAGTGAGCTAAAGAATTCAATTAAGTTTTCATTTCTCTCAGTCAACTGTAGATCACAGAGGAAGCTCCAATGACAGCAAAGACAGATGATGAAAACCTGATCAATTGCTATCACTTCAATTTAGATAAAAAGTCACTCACTTTTCAGCTCTGCTTGGTGCCCAGAAGAGATTAGAGTAAAACTAAATCAAGAGGAAAAAAAAAAAAAACTCTAAACAACAGCCAAAGAAAACCTTTTCCACCTCCTGAAAGTCTCCTCAGTTAATCCTACCACGTAAAGACAGGCTGCCAGCAATGGCTAAAAGCAAATTCCAGAAGGCTTTTGAAAGTTATCAGTACTATGGAGCCTTCAGAGAAAACCAGCATGAAAAGTTAAACTGCCTGTTTGCTAAAGTCTTCCCCCTCTATATTGGATTTTGAACTATATTAGAGAACTTTCTAGAATATATTTGTGGCAAACATTACAAATTCTTGCGTCTGCATTACCCAGTATAGTGTACAGCTATGTCGTGCATGATTCCAAGTTCTGTTGTTATTCAATCGTTATAAAGTCACTGCAGAAATTTGCTTGGATCTATCAAATCCTGATTTTTTTCAGTTTTGTGAAATGTAGATAAAGCACTGAGATGCGGGATCAGCAACTGATACCTTAATTCATGCTGGATACCAGTTTTGCAAGAAGTTTCATACTACTAAATACAAAGAACATTAATTTAGCTCATTGTTACAAACAGAACACAAGTAAAGGGAAAAGACATCTATTTCACCAACATGATGCTGTTGTCACATATAGAAGTCTATAAAGCAACAGAAGTACAAAATCTTGACTTTATAAAAAAAAAACTATGCTTTATTTAAAAGCTGAGGAATTACACTTAGTTCATCCTACCAAATTCTGTGTAAGGCAGCAGTTCAAATATGAATAGCACATCTCAGCAGGCAGAATTAGTACCAAAGAAAACAGTTTAATGAAAACAATATTAATCCTCGATTTTATCTTTCTTTTGTCAATATTTGTCACTAGCACAAATCATGTAGTCACTTAACCCATTGTCTCGTAATGCCCAGCCCTGTTGCTGCAACACACATCAAGGGCATGTACCACAGCCTTGGACCCTCTTTGGAACCATGCATACTGCCAATGTATGACCATGCATCCCACAGTGAGACCCCCCCCAGAAATATATATATATATATATATATATATATATGTATATAAAATCACATTCCTCTTACACAGCAGGGCTTACCAACCCCATTTTAGGATTTAACATACACCCCACACACTAGCTAAGGATTGCAGCAAGGAGGGAGCTGCAGGCACTCAGGACACGTTATACATCGGGACCCAGTAGAACAGAGGGGCCCTCAGAGAGTAAAGTGAGTACAGAGTGGATCTCAGACTAAGTCAACTATTCTGTTAGCCTGTACCAGGACTGCTACTGCCACCTCCACATGATATGAGTAATGCTTTGACTTAAATTCTCTTTTCGAGCTGTCAACAATCAGCATAGTAGAAGAGAAACAGAATTTCGCAGTAAACAAAAAGGACTAAAATTTTTAAAGTACCATAAAATATCTTTCTCCTTTGAAAAGTCTTGTGTACTATGACCTGGCCAAATTAACTCATAAGGCCCCATGACGGCTCAAAGCTGAGGGCACTAATGAAACTGTAAGATACCGTGAGCAACAAGGATATCAGTAGGGAGACACTGGTGTCCTAAAGCTGACCCGAGTATTGAGACAGCCCATTCAGAATCAGTCTTCCATCATTTATGCTGGCTGAGCCCACTTTCATTAACCATTTGTCTCTCTGGTTCCATACAAACTGTTAATGAATATTAACATTGTTAACAAGTTTTCTCCTATTTGGACAATAAAGTCCAAATCTTAGCTCAAGACAGAGAAACTTCACGCAAAAAGTAAAAGGCTTGACTGTGCAGTATCCAGGGTTTCCATCACTCTCCATGCCATCATTTATACATGGAGTTATCTTGTCATGATGGCCATTAGACATTAGGTGGTCACACAAGCAAAGCATAGAGGAAGCCCAACAACTTTTTTCAGGATACCCCTGGGAAGACTGAACAGATGCACAAACACTGCTTTTAGTAGGTAATACCTTTATACTCACATAGTTTTACTTAACTCAGCCAACATCTCCACACTTCCAAAGCTATATACAACTTGACAGGATACACAAGAGTTAGCTGGCTGACATGCACCACACTAGTATAAAGGGATTTAAGTTGACCAGTTACAAGCATAGACAAAGCCTCACATTTCACAGTTGTACAGACACTTGCAAAAGCATTGGTTGGCTGGGGGGTTTTTGGTGGTGGTAGTTTTCATATTCTTGTACACACTATTAGTCACCTACAAGAACATGCAAATAGTACAAATTGGAGTAGCATTTCTCCAATAAGGCAGAAAAATGTGATGTGTATGTCCAATGGTTAAATCTTCACTGAAGCACTTCATGCCAGAAAACATTGGTTTAGGAAACTGCTGGGGTTTATTGTTCTGGGGTTTTTTTTCAGGAAATTACCTCTATTAAACAACATTTCTTGCTAAAAAATGCAGGACTAGTTCTTCTGCTGCAGTTTTACACATTCATTGCAAAAATTGCTGGCATTATGTTCTGAGATTTACTTTAACTTTTATACTGTTATTATTATTCTGACATTCATCCATAAAAGCGCTGCACAGTGCCATGGCTACTAGAGAAAAGTGAGGACATAATAAAAAAATAAAAATCAAACCACACATCAATGTAAGCACTCATTTGGAAATGGAATTAAGAATTTTGGAAAAATACAGTAACCTTACCCTCAAAAAAAAGAGACACCCATGAATTATATTATCATTGTTTCCATTCCAGAGGAGAATTATTACAGTAAAAAGAACCAGAAAAGCCAGTATTTCCCACAAACAAAATTTATTATTTTACCCAACTCTATATGTGCAGCATCCCATCTTGAAACTACATTTCCTTTCCT
Organism: Eurystomus gularis; assembly: GCA_013400335.1. Lineage (NCBI taxonomy): Eukaryota > Metazoa > Chordata > Aves > Coraciiformes > Coraciidae > Eurystomus > Eurystomus gularis. Next base: position 4,191 of record VZZY01012120.1, on the reverse strand, counting down.
CTCCCCTCCACTTCACAGACACATGGGAGACATGAAACCTATCTGCAGACTTCACTATAATCAACAGCTTCCATATTTATGAAGACCTAGAAGCTAATGTAAGCCTATTGCTGAGACGACAGTTGTGCCTCAGCAGAGGAGAAACAGGAAAAAAGGGGAGAAAAGGGATGAAAGAAAACACCTGGAGTAGAAAGACTAGCTCAATAGTAGCTTTACAGATCTTCCGAAAAGAGCAAATGAAGACAGAATATGGGCTGACTAAGCCTTGTCTAAACTAAGGCTGCTCAGAGGATACGTGGTAGCAGAGCTGTGAAGCCTCATCTTTTTACAGCAGTGAAGCAAAGGGCATGAACATCACTGTCATTTTGCATTTTGAGGAACAGCTACCACATAAAAACAGTTTTGCTTGGTTATGTGATTATATGTGGAATTTTGGGATTTATTCAGCTTTGCTATGAATTTACTGCTATATTATTTTTCAGAGACATTTCTTTTCCTAGACACCCACAGTCAGCATTTGATTGGTGTGGTTTTTCTGGTTTAGCCACTAAGTTGATTTGAACAATTCATTTGTTAATACAGTGAAACATGCGTTCAAGATTACAAATTGTTTAACAAGTCTTGACAAACAAGTCCCTTGGTGGTCTTGAAGTTTCTCAGAAGCAGATGGACGTGGTACAATTTTATAGATTCTCTTTCCTATTTGTGTAAAGCTGCTGAGGTCTGAAATAGGCTTTAGTGCAAACAAGGGGCATTGTCAGACAATAAAGAGACAATTGCCTGTGTTAGCAAAACAATTAATTTATTTGCAGAGAACTGCTCAGTCTATTTGTTACCAGAAATGTGCTAATTATTCCTGCTAATTACATGCAAAACCTTCATTATCACCTATATGAGGAAGAGGACCCCTCAGGTTTCAGTGACAAATTAATTACTGTGTTTTCCTTCTGAATGTACTTCTAGACTGTCCCTGTTATCTAAAAAATAAATTGGCTAGCAGGAGGCTTGTCTCTGAGACATTCTGCAAACTAAAAGCAAACATACAAATATCATATCAAGCTATTATTGCTATTTTTTCAGGCAGGTATAACCTGAAGCTCTCAGAACTTCTACATTAATTTACAAGCTCTTAATCCTAATAAAATACACTATATACTGCTAAATTCCACTATGTAACTGCTTTCTGGGCTCTTTACACATCTATAAAATAGTGGATAAGGTTGCAGGCATTAAGTTATAAAAATATATCAGATAAGCCCAACGGTGAATGACACAGTCACATTTCAGTGCATAAATATGATTTAAAATTCCTAATAGCCGAAGTGAAAAGGACAGCAAAGTGGCTGAATTACCCAGTCTTTCATTATCACCATTCTAATTCAACACATAGGACACTTGCCATCAAGTCCTTGCAATGCATGTCAAGGGCAGGGGAAGTTTCATGCAGGAGAGTGAGGAAGAGGAGGCACACAGGATCAAAGTCTTGGTTTGGAAGGTAGGAAGCAGGGTGAGCAAAAGAGTTACAGAACAATTAATCTGGCAGAGGGATGAATGGAGAAGATGCCATGAATCTCAACACACTGGCAGATTTGACTATTTAATTAAAACGTTTTAAAATCTTAAATTTTGCTTAGAACCTGTTAGGTAAGTGTCAGCCATTCCTGTATGACACCTTGCCAAGAGCCTGCCTCTACTTCCATTAAAGGGGCCCTGGAGTATAGTACCCACTCTCCATCCTCCTTATGCTCAAGGCCTCCTCAATTTCTGTGTTTGGCACAGCAGAACATCAATACCTTAGCAATTCAAAGTATCGGTACCATCCATTATGGGAACATGAACATCATCATATAATGTGGACTTCAACCATACCTTTAGCAGCACCAACAACACTACATTGTACAAAGCAACAGGTAATCTGTGGCTGGACACAAATTGTGCAGTCTTGGCAATAGAGCAGGGATGGGCTAGAGTAGCTCCTGAAAGGCTAGAAATACAGTTTCGTAGTGAATCAGGTGATGATTAGCACTGACACAAAGTCATATTTCAACAGCCACTCCACCTTATGAAAAGAAAGCAGGAGTGGAGGAGTGGATTCAGTATCTGAATGTCTACAAGACAGCTCTACCTCTCCAGACCATCAGCACAGAAAGGCAATGCCCAAGAGCACCGAACCTCATCTAGTGAACCTCATAGACTAGTTCATCATGACTCACTGGACCTATGCCATTCCTTCCCTTTAATCTGGGTATCGCTTGTCATACAGACCTCTCTACCACATAAAATGTAAAATACTTATCTTCATCTTCACTTGCATTTGTAGCCCATTCCCCAGATCCTCTTATTTTGTATATCAAGAGACTGACTTAAGCCCCTAATTCACCAATGATACCTCTCATGCCTACTTGTTTATCTTTCTAAGTAACTGTGGTAGTGCTTTCTGCAATGTTCTCCCTCAGAGGCAGAAAAGCCCCATAAATAACTATATGGCAACATCATTATTCTTCAAATCTACCTTCATCCTCTCCTTTCACTTGAGGCCTTCAAAAGCCTCTATAATAATGCTAATGATATGCTCAGCTTCCATAGGCTGTACTACTGAATACAGAGTTTCATTGCAGTTTCCATCTGTGTAGCTTGGTTTGTCTCTTGTGTCAGTGGGTAAGTTCATCAAAGCAGGAGCCATCTCTTTGGTGTATCCTTGTAGTAGTCAGCATGTCTTAAACACTACTTGACTATAATTAATAATAATAGACATAGTAGTAAGAAGAAGAAGCAGCACAGTGCAAGTTTTCCGAAGCAGAAATGCAGGGAAACGTTCAACATTTGGAGGCCAGGGAAAGATTCGACATTTGGAGGCCAATACTACTTCTGTCATCATTACGAAAAAAAAATTGTAAAGGTTAATGGCTAACCAGCAAAGAAAACATGTCAACTGGCATGTAACCACAGTTTCATGCACTTAGAATTTTTGTCTATAATCCTAACTGAGGTTCTGGCATCTATGCATTGTCTATGTCTGTGTCCTCTAGTACAATACCTACCGCCATTCAAATAAATCAAAATGAAAACAAGTGGCCAAAAAGGAGGAGCACTGTACTTCATTTGCGTGAGGAAGTTTTTATGTTTATTTTTGTCAGAGACATGCATGTAAAAGTTAGAATGTGTATGGCTTTATTTCCCCAAAATAGTAACTCATAAAACTGTGCCTAAAGATCAGACCCCACCACCAGCATAGCAGCTGATTTGTTGATAGGATATTAGTCCAGTCCATGAGAATAAACCAAACTTTTTACACATGAAAAATTCTCACCTCTAAGTCCTAGCTTACTACCAGGTCTTCTGTTCCAAAGCACAGGAAAGTTACCTTGGCATAAGCAAAAAATCCCATCCCTGAAATTTAGAACACACTTTTTTAAACAGTGTATCACCCCATGCCGCTGAAAACATTAAAAAAAGAACAGAATAATTAGCATTGCTGCTGGGCCTCTAACAAGTGGCCTCCAACCTACTGCACCCAAAAGTAGTTCAGGTCCAGAAAATGTAAAATTAATGTACAATCAATCCACTGAAAATTGGTCTCAACAAGCAAGAGTTTAGCAGCAGAATGCAAAAGCAGGGCATAATTTACTTATGATAGAAAGACCTTTTTTCCACTTAGTAGCTAGGTTGCTCACCAAATTCTTTTATCTGCGTTTTAATTACACAAACAGTAACATTTGACTGACTTTGAAAGAGATGGCTGGCAACAGGGAGGCAACAAGAATAGGAGGATTCTAATTTTGAAGGGAAAGAGATGGAGGAGGGGGATTGATCTGAGTAACAAGAGGTGCATAAAGAGAACTGCATAGCATTAAAAATTATTGAGAGCTAGAAGTGAAGGGGAAGATGGAAAAGCAGATGATTTGAGCCTATTTTTGCTATGACACAGAAGATGAACAAGACATTGCAGAAGCACAGAATCACAGAATCCCTCTGGTTGGAAAAGATCTTTAAGATTATCGAGTCCAACCACTAACCTAACTCTACCAAGTCCACCACTGAACCATGTCCCCTGGCCCCACATCTTCATGTGCTTTAAATGTCACCAGGGATAGTGATTAAATCACCTCTCTGGACAGCCTGGTCCTGTGCTTGTCAACCCTTACACCATGCGTCTGAGGGCATTGTACAAATGCTTCTTGAATATTGTCA
>VZZY01012119.1:55185-76280 GCA_013400335.1 Eurystomus gularis | reverse complement strand
CCTTCCGACCCCTATGATTCTATTACAAGCCCTTCTTGCTTATTATTCTATTCTATTAACTGACTTCAAAAATGTTCTTTTTTGATCATCAACAGCTGAAGTAGGTAGCCGAAATGTCAGCTAAATTCTGTTATGGCTGAGTGTAAATTGTAGAAATGCTGTCATCTGCATCAGACACGTCACGTGCTTGTTGTTTGCTTTGAGGAAATTTCTGGTGTCACAGTGATACTAAGCAGTTTGTTTCAATTAGGTTTAGATTTTTTTGTGGAAACACTTGTTTTGTGGCAAGCTTTTCCTTGCATAGATTTCTGCTGAGATTTTAGAGGGCAGAAAAAAGCTCCATTTTCTCATGAGGTGCCTAAGATATTTTGTTTAGCAGATGTTATGTACGCATGTGTTTTAGAACATTTAGAATAATATAGAGAAGTGGGAAGATTGGGAATCCTCCGTTAGTTTCAGATACCCATTGTTCTGTTGTCAGATGTAAGAGCTAGGTGGAAAATGTCTCCTAAGCTTGAGAATAAGAGTCTTTCTGCTTTGCTCTCCATTGGGGATGCCAAGCACTGATGTGCAGATAACAATAGGCGGTATGTCTGAGTGGGTGTAGCTGTAGGCACCCTCTCTGTATAAGCTGGGCACAGGGATGACTTCAGGATTTACAGTGTCTTGCTCTTGTAGACAGCGATAGGGAAACTGGATCTGGATTTTGAGAAGCTCCTTTGTTTTTTTTGTATTAAAGCAACACTGCAGGCCATGGATGAGCTGTAGGAGTGTCTGCTTGGAAGGTGCTGATCTGCCCTGCTCCCCTGGATTCTCCTGTTTTTAACAGTTTTGATAAACAGTGTATTAGAACCATACCTTTAGTACTAGAAGTAAAGTTGAGGGAGCCAGGGAGGTTGCTGTCTTGCACCAAGGCTGTATCGATTGTTTCTTCAAGGTCATGACATGTTTCCATCTCATCTCCGAACTGTCATCATGGGCTACATGATGAGCAAATGCTTCTCAGCAAATTGGGTAGCTCTTTTTGCACTCATGCACACAGTTGTATGCTGCTAAGAGGCACAAGACTGGAGATGCTGGTTCTGTGACAGCTTGTAACCTGTTAAGAGCTGCATCTGCCTCAGAGACAGTGATTCATATCCAAGTTAGTGTGAGAGCTTACAGATGTCTTTGGCTGCCAAGGTGGGGTCATTCAAAGAATGCTGCAAAGGCCTGGAAATAGTCCCAGTAGTTACTCCTTGTGAATTTAACTCCCATTGTTTTTTAAACACCAATTAATATTAACTTGCAGCAATTAATCTCAAGACCAAGCAAATGCAATCATTTGCATTTCAGAGGCTAGGTAGGAACATAACTTCACATTAACATTTGACTGGTCCTGCTCACCTGGAGTCAAATGGTTATGGGGACACTACTTTGCTGCCAGGGCCAGCGCAACATTTCTAGCCCCTTTTTTCTTATGCACTAAGGGTGAAATTGTTTGCTGCCAGGGTGAGGTTTCAGATTGTTTGCTGTGTCCTCCTCCACTGAACTATTTTAATAGTTGAAAAGCTATCCTTTGGGATGCTTAATGAAGGCTGTCTGGTTTGTGCCATGGAAAGCCGATGCAGCTGATGATGCTGAGTGCTGCTGTGGATGAGGATGTGTGTCTTCCTCCCACAGGGAGGCTGGGTAGCTGCTTTTTGTGGAGGCTTGTATCATAGGCTCTTCAGGCAGAAATGATGTGCCAAAATTAGAGTCTCTTCCCTAAAAAGAAATCCTAGAGTTAAACCAAAATTCACAGATTTTGAAATGCAGTTTTGAACTTGCCTTGGTAAAATACATATTCTCCATTTTAGATGAACTTAAACTCTCATTTTAGATGAACTTAAAAGTGTGTGCGTACATGCTCTTTTTAATCCTTTGATTACTCTAAAAGCATGGCACGGATTGCCTTTAGACAAAAATTTTCACTGATCTATATAGTACATATTTCCACAGAATTAAAAAAAGAATATTGAAAAAAAAAATTCCTCCACACATATTTCTTAAGGAGAAAATCCCTGGATAAAATTTTATTATAAAATCTTGCAGTTGATGTTTCACTGTATTAACAATAGCAAAAGATTGTTATGAAACTTCACATTTATGCAGGGTCTCAATACAGGCTGAGTCTGGTTGCTGATGGCTAACCCAGAATGTCTGTTGAGTATTCTAGCATTCCTGTTTGGTTAATGCTATAACTTACGACTATATACTGGTTCTGGCTGTAGTTTCCATTTTCAAGTAAACAGGAATTCATTTTACTTGTAAAAGTTTTGCTGCTTTGGTCTCCAGTTTGAAAAAAAGCACTCTGCAAGAGAATAAAAATAACCACATTTCTTTAATTAAAAATAATATGCTCAAAACATCTCCAAGGCACCCTTGAGCTGAAATGGCAGAAAGTTAAAAGCTAAAATTTGTCATGGAAAACTCCAATCCAATTAATTTCTCAAGCAGGTTGTCACAAAGACTTGAAGATTGTCTGCAGCAAGGAAAGATCAACTCAATTAAACAAAACAAATTATTAGACACACAAATTCAGCAAGGAACAGTTTTTTGAAGGAGGGTTGTTAATGAAATCTTTCAACTATTTTTTGACACTAAGCAGACTTTCAAACTCATCCAGCTCACAGGGTAGCTGCATTAGTGCAAGTCCAAATTCTGATATTGCACTTGGCTTTGCAGAGAGATCATTTAATTAATGTCTGAGGTTATTTATATCAACTAGGGCTCTGTTCACACAAAGACAATTCTGCTTTAAGGTGTGCTTCATTTGGTTATATATAAAAGTTCTCTGAAACATTTAGGCTTTTATAGCACAGATGGAGCAATTTCTTAATTCATAGGTTATTTGTAACTTAGTTAAACATTGCTTTTGTGTACTCACATTAATCAGTTCCAGCATAGGTCTTCTTAGTTTATTAAGGAAGTTGTTGCTAAATCTGACACAGATTATACCAAGTGTCATAAAACACTGTCCATCTGGGCACAGGTAGCTTGTGAATGGCAAGCAGCAGAGGAGACAAACCCAGCTCTTTTCAATGGCAGTTGCTATGCAAAGAAAAATACTCGGGTTGTGTATGCAGACAGAATATTTCCTTACCAACTGTCCCTCCCTTTGGATGCTTTTACTGAACAGCAGCCATCACTTCTTTTCTGTGACTTGCTGAGATTTTCCTTTAAGCCCTCACTTTCAAGTTATGTTTGCATCTTATAGATTTGTTCCATACAAAGCCTCTGAGACAGAGAGCCTTTCCTATCCATCCATGAGTATACATTGCTAGTGCAGGTTCTCTTCACATCTTTATTCCTGGAACCTCGTCCTTGGACATCTGCCTTCTTGCCTTGCTCACATCCACTCACAGTGTTGCTGCAAAGATAATTTCTTTACTCTACTAATTTGAAACATACTGTCTCTTTGTGTTCCTCAGCTGCCACCCCTTTTCTCTCAATCAAACATGAGTCACTTGTCTTTATTTTCAAGACCCTTTCTCATCTCTCTCTCTCTCATTTCTTGTTTATTACTAACATGCCAGCTTAAATCCTTGATTGGTTGTGATGCCCTGGTGAACTGGAGATAGCCACAGACATGATTTTAGTGTTTCAAATAATCTTTTGACTTCCAAATGTGTACTGCAAGGTGCTATTGTAAAATGAGTAAGTTTGTAGGTGGCTCTCTCTCTCCCTCCCCCCCGCATTCCCTCTCTCAGCAACTATCTCCATGTTTTTGATTCCTTTTCAAACAGAAGGTAGCAGACTTGCATAGAGAGAGTGTTGGGAGCTGGAATTTTAAAGAGTTAACCACTCTATTCTGAATATATTACATAAAAGAAAATGTATTTTGAGATTTTACGGGTTGTGGAAGAAGAAAATTGTCCAATGTAAATGAATACGCTACAGTTTTCCTTATTCCATTGGAAAGACCACAAATTCAAAGACTGAGCAAGCTGATGTGAGGGAGAGGCCTGGATTCAGAGGGCTTTACTTCTGGATGAGATGTAAAACTCTCTCAGGTCCTGCCTTTAACCCCAAACTGTTATTCTCAGGAGCTGGAGCACGTGCCCTCAGAGCTTTTTTTGGGCAGTGTACAGCCGTGATGGTTCATGAATGGTTTAAGTTGCCCTTTCCTTCTTCACCCCTAGTGAGAGGGAACAACCCAGCCCAAGCACTCACCACTGTGCCATCCTGTTCATTTACTTTCCAAACCTGGAGGAATGCACTTGCTTATTTACTCTTCGAAAAATGATTTATTCTGCAGAGTCATCTATTTTAATTACTATTTGAGCCTTCTAGAACTACAGGGTTGGCTAATTATATTCATCGCCTTTCTTTGATAGCTTGTGCTGTACAGATCTGCTGTTTAATGAGTCACTCGAAGGCCAGAAGGAACACTGAATTCCTGAAGTATAGGGTATCTAGACAAAAATGCATGAGCAAATATTTCCACTGTAAGCAATGAGACAGTGTTTGTTTGTGATAAACTGTTTCTGAATAATTTATTTCTGAGCTTGAGGTGAGGTATACAGTTTTTAGCACAGGGATGAGAAGGGGAAGAAGGAATGCAGTGATGGGGGCTGTGATTTCAGCCATTCATTTAATTATTCTTATTTATAATGCTGAGAGCAGAGCCTCACTGTGTCAGATTCTGCAAGCGTATAATAAAAGACAGTTGCTGCATTTTAGCTTCTACGCAGGTCAGTAATGGTAAAGTTAACATTTGGTTTTTGGCAAAAATCATACATGTATGGACTATCCGCACACAATTTTATTTGGTATAGGATGTTTTTTTATTGACTGCAGTTTTTGTTAAATGTTTACACTACAAGCTGCTGATTACCACTTTTTGTTACGAATACAGTCAACACTGTTATCTATACAGGATTTATTTGGTTTGTGAATTTACTGTATCACACATGGGACAACATGCTGGCTAGCTGTGTGCGGAGCCAGACATAGCCTGGGGGTTATTTTAAACTTGGGTGTGTACTGCATGAACATGGCCATGTTGTTTACAGGGCTAACTGAGGAGTAGAGCGAGGGTTGTTGTGCCAGGGCCGCAGGTACGGGCAACTGATGGGCTCCTGATGTGACAGAGGGCTCCCGCTGTGCCAGGCTCTGGCAGCAGTCCTTCCTCAGCCTGCCTGCTGAGCTGGTGACTGTGTGCACCGAGCAAGCTCGCCTGGGGTAGCACACAGGCTGCTGAATCATTCCCATACCTTACAACCTTGGAAACACTTCATATAGATAAACTACAGAGGCTGTCAGCATAAGAAGAGGAAATCAGCCAGAACTAGGTTGCTGCTAATAAATTCTACTGGACATGAGAGACCCTGAGCTGTTGCTGCACTATATTCTTCAGAGCTTCCCTTGAACCTACAATTTCTACCTTATTCTCCATTTCCCAGAATATTCCAACCATCTGTCCTCTCTGATAATGTAGGGTATGCTACAGGTCTGAATAGAAAACAGTTTTCTTATTCTGTGGAAAATTTCTCTACTGCTTCTGTCTCATAGATTGAATTTTTTGAAAGGTTGGCCAAAAAATATTTCTATGTTTCACAGAGTTAGGTTAGGGGGAAATGTCATCTTATATTGATACTGAGTACTTTCCTGATTGTATCTCTTTGAAAAAAATCCTTACAATGGATCACTGTTGGCACTGATTGAAGAAGTTTGATGAAATAGTGATGACACGGTTGGAGATAAAATGATGGTGTGTTTCATAGTTTTGAGTAGAAACAAAAGAGAGGAATTGAAATGTCAAGCTTGAGCATTGTATATAGGACTGTGTATTTTGTGTAAGTGTTATAGAAAAAGAGAAGTATTTGTGGGTACTGAGCCCTATACCAAATAAGCAATATGTACTAAAAGAAAAAGAATTATATCAATAAGAAAAATAGTTTTGTATCTCCCATCATCCATGGATATTTTCCCTATCTTTGGTGTCAGGCTTTGTTTCCTGAAGTATGTTTCTTGTCTGGTAGTTAAATTCATCTCTTTTATCATATATCATGAAATGGTAGCTCATTCTCTTGCCTCTAAGCTATCGCACACACTTAGAAACAAACTCATCAATATAAATGTTTGTGTCTATGTCTGATTGGTTTCTCATGTTTAAAAAGGAGGAAAAGGGAGATTGATTGCAGAGGCCATAAAAAGTAATGATGCATTTAATGAATACATACATTTTATAGGCAAAACACGCTTAAAAATTACTTGAAGCTGCTGCATATGACTTAATGAAATTAAATGACCTTCAAAATTTTGCTAATTTGACCTCAGGTTATCCCTTTGAGCCTCCAGCCAGTTCTACATTTCTATGCACACATGGCACGTGTTTTTCTGTATTTGGTCTATCTCAGAAGTCCTTTCAGCTCTCCCCATCAAATACTGTAGCTACTATGCCGCAACCATTACAATGCATGAAAACCAGGCTGCTGGCTGCTTGCTGTCCCTGAAGAGGCGTCTAACCGTCCTTCCTCCAATCCTTCACTTTACGCTGTTGCCATAAATTTGTTTTGAGGAGATAGTGCCCTCCAAATTGTCTGTTGCTGCTACTTCTTTTCATACCAAAACCAAACTGTGACTGGGTCCAAACTGTACAGTGTCTGTATGGCTGAGTTTCCTACGGGAAGTGATGTCAGAAAGTCTGTATGTAGGTAAGTAATATGGCATAATTCCACCTCCTGTTTAGCTGAACAATTTTTGATTGAGATTATGTCTAGTATTAGGCTAGTCCATCTGAAGTGGTACTCATTCATGGAAAGGATTAGAGGAACATAAAATGCAGACTATGGTCATATCTATGTTGTATGTGTGATTGTGCTGATGGCATCCGTTCTAATGACCGGCTTCATGCTAAGTGATACCAAAAGACTCATGTCCACATTGGTCAAAACTGTTCTTCTCTCCAATGAATGGGTCCTCTTGATGCTGCCTAGCATTTAGACTCCGGTCATGCAGCCCTTTTCAGTTTTAAGGTGTTGCTGCAGTGGTAATAATTATTAGTCATGATTACTAATTATTATTAGTGGTTTTTTTTGTTGTGTCCAGTTGTAAGCAAGTAGTGAGAGGGTTGTGTTGCAGCATGCCAGAATATTATTAGTCTACTGTGACTTCCCAGCACATATTGTGCACTCTCAGCTGTGGTATGAGGAGAGTGGGGAAGTTTGTGACCAGGATCAGACAGAGCTGGGAGGCATCATGATATGCAGTTGTGTGCATACTGTATAGAAATTAGTCCCCAGAAGGAACTACCTCCTGAACCTCATTTGCATTTCTTTGCCAAGGGAGCTACAGCCCAGGAGTGAGGTAGTACATGAATGATGTGAATGAGTAGGACCTGTGCTGGTACACGTAGCTGCAACTGTGTGAATTAGCTCTCAGGTAGGATGGATATGGTGCCAGGTGTAGCATTAGGACAAATCACCTCCCTGCTGGAACAAAGACATCTCTCTCTGCTTCACTGGTGTCCTAAACCCATGCATCCAAGGAGCTTCCTCATTAGTTCTTGCTTAAAACCACTCATATGTATATTTAAAAACACAAATAAAACTTATAAGCAGCTGAAAACTTTCTATATCATGTTGTTTTCATGCTTTTCATACAGTTTTACTGCATCAGTATGATGCATATTTCTAAGATGACTCTAGTAACTTACCAGAGCTATACCTTTTTTCATAAGGAAAATAACATAAAATTTCTAGATAATTTTGTGTCACCTACAGAACTGAATGCTTAGCCTTAGTATCTTGTCTGAGTAGCTGAAGTACATTGTAGACATAAATCCCTACTGCTGTAAGAAGGGAGAAGTCTTGAACAAAATTCAGTTAGATCATACGTCTCTCACCACTACTTTCATAAGGTAAATTAGGCTATTTACAGATGCAGAAAGATGAGGAAAGGCTACAGTTATCCTGAAACCTCAGCACAGCTGAAGGTGCCTTGGAGCTGAGATATCCTGTTCTTCTCTGGCCATGGTAACATATCCAAATATTAGACAGATACAACAGCGTATTTGCTACAACAGTGGATCTGGCTGGGAACAGCAAAGAAACAGCTTACTCAGGCACCCTTCTCACCTGTAAAGAATCTGGAACGGAAGATGACAGCTGTATCATTGCTGCTGTCTACCCAATACGGCCTAATGTGGCAAAAAGTCTGTGTACAGCTCTGTGAGGCTCTGTACCTGTCTCTCTGGGAGGTACTGCCTCATCTCTCTGTTCCTAAGTGGGGAAGAACTATGCCATAAAACCCACGAGAATCTGAATCCAGTCTGCTGGTCACACAGAAACCACTAACAGGCAATTAAGGGAAAGCATGAGACCGAAGCACATGTCCAGTAATCCTTCCTTATTACGTTTGCCTTTCCTCAGACAGGAAGACAAATTTAGTGCTGGGCTATATCTCCTTTCTGAGGTGGACAAAATGGAGTGGAAAGCCTTGTTTCATTTCACCTAACTTTAATATCTTTGAGTAAAATGGAAAACTACCATACGGCAGTTTATTTCTCTATTTCTATCTTGCTCTCTAAGCTTTCTGTATGGGGGAAAATACTAGACTGCTTCTTTAAAGTGGGAACAGTGATACTCTTCACCCTTTTAAAGATGCATTGTGATCTACTGGGAAAGTGCTTTGCAGCAGATCAATACTATTTTACATTGCTTTAAAATTATAGAAAGATTTTTTTTAAAAAGACAAACATTTGCAAGAGTTTATGGTGAGACAGTAACATTTTAAGTGTGGTATAAACCACATGAAGGTCTTTAGATTTCTACCACAAATCTCAGCTTATTATTTATACTCGACTCCACCCCCCTACTGGTAAAGTAATTAAGACAGAATGGTAGAAGTTGCTGTTATGGCAGCAGCATGTTCTCTCATCTGCAGTTTGGGATACATAGAGATGTCATCTGTCCTCTGAGAGGTTCGGGTATCACTTCTGAGCCCAAGCTCCCACTTGTACTGGGGGAAGAAACCACTGAAAGTGATGCTGTTAAGTTCAGTGCACCTGGGTCTGTTGAGTGCCTTAAGGTGAGCTGAGGGCTTCAGATGTTCATGATCGGTAAATTTCACTGTGCAAACAACCCCATAAATCCACAGTGTGTGGGGAGGGTTGGCACACTTCAAAATGGAACTGCTTTTGTTCCTGAGGTGCCTATTGAAAACGCAGCATGGACTCTCCGTTCTCCGAGCTCTTTCATCTTCTGAGAGTGAACTGTGGACCCAGAGTATTTTATTCTGGCATCCACAGAATTTACAATGCCTGTTTTGAAGCAGTCTTCCTGATAAGATGTATTGAGAAAACAAGGAAATAAAAGTAGACAAGATACTTAGTTCAGGCATTTTTCTTCACAGGCTATGAGACCGATACATTTTCCGGCTCTCAGAATAGCACTATTATCCTTTTAAGAAAGTTTAGAACAGAAAGAGGCTGAGGCCCATCTAGGTCAATCGCCTCTAAATCTTCAGACATTATGTGATTATTTTTAAAATATGCAAAATGTTACAAATAGTTTCAAAAGTACTAGAAATTTACCAGAAAGCATTAGAGAAGAGCTTTTGAGAAGCTTGTGCTTCAAATACATCTGTATTTCTATCAGTTTTCCCTCTATGTTACTGGATGTAGACAAGCTACAATGTAGAATGTTGTGTAATTACAGGCTAAAATTTGACCAAGAATCTACACAGTAAATTCCATGTTATTACAGAATAGCCATGAGATACTAATTTCTGCCTTCTACACTCCAATCTTCTCGTAATGTTGCAAATTATATAGTAATTACAGATGGAATAACATGGTATGTTTAACCATTAGAACTCTGCAATTTGCAGTAGCAAATGACTGGCCATGTTCTACCCTAATGTCAGTGTCAGTGAGATTTCTGTGACTAGCTCAAGTTGTGTCTTAGGATGAAAGACAAGTTGTAATAACATGATCAAATGCAGGAACTAGGAAGGTGGATAGGAATGCTTTATGCTGTTTTGTGAATGTTTCAGTGTGTTCCCAGATTTGTTTTCAGATGTAATTGCTTGGAGTATAACACAGCTGTTGTCTTTACAGCCTCATCTCCAACAGGTCTCATGAAAATCGGATTTTTCTTATAGATGTCTCTATGTTCCATTGTCCATAGTGCACGGTCACGTATTTTCTTCAACTAACACATATATTTAAGAATTTTCTATTTTCATTTGATTTATGTTCTCTCTTTTTGATTACAATCACCATTTTCTTTCCTGTGCTTGGACCAACACTTTAGAAATTAACCCCAAGATTTCTTCCAGATGTGTTCCATCTCCTGCAAAATACCTGATGCTTCTTTCCAGAGAGCACTGGGCAGGGGGTGTCTGCAGAGGAGATCTTCTCCTGCCCTGTTATTTCTTTAGTATATTTTACTTGTTGTTTAATTTCTGGCCAGGCCATTTCCAGCTATATGCCCCTATGTCTTCAGTGTAAGGGGATCTTCTAGACAGAGGATGAAGACTGGCAAATATAAATACAGGACAGAGCTCTATTAACTTTGTGTTGATGCCAAATAGGGAGTAGGTAAAGGTATAAAGCCTTCTTTTGACATCAGGTATGCTTGTGTGGAAAACACAATAAATCTTCTGCTTCCTCTGCCAAAGTGTTTCTTCCCAGTATGCTGGCAGCTCACCTCTGACCTTGACTCCTCTCTGGTGCCTGATGGGAACCTTTGAGCACAGTGTCAAATAAGCCTTTGGAAAGGTGTAAGGCACTGTGTCTCTAGCAGGTGGACACATAACAGGCTGGCTATAGGCACCTAGATGCACAGCCATTGGTGGGATGCACAGTCTGATACACTTAGTCATGCTCCAGAGCCTATGGTGTGGGAGCATACTGACACAGTCACTGTGGTACAGACATGATAGCTATCTCAAGCCAGTCAGCTTTGCATGTCTCCAGCATCTTGATAAGATGGAGGCCATTGGGCAATTTTCCTTTTATTCTTTAAGGTGTGACAATTAGACTGATTTTTCCCATCATGTAGTACCTGAGTATAAGTCACCTCCATCATGAAGGTGTGACATTTGGGCCTGAATATCTACAAAGGAAGAAATACGAGTCACTGCTCTTTATGATTACTTCATAGCAGCAGCCAGCTCTCTCTCTGAAAGGACTATAAACTGTTAAGTACTGATCACAAAGAACAAGACATAGAGAAAACACTGATAAAAGCACAGGTTATTAAGAAACGTTTAGATATATCTGATAAAATCTAGCTTTGCTTTCCACACCAGCTACACACAATTAAACAGATTAAATTAGGCTGCACTGAGCTCTGGCTGCCACACCAGGCTGCTTCTGATACCCAAGCTGCTTCTGATACCCAAGCTGCTTGTTTAAAGTTAGCTCAGAAATCTCCACAGTCAATTGTAGTTTTCAATCTGCAGTGCATTCCCACAGACTGATAATGTTGTCCCTGTGAATAAAACCACTTGCAATACCTGCTCTTCACTACAATAAGATTAGAAGTGCTTAAACTGTACACAGAAGCAGAGCATGCATGTGGTTAGCATCACTAGCTCACCGAGCGAGGATCTTTCCATGCTTTCACAGCTTCCCTGACACCAGTGTGGTCATGGCTAAGAGGCAGTCAGCCCAAGATGCTAGATGTTCCTATGCAAAGTGTTTCTATGAAAACTAAATAATCATAGGAATAGAATAATAGAATAACAGAATGCTTTGGGTTGCAAGGAACCTTTAAAGGTCATACAGTCCAACCCCGCTGCAGTGAACAGGGACATCTTTAACTAGATCAGGTTGCTCAGAGCCCTGTCCAGCCTGACCTTCAACGTTTCCATGATGGGACATCTATCACCTCTCTGGGCAACCTGTTACAATATTTCACCACTCTCATTGTAATTTTAATTTCTTCAAAACAAAGCTAAACACTGGTAATCTCTCCAGCTAAGTGCCCTGCCTGTGTCAGGCACCAGGTTGATGCATCAATCCAGTCCTGGGCGCACAGCAACCCCCCTGTGCAAGCAGGCTCAAAATCATAGCATGGTTTAGGTTGGAAGGGACCGTAAACATCACCTAGTTCCAACTCCCCTGCCACAGGCAGGGACACCTCCCACTAGACCGCATGTCTCAAAGCCCCATCCAACCTACCAGTTAGAAATCAGTTTAGATTAGAAATGGCCAAAGGCTGCTCTAGGTGACTCAGTGATGCACATTATTAGAGTATGGAAATGTCAACGATCCCTTTCTGTGATCTGAGTCCCAGCTGCTTTAATGTGCTTTCTGACACAAGCTCTTGATACCTTAGTTGCATCCTACCTTTCTGTATAATTCACAGTTTGAATTTTTGGAGACTATGACAGTCAAGGCAAATCATCACAGACTTTTCAATGACCTGTCTGCATAAGACTCACTTTCTGCTGATGGAAAGTGCAGAGCAAGGCAAAAGCTGAAAAAAGTATGATGCAAACTCCTCTTCAACATCCAGGATGATCTTGGCCATCGTTAATGCCCATCCAGTGACCCAGTGCTCTCAGGCCTCCTACGCTCCTCCTTTGGCCTTCCTAGAGACAAAAAAAATAAAGAGATCTGATGTTTAAAGTTGTGGACTAAAAATACAGTTCTTGTTTTCTCCACTGAAAATCATGTTTGCTCTTCATTTCACTCCAGTATCTCTCACCAGACCAAAATGAAGCCTCTTGGTATGTGGCCAGGACTCATTTAAATAGAGAAGAATCAGAGTTGCATTTTCCACTCATAATGTCTCTGTTACATGTAAAAGTATATTATGAAAACCTCCTGAATATCCTTAACCAAAAAGAACAAAAAATGAAAAGATGTAATCAAAATGGCATCTAAAAATTAGCCTGTTATTGATACAGATGTATACAATTAATATGTGTATATATACCCATTATTCTAGTCCCATAGTGTTCTTTCACCCTTTTTCTGGTTTCAGGCAGACCATGGAAGAAAAAAACACACATACAGAAGAAAGGATGAGAGGCTTGAGAAAGAGGCAAAATCTGTATTTGCAAAACAAATTAATCTTTTTGGGCACCTTGATATTTGAGTGCTTTCTTTTCAATCTTAAAAAAAATGCCCAGTTTTCAGAGGGTACATGTCCTCCCAGAGTGATAGCTACCTGATATGTCAGTGCCAGATGAGCGTCTGCCATCACTTGTTATTTTGGGAAATATAGGCCCCATGTGTTTACATTTCTTGAGATTGTCAATGTCTTTCAAGGAGTTGGCCAAAGGCTGGTATTTGCATTGGTTTTACTCGTCTGAATGGTTTTCCCATTCTTATTATCACCCTTTTTCTCAGTGAGAGGTTGAATTTCTGGTGTGGTGGTATCCATCCACATAAAGAGGAGAACTTGATATATTTAAGAGGGAGCAACTTTTAGTCATTGATGAAGATACAATATTCTGAGTGGGTCTTAAAACCACTAAAGGTCACACATGGATTTCTTTGCCCCCCTTCTCCCCTCCCAGCTGTTTTTTTTTTTTTTATGATGCCTATACTGCTGGGTCTTTGATACTATGAGATAGATAAACTTCATGGATGGAAGATGCTGAAAACCAGTGCCACTTAACATTCAAGCAGCTCTAGTGTTTCTAAACACCTTTTTTTTTTTCTGTGAAAATTTATAGTGTGTCCAGAACATAAGTTGGTCCTGGTTTGCGTGGCTTGCCAAATTTATAATGCATCATTTGAATAACAAACAGGAGAAATAAATATATATATATGGTCTTTTTTTTTTTTTTTTTTTAAGATGGGTACAGCGAAGCATTAGGAGAAATACCTTATACTGAACGTTAAGTAATACCAACTAAAAGCACAACCTCTGTGAGCATAAGGATCACCTAAAAAGTCTTGTTATCATAAAAGATGCTGAACAGCTAGACTGAATGTAATATATTCATCATGCTGATTTGAATTTACTAGAGAAATACAGACTTTGGATAAAACTGCATTGTTGCTGACTTCTAATGGCAGCCCACAGCAGCATCCTCTGTGTGTGTGTATAAATATTGGTATCTAGGGTAGATGTTAAGTACGCATTAATATTTGTTAATTAATACAGTTTTGCAGTATTATGTCTTGCAATTAGTTGAGACATGTTTCAACTCTAAATCAATTCCCAAACAAAAAATAATTGAGGGTACTTAAAAACTATTTGGAAGTGGATGATCAGACTCTTCAATTAATTAGGAAAAAATCAAAGAGATGATGGAGCATGTGCTGCAGAATCACAAGCGACTGCACCAAATAAACTCAAATCCACAAAAAGCAAATAAGTAATCACATAATTGCATACAAGGTACTCTTCAAAGACAAGAGTAGCACAAAGTATCTACTATTTCCAAAACAGAGGGAACCGAAATAGTGGAATATACTTGAATATTTTAGTGTGCTTCTGCATCAGCAATGAAGCTACCCAGATATGAGAACAAAGTAGAAAGTTCTTAAGAGTATATGTATTTGTCAGTGAAAAAAAAAAGTCTTAATTCTTCTCTTGCACAAAAATCAAACTGACCCAAATCTCATCTAAGTGGAGATGGTGCTTAAGTGTTTTTTGCATGTAGGTACATATGACGGGGATAGTAGGTCTGTCCAGACAGATGGCAAAACACTAATTTTGTTGAATGCCAGAACTCAAAGCAGTTTCGAAGAAAATTAGAGCTTTACCACTAGGATTAAAGTCCAGGGTCATCTGTATGTAGAACAAAGGAAGGAGCTCTGTCTGAGAAAGAATAACCTTGCAAAGCTTTTAGAGAATAAACAATTATTACCTGCATTTTAACAAACTGTCTGCTCATAAAAAATATCTCTCATTTTTTTTTTGGCCGGTTAACAGTAATACATCAAGAGGCAATAGCTCTAAGTCCTAAATATAAAATGCAAATCTAACTCCTGTCTGAATGTCCTATCCAATACAACAGTGAGTGAGGAAATAAAATTCCCACTGAAGCATGGGAATAGCAAGGAGAAATGCACCTTTTCTTCACTACATTAACAAAGGCTCACCCCATTGCCTGTAAAGACTCCTACTGTGGTTAAGTATCTCTGCTTCTGAAAACCCTAACGGAAACAATCTTTTGAAATCTGAAAAACATGACAGAGAGCAAAATTAATTATATACACATGTTATTATTTTCCCTCACTGATCTCTAATAGACAATATTTTTGGAGCAGAAGAAAAATGTTTTTGTTTCCATGGCAACAATATCCACTCTTCTCCTTTCTGTCACAAACCACAGTTCCTGAGCATATTTAGGAAAATTGAAATGTGACTAACTCAAAATGATAAAGCCAAGTGCAGTAAATTTTCATCTAAATAAATATTTGTATTCAGTTTTATATCCACTGGCTTTGAAAATTTTCAAGGTCAGGGTATTTGTTTGTCATGCTGATGGCGTTCCCATTAAACACTTAGTCCTGTTCACAATGAGAGGTCTATTTAAACGTGTCTTGAATGTTGCTGATGCTACCCTAAAATAATTGAAATAATTAAACGGGGAAGCAGCACTGCATAACATCTTTCAGAATGGCAAAGCATGCTGCTATAGCACTTGAGGACCTAAGGCAACCAATGTATAAAGCATACAAGAATACATGCTGGAAGCGCCAAGTCTTTAATTTATAAGTGACTTGAGGGTGTTTCTCTTTTTTGGGCAATGCTAACTGTGCTGTCAAAGTTCAGCAACAGTCTGCACAGAAAACCGTTGAACTGATCTGCTAAGGCTCTGCTTTCTTCTTTTCAATTCCTTCTCAGCGCAAACCTCTTGGCTACAGATTCAATCTCTTTCTTGTCTGTTGGACTTGTTGCTCTCTGAATAATTTCTTCATACTCACTGGGCCATACTTTCAAGTCTTTGCATCAGAAATATTTATTTCTGGGGAATGAAAAGGTTTTAACATGAGAAACTGAGACTCACGCCAGAATATATACTGTAGCAGACCTTGGCTACATAAAGCTGTGCATGGACATGAAGCCTCAGTTCCAGTACAGAAAAGAAGTGTTTTTATTGGAGTAATTTCAACCCAAAGCAAAATATGGTGTTTTGGGTTTTTGATGGGAATAAAACAAAACCCAAGTATTGTCAAATTTAAAATATCACTTACAGGAAATGTTGTTCACTGACCATATTTTCTCATTTTAAAATGCAGACAAAAAATTTCTTGACTAGTTACCTTTGTAACTTTGATAAAGTGGTTTGCATGGGCAAACTGTAAACTACTGAAAAAGCTAGAATTTCAGACAAAAAAATGATATCTCTGATTTTGTTGCCCTCCTGCTTGCATAACCATTTGAGTCTGTGGTGCCTTGAGAGCATGGTGCATACACTGTGCTCTTGCCTTGCATCGTGAACAGCCTGCTTTCATAGGACTCCCTTTAGAGGTATTGCAAACTGATTAACCTGGTTATAGGTGCAAGTTGACAACAGAAACCCATGTGGTTTTATATCTCTATATGGCCCTGTTGGCTTTGTGATGAAGCCTGGCAGTCCTGGAAGCACAGTGGGTGCTGTAGATAACCCGTTAGGCAGATAGGTGGTGGCAGGTAATGGGAGAGACAGATATTTTTCTCTCATCAGCCCTTTTCACATAAGGTTTTTCTTTCAGTTTACTTGTTCTTATATAAAAGACATTTTAGTTATCAGCTCCAGCACTGACTTCTAATTAGCCACCATCTAAGAACATTACTATGCCTGCTCAGACAAAATAAAGGATCATTTACTTTGAAACAAGAAAACAAAATTGTGCTGTTCCAAGTGGCCCCTTGCAGCAGCTGGCTTTTTACAGGCAGGTGCTCTGCATGCTAAGAGGCCCAAACTGCCTCTAATGTTGAGCGTAAGGAAAAACACTACAGTACATTCATTCATCCTAACAAGGACTGTGATTTTTTTGCATGCATGGCTCCTGATGTCTAGGTATTAATGCCTCTTTGAGAATAAACCTATCCCTAACTGTTGGCAGGAGCAGGAACCTTGTTAGGGCTTGTCCTTATTACCACAAAAGCTGTGTTTTACCTCAGGGTACTATGTATTTCAAGTAGCCTGAGGTAAAAATGCAAGTGAAGGCAATGCAGAAGGTAACTGCACAAGGGTGCAGATTTTGTCTCCTCTGTGTTTTTAGCTTAGAATGCCTGATGCATGGGAGATACCCTGAGGTGAAAAGGAAAGTTTTGCTGACAGGGAGTTTGGACCTTATTTCCATGTTTTTTTTCAGAAAAATGGCAGAAGAGCTGCTTGTTCTGCTTGCTGCAATTCTTTACATGTGCCCATTTTGTAGTATTCTGTGTTTAGTACTGAAAATGAATCAGTAAAAAAAAACTACTAGGGGTTCAACATGATGGATGCAAAATCCTCACTACTGAGTTGAGGCATTGAATGAAGAATTACAATTGGATTTTATCTCAAGGCATAAAACCCCCTGAAAAATGGAGGTTTGTAATGGAAAGGCTATTGCTGACACAACCTTAACTTGAACATCGCCAACGGTCACACTATCACTTTATACAGCAATTTAATGGACAGCTTCTCACCTTGCCAGTGGGAACACAGCCAGTTGAGGTGATTGCGTTTGCATGCTATAAAGCAGCTCAACCTTGAAATCCCCCGATGTAAAAGAATGACCTAAAAATAGAAACATGTGACTTGCATGTTGTATTTTACACTGGTAAGTATAACCGTCACCTCACATCTGGAATTTAATGGACTTAATGAGCAGTTAAAGAGTTTTAGGCAGTCCATGATGGGCAACTGCAATGTCAGCCAACAGCTGCAGTTGGCATTTCATACCTCCTCTTAGTAACCCATGTGCAGCAGAGCCTGGCTTACAGGAGCTACTGCCTTTTACAGCTCAGGCAGTGCTCCTCAGCTTGCTCTATTCCACAGAGCTATCAGATCTAAACAACTCACTTCCTTTTGAGAAGCAATAAATACAATAGTAATCAAACAGCGTTTCTTTAGCTATTGATTATCTCCTAGACCTGAAATGACCAGAAGCTGGAATTCCTAGTCTATAGGCAATTCAGCTGGTTTCAAGAATATTTTGCCCTTCATGTGAAGGCCCATATTGGCTTGGTTTTTTGTATATGTTGAATATGTTGATATGATATCACATTATAAAATTATTAAAATGCCATGACTTAAATAAATGTATAACCTATTGTCCTGGTTTGAGTTAGAACAGAACTAATTCTATTCAGTGATTTTACTTCTCAGCTCAGTCTAACTAACTGCACTTTCTGAAGCTAACAGCATATTTTTGCAGACAGTGTCTGCTTCGAGGAGTGATAATGCTTGTTGTTTATAGAGTTACTGTCAAGGGTTGGTGTGCAGACCAAGGTCACTGCTAAACCTTGTGTACCACACTGGGGATGCAGAAAGTGAAAGGCCGCACCTGTAGAGGGAGCAGACAGGACAGGTCTAAATTGACCAATGAGGTATTCCATCCAATATATATCATATTCGGTATAAAGCTGAGGGATAACAAAGGTCAAGCTCTTGTCTTCAATGGCTGGCATCCAAGGAGGACTCTGTCCATTCTTGCCTTCTATCCTAATCCATGTGTTCCTGAATCCAGTTCCAGAATCCAACTCCTGAATCTGGTTCCCATTTGCCACTGAGTCTGGTGTGAGACTTCCCCAGTGCCTGCTCCACAGCATCAGTGCTGGTGGTGATGTAGTTGCCATCAGGGGGGTTGGTTTGGATGTTGGTTTTGTATATATTTGTATATATTTCATTTTATTAATATTACTTTCATTAAAGCTGGTTTAGTTTTCTTTTCTAATCCATGAGTCTCTCTCCCTTATTCCCTTTCTCTTTGCCTTTGGGAAGGGAGAAGGTTTAACAGAGAGCATGTCATAGATCTAGTGGATGGCCCTGGCTCTTCACCTTGACATCTACACAAAAAATGAACAGAACACATAACATGATGACACATGTAAAGAATCTCATGATCTTATCTCAGGCCTATCCTGAGCATATGCTGCTTACTATGTCCTATATTAAAGTTTTTGTAAAGCATTCCTTCAGGTTTCCTGCCTCAGAGGGAATTGCCCCAGTTAGTGTAGACCAAGTCTATCAGCAACTTATGATCAGCCTGAACAATTTGCTGTCCAACATCTCCCATGTGGTCCCTCCGACCCTGTTGACAATGTGACATGCTGAATAGCAGCATGAGGACACAAGGCTCTCACAGCCCTGCTGAGCTGTTCTGTCCCCAGCTATGGCATTGTACTTGGTAGGAGACAATGATCCAAGTATGGCTCTGTCACTTGATAGGGTACAATGATCCCTAGCCAGGATCCTTGAAAGAAATGCATCACAGGGGGATGGGGGCCATCTAGGAGCTGAATTAATTACTTCTAAATACTTTGGAAATGTCTGGCATGAGAGCTGAGTGTATTTAGCATAGGTATGTAGGATGAAGTCTCTGTATGCCCAGGAATTAAAAAGTTTGAAAGTGCCTGAAAACAAGGTGGGCAGAAACAGACTTTTAAACTAAACTATTGTGTTTAGGCACTGACTTAAAGGAGGTCTTAATTTTGGGGAGGAATTTGTTCCAGATGTTATTTGCAGGTATTCAAGGGCAGAGAGGTGTAAGGGGACAACAGAAGCTTAATCCTATTGTGTATTGTGGCTTCTAACTGCATCCCTTGGGGATTCCCTGCTCCCACCCCTGCAAACATTGCAACCTGAGATGTGTGACTGTGCATCATTAAGCACTGGGAAGGATGCACATCCACCATGCAGATCCATCCTGAGATGTCAGCACTGATTCATTTTTTCTCCTCTTTCATTCAGCAAAAATCCCAGTGTGGATTAAGTTTGAAGCCCTGTATTTAAAAGTGAAAATAAGAATGAAAA
Source organism: Eurystomus gularis (assembly GCA_013400335.1). Taxonomy (NCBI): domain Eukaryota; kingdom Metazoa; phylum Chordata; class Aves; order Coraciiformes; family Coraciidae; genus Eurystomus; species Eurystomus gularis. Next base: position 56,393 of record VZZY01012119.1, on the reverse strand, counting down.
TTATACAAAAACAAATCTGTATTGACTATTTTTTTCTGCCAAGCATATACAAGTGGAGATTTAACTGCATTTATGCAAATGCAGCTTTTAAAGAAGCTTTTCTCTTAGTCATAATTATGAAAATCCTCTTGAGTCTTTCAGTTCACAGTGAGCTATGTTCCTGTTTTTCATAACTGAGACAATTTTAGTTATCTTGGAAATCTTGAGCAGCCTTCTGCTTGATGCCCAGAAGACTTTGCTGCAGCTCTGCTCAGGGTCAACTGTTCCTTAAACTTCTTTTAGACTCTATTCAACATGACAAGCAAATCAATCTTTTCAATTCAGGAGCTGATGAAACTCAACATTTTATAAAGCGTTGCCATGAGAGAACTGAGTAGATGGTTTTCAGGCCTATTCAATGTCACTTTACACTACTTTGCTAGGATTTCTCTAAATGCAGAATACTAGCCTATCAGTCTGTTAAACACAAATAACCAGATCAAGCCTAATAATAATAATAATAGAATTATAGAATCATTTAGGTGAGAAAAGACTTTTAAGATCATCATGTCCAACCGTTAACCCAGCACTGCCAAGTCCACCATTAAACCATGTCCCTAAGTGCGACATCTACGTGTCCTTCAAATACTTCCAGGAATGGTGACTCCATAACTTCCATGCACAACCTGTTCCAGTTCTTGACAACCCTTTTGATGAAGACATTTTTCCCAATATCCAATATAACACCCCTCCCCCAGCACAACCTGAGGCCATTTCCTCTTGTCTTATTGCTTGCTACTTGGGAAAAGAGACCACCTCCCACCTCACTACAACCTCCTTTCAGGTAGTTGTAGAGAGCGATAAGGTCTCCCTTAAGTGTCTTTCTCTCTAGGCTAAACCCCAGTTCCCTCGGCTGTTCCTCATAAGACTTGTGTTGTAGACCCCTCACCAGCTTTCTTGTGCTTTTTTGGACATGTTCCAGCACCTCAATGTCTGTCTTATAGTGAGGGGCCCAAAACTGAAGTTAATATTCAAGGTGTGGCCTCAGCAGTGCTGAGTACAGGGGGACAATCCCTTTCCTAGTCCTGCTGGCCACAGCATTTTTGATACAAGCCAGGATAGTGTTGACCTTGGCCATGTGGGCACACTGCTGACTCATATTCAGCCTGATGCACGGAAAAGAACTCAAAAACTCACAGAGAGTTTATGAGGAGATATGTTTATTCTCC
>VZZY01012119.1:0-54969 GCA_013400335.1 Eurystomus gularis | reverse complement strand
GCCATTTTGTGTTGAAGTAAACACTCTTCCTCAGAGATAACGTGGTCTTGCACTAAGTCCTGCGCAGTCTTCTTAGAGTCTTGGTCCTCTTGCAAGTTGCATAGTTAGCTTGAACTAGTTCTTCCCATACTATGTCCTTGATAAGGCAGGTGTTCTGTCTCCCTCAATCTTTTGAGGTTAGCTTACACAAAAGGCCCTATAGTTGTGTCTACTTTAAAACAGATGAGTGATGCTTTAGTTATGTCTGCTGTAAGATAACTGAGTAATGCTTTGCTAAGCTAGCTTCTAAGCTTCAAGGCTACATTCCTCCCTTCAGGAGGATGGAGATTAGAAGGGGGAGGTACTGAGGCCTGGAGAGGTCTCTGCAAGGGGGGGGGGCAGCTGCAGCTGCAGCCCCTCCACTCCTCCCTGTACAGTGCCAAGGACGCCGGATCAGTGAGGAGGGGGCTGAGGAGGGTAATAGGTTACATTCCTCTCTTCAAGCCCACTGAAAAAACATTCTTTTTTAAATAATATGTCTATGTGACACACTTTTTCTGATCTCTCTCTACCTCACCTCTTTGTGTATATAAATACATGCAAACAAACTTTGCATTTAAGAGTTATCAGATGACCATATACACACACACTACTGGGCATAACCAGATTTTATATAGTGAGCAGTTTCAAATGCAATCACATGATCAATAATCATTTAAAATTAGATGTCTGAAAACCATATTATTTTCTTAGATTTCTCCAAACAATAACATCATATGGTGACATAAACTTATAACCTTGTTTTAGTGTATGAGAATTTAATAATCTGCCATTAATACCAAAACCTCCATGTTTAGTGAAGCAACATCATCATCATGTTTTGCAAAGAAGGTAACTGGATTATTCTTTCAATACTGATTCCTGAGGCTCTCTCTCCTGTTAAGGTGATGAGTGAAGTTTTGTTTCAGGAAGACTCTCTACTTTGCAGTGAGTTCTTCCTTAAGCTTCAAGATGTAGGATGTGATGCAATCTCATGATAACTTATTTGAGTGGGACTATGTAGAGAAAGATATCAGAAATGTTTTGTAATTTTAGATGTGTAGTTGTGGTGCATCCAACAAAGAAGAAAAATTAGATTTTCTGAGAATTAGACATTTTCAAGGCATCCCAAATTGTGCACGGAAAGCATCCTGTATGCCATTAGTTACTTCTGAAAGCCGTAGTCCATGGGTTCACACAGTTCTCTTTCTGTATACAGCTGGTCAAACATGGTCATCTGTGGACTGAGGATCTTCTGACTGTACAACAAGCAGCAGAGCTGAGCTGATCAGCCCTGGAAGTACTTCCTTGAGAAGATCTCTGCATTTGGAAAAGCTGTCTTAAACCTTCTGAACTTAATTTATTGTAATTCTGGGTTGAACCATGTGATGGGGTTTGAGATGAACAAGAAATAACAATCCTGCAAATCTATGTTGTTTTGAATTAGAGGGAATTAAAATTTTGGCACAAAATAGCTACACCCCCTTACCAGTGATCCATTTCTCTGTTCTTCATCTGTTCCATTTATCCTAATAAGCACCTGAGATTTATTATTTGGTTTGTTATTTTTGGATGACTCCTTATCCTCCCTTTCTCTACCTTTATTGGCTGGTGTCAGGTGACTCCCTCCTGCCCCTGTCCTATTTCTGTCCTTTCAACTGGCAAATGTATTGATTTGTATTTCTGAGAGTCGTGAGAGAAAAATGCCATGCTGGATGGCTGCATTCTCAAATCGCAAATGTTTCTGAGAAGTATCGAGGGAGAGAAACCAAGAGACTTTTCCTTTGTATTTCTGCAGAGCATAAATAGACTAACAATCTTTTTTAAGAAAACAATTGTTTTAATTTTAGGATAACACTTGAAAGCTTACAGATTTTCAGTTTAATGAATAAGAATACTTTCTTTCAAATTGGTGAATGTAGTGAATTATAATTTCCATATGACTCTGATGTCTGCATAGTTTCATTCTGCAATAAGCTTCACCATCATAAAGTGTATCTCATATACTATGAAGTTTCAGATTTTATTTTTTCTACTTTGGCCTTTCAGTCAATAAGAACTTACTATCCTGTTTTCCATGTCTGACTGATGTCTGAAATTCAGATTAACTGATCTTACAATGACTTGCAGCCAAAGTCACAGGAGCTCTTTAATCTTATCAAGGTTTAGGTTAGATTTTTAAAAAATATTTTTTATTTTCAATTTTATTGTTTTTTATTTAAAAAAAGATGAAATACTAACAGACATCACACATAATCATAGTGCTTTGCCACATTATGCAGAATTCGCAAGACTGTCAGGAGGTGCCTTTTCGTAGTACAAAGAGAAGTTGGCGCCCATGAAAGAGTAACTCAATACCTGCCAGCACTGAGTCTTAACCAAGTCAGTAAATCAGGGATATTTTTGATCTCCAAGAATGCTTTGCTACCTGATTATAGAATTCAGGGAAGCAGAGAAGAAGGCTAAGGTCCACCTGGAATTAAATCTAGCAAGGGATGTCAAGGATAACAAGAAGGGCTTCTTCAAGCTTATCAGACCAAAAGGAAAACTAGGGAAAATGTGGGCCCACTGCTGAATGACATGGGTGCCCTGGTGATGGAGAACAGATAAGGTTGAGTTACCTCACCTTCATCCCTGGAAAGCTGATGGAACAGCTCATTATGGATGTCATCTCTAAGCATAAGGAGAAAAATAAGGTTATTAGGAGTGGTCAGTATGGATTCACCAAGGGGAAATCACGCTTGATCAGGCTGATAACCTTCTAGGATGGTGTGGCTATCTGGGTAGATGAGTGGAGAACAGTGGATGTTGTCTACCTTGACTTTAATAAGGCTTTTGACACTATCTCACGTAACATCCCTCTAGGTAAGCTTACGAAGTGGGCATTAGATGAGTGGACAGTGAGGTGGATTGAGAACTGGCTGAAATATAGAGCTCAGATTATTGTGATTTGCAGCACAGGGTCTAGTTGTTCAACATATTCGTCAATGATTTAGATGAAGGGACAGAGTGTACTCTCCGCAAGTTTGGTGATGATATGAAACTAGGGGCATTGGCTGATATACCAAAAGGCTGTGCTGCCATTCAGAGAAAGCTGGACGGGATAGAGAGTTGAGTGGAGAGGAACCTAATGAAATTTAGCAAAGGCAAGTGTAGGGTCCTGCACCTGGGGAGGAATAACCCCATGCACCAGTACAGGTTAGGGGCTGACTCCTAGGAATGACCTGGGAGTCTTGGTGGACAGTAAATTAACCATGAGCCAGCAATGTGCCTCTGTGGCCAAGAAGGCCAGTGGTATCCTGGGTTGCATTAAATAGAACGTTACCAGCAGGTTGACGGTGGTTTTCCTTCCCCTCTATTCTGCTCTGATGAGGCCACATCCGGAATACTGTGTCCAGTTCTGAGCTTACCAGTTTAAGACAGACAAGGAACTACTGTAGAGAGTCCAATGGAGGCCTATGAGACTGACTAAGGCAGTGGAATGTCTCTTTTATGAGGAAAGGCTGAGGAACCTGGGTCTGTTTAGCTTGGAGAAGAAAAGACTGAGAGAAGATCTTACCAATGCTTACAAATATCTAAAGGGTAGGTGTCAAGAGGATGGGCTGTCTCTTTTCAGTGGTGCTCAGTGACAGGACAAGGGACAATGGACACAAACTGGAATACAGGAAGCTCCATCTGAACATGAGGAAAAACTTCTTTACTGTGAGGGTGACAGAACACTGGAACACACTGCCCAGAGCGGTTGTGGAGTCTTCTTCTTTCCAGAATTTCAAAACCGACCTGGATGCAATCCTGGGCAACCTGCTCTAGGTGAGCCTGCTTTAGCAAGGCAGTTGGACTAGATGATCTCTAGAGGTCCCTTCCAATCTCTACCATTCTGTTATTCTGTAATTCTTGTCACTAAATGTGCAACATTATTCCCAGATTATTGTTAATGGCAATGAAGACTGCTGTTTCTTCTGGGTTTGATGTAATGTTTTTCTTTTGTGAACCATCAGAATCCTACTCTGAAAATAGATAATATACTGTTTTTACATTTATATATTTATTCGGTTGAGTAAAACTTTTAATTTAAACAGGTCTATTGCTGAGGCTTCCAGTGTGGGAAATAGTGCTGTCAGCTCAATAAACTTAGTGACATAGGGTAAGATAGAGGAGAAGTTAATACTTTCATAAGGTCTAGTGGACATCAGACTTTTTTGATCTCTTGTGACACTGTGAGAAGGACATAAAACAGCAGAGTCAAAACTAAGCTAGTGACAATGATATTGAGAAGAAGGGTATAATCTTGAATTTATAATGTTGAGGTTGAAATTTAGCAAATTCAGATACTGGACACTACAGATGATTAAATACTGTTTCCTCTTACTATAAGAAAAGGTGAAGGGACTGTAACATAATACTTGGCAAAAAGACTTCTGAATGCACTTAGCTATAGTAGTTACATATTCTCTTTATCCATATGCTTATAATCTCCTACAAACTTGTCAGAGCCAATAATTCAATTCTCAAAGATGCTTACACTCAGTATGTGTTTAAATAGAGGTATATCTGAAAAGGGCTTTAACCTAACGCTTTACAGAGAGGTCATCAGGAGGTTTCAGATCAGTTTCTGTTATAAAATTCTGTTTTTATACTTTCATTAATTCCTGTAACATTCACCTTTATGACATAGCTTTCCACAACTGAGAGAACATTTGGATTCAGCAGAATCCTTGCAGCTGCCTTTGGGTTATAAAAGAATCCTATTTAAATATATGAAGTAAATCCTACTTTCTTTTCCAGATAGGAGGGAAGGGAAATGTTTCAAGTCAAACCAAGTTTTAAACTTCAAATTGTTCAAGTACAATAGCTCATAATGAGCAGCGGAATCAATCTGAAAAGATTCAAGGAAGTGTTCACATCATCCAGTCTTAGGCAGCGGATATGATCAACCTGTTACCCAAACTCTTCCTATTGTCAGGCTCTCCAGAGAGTGCTGATTTATGTGGTCTGAATTGCCTCCAGGAAAAACCTGTTTCTCTCTCCACTGGCTATTAGCAAGAACCAGGAGAGAATACTTGTTTAAATTAAATGGCTAAAGCCGGGTGGCATGAATACCCTCTTTCATCACAGGGCAGACATATTGTCAGTCTTTAAAAGTGTGCCCTAATATGTGCATGAAGTGGAACTCGTCATTCTTTCCCAAGGGTGCACAGAGATCATGCAGCAGCATGCCAGAATGATGTGGAGGACACAGAGCTTACCACTTAGACCATACTGTATTGAACAATATATGTTTAAAAAATGTTGTTCAGTTAGCTATTCTGATATATTTACAAAATAAGTGTGTCTTGTTTATTCTTGAAGAGTGTGGGCTTGCCAGTGAAGCTAAGGAACTTGGCTTTTCTTCCCTCATCATATTGCCTGTGACTGAATTGGTCACTTGACATCCTACGGTGAAGGAGCAGCCCTACAGCCTTCTCTTTTCTCGCATTTTGAGAGTTTNTTATTGAGTTGGTGTGATGTTTGTCATGGGTTGTTTAATTTGCGGCAATCACATGGACATGCTGTTAAAAATTTGTTGTGCTCAATTTGAGCTGAAGAAACTTGAAAAGCAATAAAAATGCAATAGTATTGCTTAAAAATAGTCTATATAGCACTTGTAGGCAAGAATTAATACACTGTTTTCAGCCATGACTTCTATCATGAGGCAAGAAATCTTGATTGAACTAATTCCTGGTTTTATTCTTGCATCATTATTTTACTTTTAAATTCTTTTCTTATATAAGAAATACTTGACTTATTTGTTGTTAACTATAGATTCATGTTGATTTGCGACTGAATGTAAACTACACATTAATCCTACACACTGCTACTCTATAATTTAACATTTTATCATTAAAATGTCAAATGACATATCTTGTTTATTGTCTGATACTTTTACTTATTCTTTGTGTTAAACTACTCTGAACAGAAGTGGATTTTTTTTTAAAATTTGAGTTCTATTTAATTGTAGAAAATATATATTTTAAAGCCTTTGACTAACGAAATAAAATTACTTTAAACAGATTTGCTATATGTTTCATATTAAAATACTTTGTAATTTGAGCTAACTGATTTATTAATGAGAAAGTTTCATTGTAGCTAGTGAATTAAACAAGATGCTTGTGGTTAAAATTTGCTCAAGACCTGTGGTGGGCTGACCCTGGCTGAATGCCAGATGCCCACCAAAGCTGCTCTATTGCTTCCTTTGTGCTGAGAGTGTTTGAAAAGCAACTCAAAGAGACCAAAGGAATTTTGCCAAAATAGTCTAAGGCACAAACACAACTCCTCAAGCACATAATTGAAATTGATTTTATGTGAAATCAATTAGATAGGTTTGATTCCTATTGAAATCAAGGAGACTGCAGAAAAGAGTAACAATTAACTGCTTGAGTCAGGGTTCCAAATCTTGTGCAAATAATTCCTAGCCATACAAATAGAGAAATTGTATATTGTATCAGGAAAGAATGTTCACGTATATTTTTCCTTTTGAATGCAGACATTTTTACAGAAAATGCACTTCTTTTCGATGAACTAAGACCAAAAAACCCCAAGATAAGGTACTCAATAGTTCTTCTTCTTAATTTTAGTGTTTAACTTCATATTTTTAAATGATTACACTCTGAATATAATGAAAATGCTATAAAGGTGTGTAAGTGTCTCCCCAGACTGGGGATAATGCCTCCTACAGTGTGTGTGTGTGTACCAGTCATAGTTAATTATCATTGTAACTCTTCTCTTGAATCACAAATAATTTTGAGGGAGGATGCAGAGCTAGTGTGCCACTAGATGTTGCTCTAAGACAGTGTCTAACAAAAGAAGAACCCTAAAAACATACAGTCTCTAATATTTGCATCTATCACCACAATTCTCTTTAAAAATAATTCACAGATTAAATCTTAAGCTTTTGAAACAGGTTCAAAAAAACCCCATGAAAATGAGGGAGAAAAAAGCATCGTGAACTGCTATAAAAACTTACAGTATCAGAGCTACTGCTTTTCTGAGAACAGAGTATGAATAAGAATGCCATTTTATCAGAAACCATTGGTTTTATAAGAATGTCTTATCTAATTCTTGAAGTTCTTTCTGTTAAGTGAATTCTCATCTTTTAAAAAAGCAGCGCATAAATTCCCTAAGTCCAAAATTCGAGGCTCATGCCTGTTTGAGGTCACTGGTTAAATGAGTTTGCTGGTCTTCACTGAAATACCATGGATTCTTCATGGTATTTAGCTAACTTCGTCTTCCTTTACGGACACTTAGAAGTTAAATAGAAGAAATGCTAATTAGGTCAATATGGAAATAAATCTGCAGAGCTGTAAGAAGATGCTCGTACATTATCTACTGAAGCAGGTGTGGTTTTAGTCTAGGCTTGCAGTATTTCACTTGCAGAAACAAATAGATTAATAAAAGAGAGGTAAAAACCTTTGAAAAGAAGAGAATTTGCTCTTATGGGAATCAGTGAAGGTTGAGATCAAGGTCCTTAGTAAGATAATTCAGAATGGGAGAAGATGTGTGTAGGTTTTTGCAAGATAACAGGCTAAAATGGCAGCAGAGCAGATGACACAGCTAGATACTCCCTGGAGTGAATATTCAGTTTTGCCCTGGCCCTGAACAATTCTGTGTTTGCTTAGCTTTGAGTAGTCACAGTATTTATATTTTCAAAATTTTCTCATTTATGCTTGATTCATCCAACTGAACAGCACACAGATATGATAAACATCAAAGACAGGTTAGTTTTTGAGAAAATGTTAGTAGTTTGCTGATTAAATATGAAGTGGGCATTGAGAGATCATTAACACTGTGAAATGGATTCCTGACATTTAAAAAAAGCAGCATGTACCCTTGTATTCAGGTCTGTGGTGGGTCTTAAATGAATAATGGCTTTGCTGATCATTTTCTTTTTGCATTTGGAGGTGATATATTCTACCAGTTATGCCTTACAGGAAATAGCTGAAGTTAGTTTTCATTAGTTCATTTATACTGTACCCTTCTGCAAGATTGCAGCTTGACCTTATTATACCACCAGAACCTGTAAAAACTTTTTTTGAACGAAGCACTTACAAATATATAATTTAAAAAGGAATTTCAGTAAACCAGCATTAAAACATAATTCTTTTTAAAGCCTTTTACACACTGCTGGCCATGTATAAATATACATATTTATATGTATATATATGTATATAAATATATATATTTATATAAATTTAAAATATTTTAAAAATCTCCATATCTATTTTACAATAGCTTTTTAAATATCTAGTATAAGGAAATACTGCATACTATATTTAGGTGTTAAAGTTACCTTCTACACATCTGCTTTTTCTTTCTTTTCCTTGCAACACAGGCAGTCACATACACACGCACGCACACACAGGACCATATACCAAGTTAGGAGCTAATGAAGATGTCAACCACTGCACTCCATTATGAGCTGTGACACATAACACAAAGCACCCTGCCTACTCCTGATATTGTCATTTTCTGTAAGTGCTAGCTTCTCTTCTGTTTTGATTAGCTGATGCATCAACACCCTGCACCCAAGAAGAGATTCAATAAAGTCAATTAATTAGGCAGCGAGGAAGCAGGAGTACAGGAGGTGTCTGGGGCCACAATCCTGTGCAGCTTGCATTATTCTGCTTCCCAAAGCCTAATTAGAATGCTTGTTTTTGGGGAGTTAACAGAGGCAAAGAGGAATACTGAGGTTCTTAGCTCCTTGCAGGGCTTTTGTACCAGGATTTGTTTAGGTAATGCAGTGGAGCAGCAGGACAGATGCCTCCTGAGAGCACTGCCAGCCACCACAGCATGCAGAAGGAGGGAGAGGAGAGAGGCAAGGGCTGCCCGCAAGCAAACCCAGCTGAGAGAGTCATGCCCCATTTTCCAGAGAAGCAGTAAAAACCACTAAGGAGATTTCTCCATCTGCACAGCTATTACATATCAAAGACAATGTCTGCATTTTCAGTACATATATAAATCTACTGTGTTTGAGATTTATTTCCGGCTGGTAAAAATAGTTTTGTCTTCTTTTGGGCTTAGTGTGTTAAATTGCTTTCATGTTTCTGTGATTCAGTAAGAGCGTCATTCTTTGCAGACATAATGTGCATATTGCTGACATTGTTCCAAAAAATAGACGGCCCAGGGCTGCCTTTGGGGAATTCTCTAAACGGAAAAATCAGAAATTATCATCTCACGCTGGGTGCTGAAGCATTCTGCTTCCATGCTGAGAGTGCTGAAGGAAGACCTGGAACAGTCCCCATGCATGTATTTGCACAACAGACTATCGCTTCTTTGAGTTGTCAGCCCAATGATTCAATAACATTCACTCTTAAAAGCCTTCAGTGTGCATTTACATATCAGAGTTTGCATTGTAAAGGGTCTACAAATGTGCACCGCTCATGGCAGGAGGTCAGTACCCTCTCAGCTTTACTGCAGGAGCAGGGACTCAGTTTTGCTTCCTCCAACAATTTCCCTCTCACAGCAGTGAGAACAAAACCAGGACCCTGTTTGGTGGAATTGCTTTCTCCCCTGAAATCTGAATGCAGTGGAAAGAGTACTTGCTGCCTCGTGTTATCTCTGCACCTCAAAAATATGGGACTAGTTTTCCCCTTCTTTCCCTGTTCCAAAAGGGAAGTGCTCCAGACAGCATGGAGGCATAGGATGGATGGGGGTACCATGGATTAGTCATATGGAAGGTATTCTAAAATGACTTTCAAATTTTTTTTTCCACTCTCATTCCTTCTCCTGTTGTACAGGAAGGGAAGGGGAAGCAGCACAACAGTGTCTGCACAACAAAGGCACAGTGGCTTGTCCTGGAGGCTCTACCTCTTGTGGAGCAGCCAGCGTGGGGCCGGTGGCCATCAGCCTCCCCTGCCCACAAGCATCTTGAGAGCAACAGCAGAGTGGGACAGGCTGTAGAGGCTGCAGGAACCCTGCATTGCCCTCTGAACTGGTGCTCGTATGGGGCTGGTGCGTGCCCTGCTCTGGCTCTGCCTGGGCTGCACTTCAGGGTCACTACATTTGCAGGGCTGCAAGGGGTCTCACCGAGTGCCTTGTCTTCTATAAAATGAGAAGATGAAGTGAGATAAAGACCCTTTAGCTATCTAGCAATCTTCTGTGTAAGATCCGGAGCTTGGTATGGTTCTGGAGCACAAAAGGAGAGCTGGAGAGGACATAAGATGTTTGAAGGGCAGACAAAAAAACCTTCTCAAGTGCGCAGATTCTGCTGTCTCAATGAGGTCTGGCTTGGATGTGCCCTTCTGAAACCTGCATTAGAAGACAGATGCCACACAGGGATAGGGCGCATGTAATATATTATTTAAAATAAAAAGAGTTATTCTTTTTGTCAACACCTAATTCTGGAGGTATTTTTTCAACAGTACCAATTCTAGAAATTCAACTGCAAAATTTATGCAGAATTTACATTTATTTTTGTGTTTGAAAAGCGGCTCGGTGCCTTAAGCACAAAGCTAGATGGGAGATTAGCTCCTCTTCACTGTTCTGCCCTCCCCAGTTTGTATGTGGCCTTGGTGGGACAGGCTACTCTAATAGGTATGGTAATGTATCCATGGCATTTGCTGGCGAGACTTAACTAAAGTTCCCTGAGGCTATGCATGAATGGAGCTAGAGGACCCCGGTCTTTTCTTTTATAGTATTTTAAAATCTAAAAATTAAAACTTAGGAATTCACCCATCGCTACCAGTTTGTATTATCTAGGATAAGTTATTCTGTGCTGCAGGCATTCATCAGTTACGAAGAAGGATAGTCCCACCACGTAAATAAAGTAAATCCATCTTGTTTTACATGAGTGGTCAAACAACCATCTTATGATAACTCTCAATCACTGCCGAAGTGAATCAGCCTCAAACCATATAAGAAAAAGAAAGTTTCTCTTCAGTTTCTTTGGGTCTGCATTGCAGAAGTCTGAAATCAGCTTGCAAATATGCTGCATTGTCATATGCTGTAATCCACAGCTCTGTTTATACTGATGTGTGTCCTGTGTGCTGCTGTAATTCCTTACTACAGTAGAAGTATCAAAGTTTGATTGCAGCTCTAGTCCTGACTTTACTGGCATTGTTGATTTTCATCACAGTTGCAGTGCAGATTTAAAAAAACCCCACACTATATGCTTTATAGTTAATGCTGTCTTCAGCTTGTTCTTTATTGGTACTGGCAATAAGTTTAGGGTAAAATAAAACAAAAATAGCAAAATAAATGACTTGGCAGCATTTGGAGGGGAATGAAAGCTTTTTCTTGGTCCAAACCCCTACATTGCTATAGAGCTTTAAGTGTACAACAGCCTCAGACAGCAAATATTATAACCAATCTGAACAGTACCTCTCAGGCAGTGAGAACCTGTGAAAAGCACAACAGTGGTTTTAAATAGAGGTGCAATAAATACGCATTTAGTTATTTATTAGAAAGTAAATTATGTATCGACACAAGAAGTTACACTGTAATTTTGTGTTTGAAATATTACAGAAGTAAATCACTTTCTAAAGGGCAGCATGGACTGTTGGTTTTGCATTTCTGTCATGATATTTAACTCATTAGCATTCAGGTGCACTCTCTGGGTTTCATGCAATAACTGTCTCCTTTTGCTGTGTTTACAGATAACCCAGCAAGGTTGCAGGCCAAATGGCTCTCTGAAAGTGAGCCCACAAAGCAATGAATGAGACAGCACACTGCTCGGGGACATTCCAGCACAGCTAGCCAGAAGGTGAGTATCAACAGCAGCATTAAAACCAAAAAATGGTTTGAAATTGTTTGTAACTGACCATGACTATAATTAATTGTACGTAATGTCGCAGTCACTTGTTATTCTTCCCTTTCCTTAAACTCAACTTTTTTGTTTTTTAGCAACTGATCCATGGTTAATAGTGGTTAGCATTATGTATCTGAGCTCCTGGTTTACTAAACATAATGAATTATTCTGCTTCATGGGGAACCAACAACGCATTTGGTGTGTGAAATAGGAAATCCTTCACAGAGAACTGCAGGCACAGCGGGGATTCGTGTGACTCCACTTTGGGACTGAGCAGTGGATGAAATACCACAGCGAGAGGGGGCCCTGATTCCTGCAGCTCTGTGGAGCTGCCTTTTCCAGTGCTGTAATGGCTAGAAGAAGGGCCTGAAGCTCTGTTGCTGAAAGGACATGGGCTCAGGTCTGGGACTAGCACATAGCTCCTGGGCAGCTGATGATGATATCCCTGTGCCACAGCTCTCTGTGAGTTGCATGAACGTAATGTTGTAGAATCATAGAATGCTTTGGGTTGGAAGGGACCTTTAAAGGTCATCTACTTCAGCCCCCCTGCAATAAGCAGGGGCATCTTCAACTAGATCAAGTTGCTCAGAACCCTGTCCAACCTGACCTTGAATGTTTCTAGGGATGGGGCATTTACTACCTCTCTGGGCAACCTGTTCCAGTGTTTCATCACCCTCATTGTAAAAAGTTTCATCATTATACCTGTTCTAAATCTATCTTTAGGTTTTATGGGAGGAGGGGAGGCATTCATATCCGGTAAAAGGAGTGCCTAAGACAGCTGGGAAATGCTGGGAAATGCCCACTCTGTGTACATGGCTTTTTCTCTTAGTTCAAAGGGAGCCCAAGTAACTAGCTCAGGCTCCAAGCTGTTTTTTGTAATGGTTGAAGTTAGACAAGGCAATTCTACCTGCTGCATCTGCCTCTTTTGTTAAAATTGTCAGTCCTTAAGCTGAGGACCGTCTTCTGCCACCATGTGCATTGCTGTATGTCTAACATGGCAAAGTCATCATTGCAGATGATGCAATACATGCAACTTTAATATGAAGAATTGATACAAAGAAAGACTCTTAGAGCTGCTGACTGATGTTTAGTACCTGACAACATGACCTTATGCCCATATAAACAGATAGATAATGGAAAACCTCTGGATGTTAACCTAGCACAGGTTATGCAGCCAGGCTTGGGCACAAAGTCATGCTTTGGCAGTATAACAAGCTGCTGCATGTCTACTGAGAGGCTCCCAATATCCCTGTGCTGATCTCATCCTCATCACATACACTCATGTGAAAGGTGTGCACACAAATGGATGCCTCAGACTGACACACAGTAGCTTGTTAAGCCACTGTTATGTGCCTCAGCTGACAGACAACCCCCCCACCAGGTCTTTTTTCACATGGGTTTCATGCTGACACTGAGGATTTATCCAAATCTGCTGTGCAGCTATAAAGATTTTTGCCAATTATGCAACAAACGTCAATGTGTAGCATATAGGAAATGGAGCAGAATGGCTATTACAAAAAAGTTTAGCATCTGTTCGGTGAGTTTCATGCATGATTTGGTAGGTAAAGGTTATCAGAAAAGTCAATACAAGTGTGCTCAGAAAACATAGCATCAGTTAAACCTCTTGACAGGTGCATTACAAAGCAGCAGAAGATAATTCAAAGCTGACCAGCAAAATTCTGTTGCTCCTGAAGGTAGAAATGCCTTGTCATACTCCCGGGCTGCTTTATCAACCTGCTAAGCTGAAAGCCATTACTTTGCTCCCAGATGGCAAGAGATGTGTTTGGAAGGGCATGCAGTGTCTCTCATGTCTGTAGTGTGCCAGTTCAGCACTCTTTGAAAGCAGGAAAATGAACATTGTTTTAAAATAAGATTTTTATGCTTGTAAAAGATGCCAGCTTGAGACTAATAGAAACTCAAGTCTTTTGCTTACCTGTGGAATTTGCACAGTGTGGGCACCAGCAATGCTCACAACACCCACATGGATATTTATCAACTCTCATTAGATGGAAGCCAGAACAACAGGTACCTCACAGTCCATTTCCATTCTCCTCAGCATGGATATTGCAAAGGTGTTAATGCTCTTGTCTCAAAAGAAAATGCTAGGTGTTCATGAAAAAGAGCCAAGGGGCCCATGCCATGCAGCTCTGGCAGCCTGATGGCTGCTTGTTCATTGGGCACCACAGGGTCTCTGTGCTCGGGTTCCAGCATGACTTCTCCAGATGCTATGCTCTGCATGAGGAAGCTACAGTGCCCTTTCCTTATGCACTCACCTCCTGTTGCTGACCACCTTCCTGGTGCACAGACATCCTACATAGCATCCTAAAGCCCACTATCCACAGTCTCCAAGCCAGTGCAGATTAGATTTAGCCCCACAGTGCTCCTGACTGTGAGGGTTTTGAGTTTTCAGATCACCTCTTGAGGCAAATGTGGTAGTTAGGAATAGGAGAAATGTGCAGACTGTGTCAGGTTGAGAGATGTAAACGTGCAGTGCCTTGCACAAGAAGAATGCACATCTACCCGAAACAATAAAACAGCCTACATGTATGTGCATCACTGAATACCTCCTACCTATTTCTGACTTCCACTCTCAACTGAGAAGTCTCTTCCTTCCACAGGGTGCAGTATGCTTCTTGTTTCTACTCCTGGCCTTTTCTCTTCTCACTTTAGTACAGACAGGGAGATACTCATATTTTATATGAGCGTCACAAGCCTTTGTCAAGTGAGAGTCTAATTAGGTCTGCTGACTGTAAGAACATCACAGCAGACGATTTGTTCTTCAATGTCTTGAACAGCAGAGCTGAAAACCTAGTTTACTTGAGCTGTCCCCTTGCCCAGGGATGCTCCATTTAGAGAGGTTCTGTTCCTTCTGCTCCTGCTTCTATGCCACCTGAAAACATTTCTTCTTCCCTTTTTTACTGCTCTTATCTGAATGTGGAAGCAAACGACCAGGAAGAAGGCTCCCACATTCACTCTGGGATTCATAAATGGCACCCAGATAGATTCTCCCAAATGTCGCAGTTGTAGTTCAGGCCATTAAGCCCTCAGCAAAAAGATTTGTGTTCCTCCCATTTCAATCACTTGACAGGTCCAATGGCCAGATGTAAAAGTTTCCAATTATGTATTTAGAAATCTTTATAAACTGGTAGGATTACTGAGCAGAAATGTAGCACAGTGAAGGCCATAAGGTCTGCTCAGGAAGAAAAATCTTTATAAATAAGAATGCACTGAAAGAAAGAACAAAATAACCCCTATCTTAAGCTATGAATCAATATCCTCCTGAGGGGTTAAGGCCCCGAATCACTAAAGTCTTTAATAATATTCCTACCTTTAAGTTACCCCATTGACTTCAGTTATATATGTCAGTAGCTTGATCAACTGGGACTTTCTTTTATAAAAAGAAATACATTCATTGATTTAGAAACTTGAGTCTGATATGCTTGTGCAATAAGTATTTTTGCATAATAATCTTTAAATTTCAAAGAAAAAAGTGAAATACTATTTTTCTTTGTTTGTTCATTCAGAATATTGTACCTAACAAAGTGCATTAGCCAGTCTATTGCAGCTCATTTCAAAGCATGGGAGTGCAAACAATAAGAAGCAGACTGTCAGACCTTGAGTAATTAAATATAAGTGGAGCAGTCATAATAAAGAGAAAGAAAACACTGGGTAAGTTTTCTGAAAAGGAAAAAGGTATAATTACTTCAGCCAAAGGGCAGCAATAACACAGACACTGACAAAATACAGGGATTTTGTGTGCTTATTGACTCAGCCATTCACAAAAAAAAAATCATTATCTTAGCAAATGTCACATTATACGATAGTAATCAAGCTACTGTACTGTACCTCTGAGATTCAAAGCACCTTTTACTGAAAATCAAAGGCACTTTTCTGAATAGCTAAGAGAAGAAATTTATGGTTCTGTGGTGATATGGCCACATATTTTTCTTTTTGCTTTTCTAACATTTAGATCTGCTTTTTAAACTCTTTTTATTGTCAAGAAACATTCTGGTATCTTTCTACTGGCTTTTGGCAAAGTAGCTGCAGAGTTAGCACAGAAACTTTTAGTATGCCTAGCTGAGGCACATCTGACTGCCTCAGCTCTGAATGATAAGCTTGAAATGTGAAATGAACAAAAAAGATAAAAGTAAACTTATCTGTAAACCCTAATCCTCCCCTTTTCCATCCATTCTTACTGTTAGCAAACTCTCTGTTGGACTAATGATAGGGAACATCCATTTTAAGACAGAAAGAATTACCAGGCTGTGGAAGAAGAAGCTAACAAATGCTCATAGGGTTTCAAAATTTGCACCACTTGTGGATGACGACCACAGGACTGGCTAGAGAAGCAGGGAGAGACAAGTTATCTTTAGGATAAGCAGCTCTGTGACTGTCCATAGGTAGCCAGTTCTGTTTCCAAAATATAGGTGTCACAGTCACAGCAAGATACCCTTGCTTGATACAGAGTGCATTAGCCTTATCAGCTTCTGCTCCTCCTCTCCCTCCCAGCTTTTGCTTTTTTATTTTTTGGGGTAGATGAATATTGGAATACTTTAGTTAAGGGTGAGCCATTTTCAATCTCTGCTTATAAAGGCTGTCTCAGTCTCTTTGCCATCCTGGTCACTGCAAGGCTGGGGAATCTGGAAATGCCAACCGAACATTAACTTCGCTTGAAGGATTTATATTTCTTCACTCCTTTTGTATTGGTGTCTTTCTCCTAATGACTATAATAATCTCCATCTTAATTAGATTAGGAAAAAAGACCTCTGAAAATTGAGGAAGAAGAACCCTCTGCCTTGAGATGCAATATGCTGATGTATCAGTCTACAGCTGGAATGTAAATCACAGGTATCTGAGAGCAGCTGTTTCAGCATTAGTATGTTTGTGATGGATTTAAAACCTATACCTGTATTTCAAAAAAGGCCTTATATACACCAGTTTACCCAAGACTGTGGGGCATAAGAAAATAATTTTATCTTGGCTCTGTAATTTCCATTACAAATCAGCTGCAAATATTTAAGGAGCTTTGTTTGCTGGTGTACATTCCTTTCCCAGTTGGTATGATATGACAGAAAGAAAACACAATCTCTAAGCTCTTTGGGATGGCCAGTGTGATTAAACTTAGTGACTGTGGCTGTATTGTATGTTATATGAAATTAATTTTTACGGTAATATTTAATTTTGGATGTGGTGGCACTAATTATCTTCTAGTATCATATTTATCTTTTTTAATAAAAAATTTCACCCTGTTCACAAGATTTTAGGGTGAAGAGGAGACAAGAAATAGGTTCTTTTTCTGTATCAAATTTAACATCTGCTATATCTATGGACAACAGATTCTGAGGTGAACTGCTGAGTGTGTCACAGTAAGCCTGGCAGAGTTAAGTGTGGAAAGTCAGTCCGAGCACATGCAGTAATGGATTTGACCTCGAAGAGCACTACAAAGAGAAATTGCAGATAACCATCTGAACTGACTTCAGAAGCCTGTAGCCCTTACTCCCTGGATACCAAGAGAAAAGAGAAGGACTAAATAGATGGAGTGAACAATCAGAAATACAAGGTTAAATAAATGCTTAATATTTGAAGTGCTGACAGTAGAAGAAAACGCAGAAGAGCAGTACATTTCCCTACTTGATTCTAGCCACCTTATGAAAGCACAATTCCTTAAAAGACAGTTTTTAAAAAGTAAAATATGTATTCAATAGAGGTGACGTGAAAGTATCGCTGGAACAATAAATACATGTAGCTGGGAAGATCTTGGGCACTTTTCTGTGGCAAGCAATTACTGGTTAAGAATACTACGGAGAAAGGAAAAAACTACTGGCATGGAGAATGAGAGTTGCATTTTTCCCAGTAGGACTGGGTTCAAGGCTCCAGCCTTAAGGGCAGCAATGGTGGATCTGATTGGGCTCTGCCATGGATACCTCAATAGGTCATCAAATGATGGAGCATGTGGGCTATTAGAACATCCATTTTTGGATAATTTTTTTCTAGAGTGGAGTGGTGTACCTTTTTGAGCATCCCAAATTCAGAGGCTGCTATTAGAATAACTGTTCTTACTTGCTAGTTCCCGGCAGATAAAAAATGAGAAGGGATGGTCTTAAGCACAGATGTGTAGGTATGAAGAAATGAAAGCTAAGAGTGAAAGCACATCTATCTGATCTATGCAGCAACATAAAGGGGTAAATATTTTGAATGAGTGTGATTCCATCAGTTTGACTTTCCTAAAGTTACTTTCATAGTGCAAAAAATCACTGTGCCGTAGAGCTCGTCATCTAAAATGACAGGATAAGACAGAAGACAGACAAGAAAATGGAGACTAAGAGAGTCAAAAGGAATTCTGTGCTTGTAGTCCCAGAAAGCATCAGGGCAGAAGTGGTAACAGAGCCAAGCTCATATTATATCCACTGCTTGTTTTAAAGGATGGGCTTTACATTTGGTTATTCTTTATATTACATTTATTAGCAAAAGTAGGGATTAGAAGGAGCTTTGATGATCCTCTGGAACTGTGGACTGCTGTGAGAAAATGCTACTTGTGTTCTGTCTATGGTGTTTAAAAAGAGAGGCAGAGAAAGAAGAGAGAATGTGTGTACATGTTCACTGCCACATCTGCTCTACAAAACACTGAGCCAGAGTCAAAATAAGCCTTTAAAGAGAATATAGAGAGCAGTGCATTTAGTTTTGATTTATTAAAATAGTTTTCAGACCACAGTCTTATTTGTCCTGTGAGAACTGCACTCTCTGGTAATGGGAGCATTGAATTTTCATGTGAAACATTTTAGAGAGCATATTTTTTTCCACCTACAAGAGTGTGACAAGAATTTGTTCTTGTATGATGATGTGCAAGTTATTATAGCTGCTATGCTAAACATGTATTTATGATCACTGCTGGCACGGCTGCTGTGTATTTTGTTTATGTTGTTACAAACCTAGTTGTGACACATTATAAAAAATATATTCCTTTGTGGTAATCTCAGACTGAGGCAGAATAAATCATGCCTCCTACCTCTGCTCCGGCTTTTCTGATATTGCCCCTTTGCTTTTCCTTACCCTGGAGAAGAGCGCAGCTGTGTGATTCTCAGTCCCATACCAGATGGTGTTGAAGGCCTCATGAAAGGGCAAAAATAAATGCCTTAATACAGCTGTCAGAGAGGCAAGCCCCCCAGTACAGTATGAAACAACTCCTATCCTTCAATCAGAATAACCTGCTTTCATTAAATTTTAGTTTGGGAACAGTCTAGACATGCTCTAATCATGTGAGAAACAACGCAATGAATAATTTCAAAATGGAGAAAACAAGATAAAAGTAGAAACCTGGGTTCCAAAATGGGGAAGAACTAGCCAGATCCAGCACTAAACAAGAAAGACTCGTCTTTCATTTTGCCTGCTCTTTCATATTAGTATGGACAAAAGACATGACTACTGTCTCTATGTGCCTTTATCCACAAACACCTCTTTCTGATACTTTAAAAAAAATAAAAATGAAAGCACTGTAAAGTAATTGAAACATAGTTTTAAAAGCTCAGGATTTGATATATTTGAATTAGATTTCTTTTCACTTTCAAAACCAGCATTTTTCGTTCTTGCTTAATTAGCAGCATTCTAAGAGTGCTTTGGATAGAGTATCACAATCTGCATTGTATATGAGTGTTCTTCATAGACTTCTTGCTATTTGCTTGTCCATGTTCCCACTGACATCAGTGGTGCAAGACCAAACTTTATTGTTTGATGTTTAGAGGATATGGGTTTATGCAACGCCAGTAGAGAAAAATGCAACAATGTTGGGTTTTTTTTATGATTGGGGTTTATGTAGATATGTGTTTGCAAGACTGGTGTCTTAGTGTTTAATTTGCTTTTACATAATAAGAAAATATTATGTGAAAGCAGTTCCAAACTTTTTTTTTTCATATTTTATTGACTTGCCCAAAAGCTGATATTGCTGGGAATGAATCCAAAACAACTATTACTGAGACCTGGGAAAGAAATTATGGGAACTTTAGTGGATATCATAGTAAAGCCAACATTTACTACCTGTTATCACAAATGTTTTTAAGCTTTTCTCTTAACACAGAAAATAAATTGCATACATATGGTATGTATCACTGGACTGTAATTTCTGGTTGATGCTGAACTTTCAATAGCATATATGGATTGACTTTCAGAAAACAGCTGTTTGTGAGGCATTTTAATTAAGCCTTGTTATTTTATTTCTCCTTTACTGTTTATCATCCTGAGGAACACAGCTGAAGCTAAAGGTCAATGACCCCTTTATATATTATAGTCTGACATATTGCTCCACGGCAGATTAGCTACCTAAATGGAAATTTTATTCATTACCTTTTTTGTATTGCTATTCTGAATCACTTCTTTGTAAGGCTATGGGAATAAAAGACTAATGCCAGTAAAATTTAGTTTGATCAAGTCCTTTTGGATAATTCCTTACAGTATAATAAAAGGGTACTTTTCATGCCATGCAGCACGTCAGTGAAGAGAAACTAAGGGGAAGAAAGGAGCACAAGCAAACCGCAGAGCAGGAAAACAGTGAAATGTTTTGAGATTTGACACTTCACAGTGACAGAAAACCGTGTGCTAAATATGTTTGTGCTGATCTGCTGTGAAAATTCACTGTTCAATAGATTCCAGAGTTCCTCATCTCTTTCCTATGGTGTGCAGACCTACACCTCTGACCATTGAGCTCCCTTGCAGAGTGTGGATAGGTACTGAGTAGCTCAAAGACATTTAAAGGATTTTGTAAAATCTGTTTCCAAGGTGCACCTCTACTTTTATTCTCCTCTGCCAGGAAATTGTCAATTCATCATGCCATTCGTGAGAGGTAAAGTTACTGGACTCTGAATCAGCAAATGAGTGAACAAATTCCTGAGACTAACAATAACTGTGGGGCCATAATAATAAATAAACTCAGCATAAAATGCCGTATTTTGACAAATACTATTTCATTGTAATTTGAAGTAGCAACATTTAGTAATTCTTCACATTTAGTGATTCTTCTTTTTTCTTAGGTCATATGTTGGCTGGCTCACAGGTGGGCCCAAGGACTGGAGGTCAAAGACACAAAGGTGTAAATAGAGCATGTAATTTAAAAATCTTTGATTTTGCCCTGTTTCTTTTTGGACTAGTTTCATTTTAACACTATTGGTGATCTCCACTGATTATTTCCATTGGAAAGTATTCCCAACTTAATGCTAATTCCAAGACAATGTACATTTTAAGAAGGAATAGAATAGGTTAAATGGAAATGCTATCACAGCATTCTGCTAATAGATATCTGCTAATAGGGGCACATGGTGAAGATAACTGTAAATGAATTATCTGCTGAGGCAATCCTTGATTCCTGTGTTTATAGTCTCAGGAATGAATCAGTTTTTCTATATATTCATATTCTAATTACACTTAGGCCATAGGAGCATAGTGAAACAGTCACAAAGGCTATCTTTAGCTTAGGGATGTTTGGAAATCTTCAGATAGCTCAGAGTGCTAGCTGGACCTGTCACTCTCCATATTTTTTTAGGTTAAAGCTGAAATCTAGAAAAGCCCCTATAAGGCATGCCTGACTGAATACTGACACTACTTTGTTTTGCTAATTCTTAGTTTAAAAGACAAACAAAGTGGGTTTTCTGTCCAATCTAGGAATATAAATCTGTCAAGACATACCAGTAAAGACTGAGTCATGGACAAAGCAGTCTCAGCAAATGTGGAAGCTATCTGAAAGCACCTGGATAACTTCAAACAGAGCTGCAATACCTCATCCCCTTGCAAAAACTCCATTTGCCTGCAGATGTCCTATTGTGTCTCTCGAATACGCATGGAACTGTGAAGTTTGGTGTTCCAGCATGGTGTTGGTTAGATTTAGCTTTGGGCTCAGCCTCAGTTTACCATTGATGAATCAGAGGTTCACTTTGCTACAGCATCCCAAACAAGAAATTTTCTTGCTGATGCTACACAAAATTGCTATCCAGCCCCCACTGAAGAGATAATTATAGTTAGTTTCCCATGGCTCACTTAGCCATACCAAAGCTGAGTGGGAAGGCATTTTTCCTTTTGGAAATGGATTGTGGAAAAGAAGCCAATTGGATTCCCACTTTGCTCTCCTGGGGCCTCGGCAGACTGGTACTCGGGGCTGTTGACAGCCCTGCCTTCCTACCAGCTTCTGCAAGGCAAGCAAAACAGCACTTCTGCCTCCATGTTGCTTTGCTTTGTCTGTGTCTCCTGCTCATTCCAAACGAATGAAAGGCACGCATGTTTTAGTGCAGATTTTTGGCAGGCAGACAAAGTGCAAGGAGGGGGGAATAATTAGACTTCAGGGTGGTCCCTCCCTCTAGCATCATAAATCAAAGCTATTTAACACTGAATACAATATCATGTCAGTACAAAGGCTTGGAAATAGAATTACAATAACAGAACTTGTTTTCCTAAGTAATATACCATAAGTGAAATAAAGTACAGAAAGAAATGGAGGATGTGGTAATGGTGCATTGGATGCATTTGTATAGTTTTCAGATCTCTTTCAGAGTTACCCAGAAGAAGTCTTATACTGTATTTACTCTTGACATCTGTGGCCTCTCTGTCTAAAAGCTCATACTATTTTTTCCTGAATGCTTTTCCTTCTGTCTCTTGACTGAACTTTTCTGCTAGCGTATTGAAACTTTGCAGTATAAAAACTTCAGACAATGAAGACTTTTCCTCCCCTTGCACTTTGCCAACTTAAAAATGTGAACAAAATTTTTGATTATTTGCCTTGTGTATATACCAAACTTGCTGGACTGTGACTGACCCCATTTGAACTGCAGCATGATGGAGGGGTTTTCCTATCAATCAGCTGTAAGGGCCGGGACTTAGCTCAATGAAGTGTGCTGAGGGTGGGTAACAGCATCTTTCCAGGCTGTGATCTCTACACAGCTCTTATAATGACTGATACACCTTTCTTATCCAAAACCATCAGAGAATGTTTTCAGTCATTTATGTACAGGTCAGCAGTGGCAGTCACATGGGAGTGGATACTATCATTTTTTACTCATGTAATATTCCAGCAAAGCAATTCTTTGTGCCTTGTCATCCTTATGACAGGAAGGCTCTGCTTCTGAGAAGTACCAGGTCATGGGATGGATGAGTATTGGCTCCCAGAGACAGGCTGAATTACTAAAGACATTTTCTGCAGCTCTCCAGGTTTTCCCCAAAGATGTTTATTTTTTTCTGGATGATTCCAGTGATAGCATATTTAACACTTTGGTGGGAAAATTTCTTTGGGGGAAGGACAGATCTTTGCATTTGGCCTGGAAACTACAAAATTCTTTAACTGTTGCATATTTGCAAGGATATTTTTAAACTTTTTGCTGGAGAGCTGTTGAACTGAAAACCACTTAATACTGAAAATGAATAATTGTAGTACATGTTAACTTTTTTTTCCCTGTGTCTGTCACACTGTTCAAAAGGGGGAAAATGTTTCTTCTCAGCATTAGGGGACTTTGCATTTTTATCCTAGACAAATTTAATTGAAGTCAGTGTTTTAGTTGCATAAATAACATACAGTATGAGTGTAGGAACTTTTCCCTTAAAATAAGCAAGTTGCATGTTCCGTCTCAGGCTCAAATACAGTTATTTAAAAACTAAAATTATTACATATATATATTCTGGCATATCAGGATAAGAAATTTTACCTTTTTTTGCCTTTCATCCAGGGAAAAAGAGGGTTGGGAAATTGCTTGAAAAAATATGACATAAGAAGCAGAGAAAATGGGCTTAGTGGAGATGATGGTGTAAAACCCGGGAGGCATATTGTTGAGTCATGCTGTGCCAAAATTAGATTTTAAAATTGTTTCTGTCATCTTATGAAAGCCCACAACACTTTGTTCTGACTATCCTAAAGCTCTTATAACTTCTGTTCAAGAAAAGTTGGCTGTCCTCATCCTTGTTCCTCCAGACGATCCTACATACTAAGAAGTTGATATAATTTTGACACATTTCATTTGAAAAAAGAAATGTTCTTTTTCCTCACCAGAGAGAAGAGAGGCTTCTAAGTCTGGGAGCAGGTACCATAGCCAGTTCAGAAGTGTTACAAAATGCATTGGAACTGTATGAAAAAGTTGCTATCTGTTCAGTCAGACTGATTTCTCCATCTGGTGCTGCCAATTAATTTGCCAAATTCAACCTTTTAAAATGTCATTCTTTGCCCCCTCTTAAGGATAACTAACTAATGCATTTTTCTCTCTTCTGACTTCTTAAAAGCTACTACCCTTTCCACAGCTGTAGGAACTTCTCAGGATGATTGTGAAAAGGAAAAAAATATATTGCAAAAGCAGCTTCCCTCCTGAGAATGCTAATTTTGCCCCACTCAAAGTCATTGTGATGTAATTAATTTAGTGCTTTTGATCACCTCAAAATATGAATTTGCAAAGTGCTGAAAATAGATTTATTCAAATGCCCACTTAAAACTGTCTAATGTCTGTCCATGGCATGGCAGTCCTGTTAGTATCTTGTTTCAATGAGTATTACAAATTCCTTTCCAGCTTAGAAAAAAACCCCTCTCTCTTCATGATATATCTGTGGACTCTGTATTTTTCACAGTTTTGAATCATGTATTATGTTAGGAGTGTATAGTTCATTCTTCTTTCCAGAGACATTTCACTCTTAACTGTGATGACCATTAGTATTTCTTTCAGAGAACTATGAAAAATGGTGATACTAAATGCTTTACAAATAGGCTTTTATTCATCCTATTTGCCATAATGCAGAATGACGTGATTAGTAATGATTTTTAACTGGCTTCTACAAGAGCATCATGTATCAGTTTTGTCATGTGAATTAGTTGTTATGGTAATGATATCATATAAATTATTCTTTGGATTGTTGCATTTGATCAATTATATAATTAATCTGACTTGTTTCTTTACTTCTTGTTTCTCCAGTAATTGTGAAAATCTTGGTGTTATATATGCAGTTAGCATTTAATTTTTCTGATCTACTTGCAGAGATTATCTTGCCAACAATATGATATTAATTATTTTAATGCTTTTTTCTCTAATGAAAATGGGATTATTTTAACTCAGTTCCTAAGTATATTTTTTTCTATTTTTTAATAAATTGTTTGCAACTTGCTCTTTTCTTTAAAAGCACATTTGTCAGTTACAAAGCTTTTCTCTGGCACATTAAAGTACATTTGAACTGAAAGTATTTGCTGGGGGAAATTTGAGAGCCACGGCAAGGTCCATGTGTCTCCAGTTTTAACTGCAGTCTCTAACCATCAAGTATAACATAGTTTTTCTGCCCCTATCGCCTACTCATTCTTGCCTGCAAGCATTCTAATTTGAAGGAGGAATGGACATAGATTCAGTTTTTAAACTCATGGTTTACTTTGGTATGAAATTCACCTCTGTCCAACTCTTTTATGCTCAGAGGTCAGCCACTAGCTGAATTTGGATCCACCCAGGCTTGGCTATGTTGAACAGTAAATGTTCTCCACAATTCCTCATGCTTTACCTGCACTAATCTTAAGCAAAGATAAATCTGAATCTTTCAGAAAGAGTGCATAACTGAGTTAGTTGTAAACACATAGGGCAGCTGTATCTGTTCCAAGACAAATCCAGTCCTGAGTTTTCTCCCCACAGCAGAAGACAGCAGCTCAGTTTTCTGAAAATGCCATGATTTGATTAAAAACGTACTTATCTGAACTTCCGTAAAATACTGAAAATTCTTGTAGAAAGTTTGATTTAGGAAATATGCAATCTCTACAGGACTGTTTGTGTTCAGAACAACCGGCTTTCCTCTAAGGTTTGGGTGATGAAATTTTGGACAAATCCACATACTAAACATTACTTCTGTTAAGTTTATATGTCACTTATTATCTATCAAGGCAGGTAATTGTAACTATGTAACAGACAACAGAATAGTTATTCAACGGTAACATTGTACTCATTCAGTGGAGATCATCACTAGGAAAAAGCAAATAGCTTCCAGCTAAGAAAATCCCAATGCACCCTTTTGAAACAGAAAAGAAAATAAATTTTAAGCATCTTAGATCCAGCCTCCAGTATGCTGCAAGCCTTGATTTACTACCAGAATAAAACATGACTGTGGACACCAAAAAGTAACATTATCTTATGAACCAGGGTTATTGCCAACAAATATGCGTACACTCTTATATTTGTGGAGAGTTGGGTTCACTTTCAAACCCAAATGTATCTACTAGGACCAGTAATCATTTGCAAACTCATCTATGAACAGATTAAGGCCAGCTCTGGATTAAAGCATGGGGCAGCCATGTGAGCTCAGCCCATCAGTGCAGCTCACAGCTCTTGCCCAGTCTGGGCACAGCAAATCTGGGAGAGGTGGCTGTCCTGCATCTCCAGCCACTAACAGATGTCTAAGGTGCTTAATGAATGCTTTGAGCCGTAGCTACATCTGAGTCCATGAGATGAAGGGAAACTGTGTGGGTCACAGTTTTTTGTGCTTTAACTTGCTTTTAACCTTAATCAGCCAAAAAGACCAAGCATTTTTTAAAGGCTACAGGTATTTCTGGGAAGCAAACAGGAAGGTTATACTACCCATTCCTTCAGATGTTAGATCCAGAAGAAACTTAAATTCCCTAAATTGCTGATTGGCAAATAGGCAGTCTGGGCTAAAACTTAGCAACTTTTTATCTCTGAAGTCCTTTAAAAATAAGTATAATAATGTAATATAACGAGCAGCTGAGACTTCTTGTTTCTTACATTCATCACTGGCTAGGATTTTGCAAGAAAAGAGGTGGCAGTGGGGACCTACCCTGTACTTGCTTGTGTAATTGTGGCTATTACTCAGATGAATGTACCCTTGGGCTGCCTTTTACCATGCGGGAGTCATGTCACCTCACATAGGTGGAAGTGATAGCTGAAACACAAAGCCTTAGAGAAAAGATCAGAAATAAAGTTACCATCTGTGTTTATAAAGTTCTTCAATGTAATAAATGACAGAATAAGGCAGACTTCACCACCACCAGTAAATGGTGTCCTCAGCCAATCCAAATTTGATAATTACTGTTGTCATGAACTTACTGAAACTCTGCTGTAAGAAGGTTTCAAGACTGTCAGTTTTGGTCTGACAATGGTTTGTGCTTATTCAATTGCTATTATCTCAATGTCATTTCTAACATGACATTATTTAAAAATTGCAAAGGTGTAAGCAGTTTTCATGGATGTTGCTTTATGTTAGTACTTTCTTCAGTACTGGTGCCATATATTTAATAATATCTATTTGGCACCTGTAGATGGTTTGTTGTCAGGGAATGACTAGAAGGTGAGTGTCGCTAGCTCCATTTTGAAGATATGGAATTAAGGGTTAGAGAAATTATGTATCCTATGAGGATTCAGTAGTAGAGCCCAAAATATGAGTTGGGCTTTTCAGCTTCTAACTCAGTATCTGAACTGAGTTGTGCTGCCATGATTTAGCACAGTTTGAAAGTGCTACTGAGGTAACTAATACATATATTTCTAAAGGAAGGTATAATGTATAGGCAAATGCATTGTCAAAGGAGTACAAAAAGTCATACTTTATGATTGTATCACGGTGTGGTGGGTTAACCCTCACTAGGCACTGGCCCTCGTCATTGGGGGAAGAAAATACAATTAATAAGTCTCATGGGTCTAGGTAAGAACAGGGAGATCCCTCACCAGTTACCATCCTGGGCAAAACAGATTTGACTTGAGGAAATTAATTTAATTTATTGCCAATTAATAACAAAGTAGGACAGTGAGAAATAAAAACTAAACTGAAACCACCTTACTCCTACCCCTCACACAATTTTTACTGTTTCTTAAGTGTTTTCACAGAGGTGCCACAAACACTGCTTGGGCCAGTAGTATTTCCGTCTTGGAGCTGGCTAAAACTGGCTCTGCCCACAACCCAACATGGGTGTCTTCTTAACAGAATCCATCCCTGCAGTTTCTCTGCTACCAAAACCTTGCCTATAAACATAGCAAAGAAATATGTGACCTCTGATGGTTTTCTTTGCTTTTATTTTATTTTGTTCTGTGTGGAAAAATCATCATCACCTTCAAAAAGGATATGTGGTCAACACCATCTTCTCACAAAAACTGAGTAAATTGGAGCTGCACCTGTCATTCTTGACAGTCCTGTACAAAAACTGCTGCAAAACTTTTCTTTGGAGGTTGAAAAAATTTCCTGTTTCTCTTAACAATGGCTAAGGTATTAAATCTCTAAGCATGTTATGCTCCAGGCAGTAAATAAACTTAAAAGATCCACCCCAAAGCTAAGAAAATTCTTTAGAAACTCATAGGTGTAAGGAGTGTGTAGAAATTTTTTTTTTGTGGTCATAAGGACAGCAGTTAGTTGCTTTAAGGTATCACTGTAGGCCTATTCCAGAGGAGAGTGTATCTGACAGCTCACCGTCGGTGAAAAATCAGGAACTGTGATGCGGACACAAGTCAAAATTTCTCCATTACTACTTTTTTTACCAATTAAAAGCTACCAGTCCAGTTCTCAGGCAACACCAGCCATCAAGCACAAGGCTGGAACCTGAAACTTCTTTGTTGCTTCTTCAGTAAGTAGCAGGGTAGCTCCATACAGACCTGACACTGAGATGATAAGGAGTTGGACTTGATGATCTCCAGAGGTCCCTTCCAACCTACCATTCTATGATTCTATGATTCTCTGCACAGGTTTTTAAGTATAGTCATCAAGAACTAACCATGGGACAAGAGGAAAATACACTGTAGCTCAATATTTGTCTTATCTGATTACCATAATAAAATATGAAATTTTAGACTTTTGTATAAAAATTTTTACAGATGGCTGTACTGTCAACTCTTAAAACTATTGCTTGCTTTTATCATATTATATTGTTTTACAATATCACTCTCCAATATAGAAAAGAATGTTCTGTTTTGGTTTTGCATTTGTGGACAATTGAATTTTCTCATGTATTTGCTTGCTGTACAAGAGTTTATCAGGACCTGGAATAGTTTCTTTGTCAAAGATTATTCTAGTCAAGAGTGGATGTGTAGAAATAGCTTATCAAATTAAAAAAAAAAAGAAAAAAAAAAGATGCTTGTTGTCTCTTATAAAGCAACTTTCAATCTCTGTTGTCTCAA
Source organism: Eurystomus gularis (assembly GCA_013400335.1). Classification (NCBI taxonomy): domain Eukaryota; kingdom Metazoa; phylum Chordata; class Aves; order Coraciiformes; family Coraciidae; genus Eurystomus; species Eurystomus gularis. Next base: position 26,070 of record VZZY01012119.1, on the reverse strand, counting down.
CTAAAGGAAGACCTAGGTCTCATGCAGATGACAAATGAGTCTGATGTATTTTCTACTATCCACATGAAAAGGAATGCTAAGAAAAAATTGAAATTAAATCCATCAACTGCACACAAGTAGTTTCCATTTTAGACTTCAGAGATATTGGCTTGGGGGATTTGCAAGAGGATATGCAATCAGCTGTTCTCTTGAGCTACCTTTGGCAGTAAACATTACCACCAGAATGTTTCCTTGGCTTCTTGAGCTACTAAGTTAACCCTTGAAAGGCAAAAACCTGAAAGATCTCCCTCCCACATGAATCTGAAGTTCAATTCTGGAATATTAGCGTTTATCCTAGAATAATTATGACTGTCAAGTGCAGCACAGTGTTTTTTAGATCTTTTCATTGGTCATGGGCTATTGACAGCTTTTAGTGTTCCTTGATGACTGCTTGAAGACAATGAGGCACTATGTTGATGGAATTTCAAAAAGAGCCCTGTTCTGACATCCCCAAGCTCATATACTAATAGATGTTTAGAAGTGTGGAAATTTTATGATAAAAAGATTTTTATATCAATTTCCTTGTTTAACTTCTCACCTCATCCCATGCTAACATAGTGGAGTTTCTTCTACCATCCTCTGGAAAGACTTGCATTGGCTGCTGTTAGAGGCATACCTCTAGATTAGGTCTGGTTTGGTGAAATTCCTATGTTTTTATCTGGTACCTTATAAAAGTTGTTCTGCATTCCTCTCTTTTTAGTTCGATAAAAAAAAAAAAAAGTGAAATTCTGTTACATTAAATAATTTTATTTAAATCTGACACAAGCCACTTAGAAACAAAGGAGTTTTTAGCAAATCAACAAAGACAAACAGGCTCAAGTTTTCTCAGCAATATAGACAAAGTTAGGTTTTGCAGTGTAGCTGTTGAGGCCTTGTAGGCCTGAGGTCAGTGATAGTGGCTTCCAATGCCTGGCTAGGCTTTTGCTGGTCTTGAAGGTATTGTAGATGTGCTGGTGCTGGGGGTTGGCTGTGGAAGTCGTAGAGTCTAAATTTTGTTGTCTGCCTGGGAAGAACATTAATGCACTGTCTTCTGCAGTGGCATGGTAAGACAGTGCCAGAAACTCCCGCCTGCAACCTTTTATTTCCTGTTTTACTGTTGGTTGGTAACTAAGAGGGCTCATACTCTGCAGGGTGGAAAAGACAGGAAATGTTTCAGGGACAAGAAATACAGATGCAAATAGGGTTCTCCTCCACAGGAGGAGGTCCTCAGGGCAACTAAACAGAGGCAGGTAAGAGGCCATCTACCATACATTATAGGAAAATGGAAAGATCACCCATCAAATGCCAAATCTGGGAATGTCTTAAGAAGAATGTAGAGAAGGGAGCAAAAAATTTACAGCGTTTTCTGTCATTGCAAACAAGTTAACTTAGGCTGAAAGAAAACAGTATTTTCCCTTAGGAGATATCTTAATTTCTTTCTCAAATAGTCATAATCAAGTCAGAGATTGGAAATTTATACAGTCTCTGAAATCTTAGAAATCTCAGCTGGGACAGTGAAGATGCAGATTCAGATTTCCTGCAGCAAATTCAGATTAAAGACTGGAACTCAAACTTCCTATGAGGTAACTAAAAATATATGTTATAGTTTTTTTTGTTACATTTTTCTCTATTTCTCCAAATTATATTGCTCAGTTTTGTACAAAACAAAAGCCCGGAGGCTATTGCCTCAAAACTCAATCTTCTTAAATAAAAAAACTGAGTAATCTTTAAAGGTTTCTTACATCAATTCTAACCAGAAATCTGTGAATGAAGTACTCTTTTCTTCTTTGAATTGCTGTAAATACTGTTTATGCTTTTCTAGGTTCTAGTCATGTGCTAGTAGTGGATTGTAAGCAACTGTAATACTAAATACTTCAAGACAAACCCAAGACAAAATATCCTCAAGGAGCATCTATTCACAAAATGTCACATCCATTGCTCTATATCAAGTAAGCTTGTCTACATTTCCCTTACAGATGAGCTAACTTCTTTCTGTTAAAGCAAATGCCCGATACTTCCACTTGCTCATGAAATGTAATGCTCATTTCCTCTGCCAGAGGAACAAGAGTTTTCACTATGTGCACTATAACTCCCTTTTCAATAAAATTTCTGAAGTCTTTGCCAGTAAAAAAATTCAGAAATTAGGAAGAGTCTTCAAATGTTTCCTATGGCATGAAGTGGCTGTAAAACTACTCTGTAGGGCACAGCTGAGGTTTTCTGAGATGTAGCAATAAAGCTGATTTACCTCCTATTCACTCCTTCACATAAGGAGTATTTCAAAGGTACAAGAAGCAAAGAAGATCACAGTCCATTTTATCAGATCCTGGACAGGTTGGCTTGGTAGCTATCACTTATATACCCGACACTTGGTAGCTGTTGGGTAATTTTAAGTTTTTTTGCACTCCATTTAGAACCAAGGAGCAGTGGGATTTTTTAAACTAATACCCAAAATATGAACATCTATCTGTCTTCAAACAGATAAATAATTCAAGTTTTTTAATACTTAGGATTTCAGAACAGAGCTGAAACTTCCAAGGCATCGTATTTGAAATTTTGTTGCCTTGCTGGTCTTGGGGATATGATACTAATTTCTCAGTGGCTGTTGCAAGTTTTCTACTTCTAGACTATTTTGGCACAAGGATGTGCTAGAGGGGGAAGAAAAGAGTGAAAGAAGTTATTAATCTGAAGGGTTTTTTTCATACTAACATTTGAACTGCTTCTATGTATTTAAAATTTTCAGAGAAAGCTTGTGTTGGCTCTTATTCTAAATAGTTCAATCATCCTTAAAAGATTCCTAGTCTAGCCTTTGTCTAGGATTACATTTTAGTGAGTTAGCTCAAGATTTTATTAGTGCTCTGGGACAAAGCAGAACACTAGCAAATATTGCAGAGAGTTATATGTTCAGGGCTTTAGTGCGCATTTTAGTAACATCAGGATGGTTTACATTTATGTTTTAGTATTAGTTTAGTTTTTCTATGCACAGTTTATGCTTCAAATCTTTCCATTTCCTCCATATGCTGATTGCATTGATTGTCAGCGCTGCTTCCAGGACATGTTGGCTATTCCCTTGGTAACACATTGTTTAATCCTTGACTAGCCTTGCTGCAATAAATCTAGAAGACTTTAGAGCCATGAATCTGAATGCTGATGTAATCCCCAGACAGTTCCATTTATATTAGGAGTGTGCACATTGCTAATGTTGGCTCTTCCTATCTAGGCTGGGGCAGTTTGCACATGTTACACTTTTGGCTTCACAAATAATATTTAGCAGACTGGAAAAAAATAGGACAGACTATTTGTGACCAGTTGTTAGGGATATCACAATGCTGAAGCTGGACAGACTGTGGAAGGTATGGTCTAGCAGTTGAAGCTTAAGATGAGAGGTGGAGAGAACCGTGGGGAATTTTTGCCACATAGTTATGGTACCTCTATAGTGAAAAGAGATTTTGTGAAGTTTAACTAAAAATATTTTAATATTTCTCTCAAAAATGCTCTAGTAAAGTATTCAAAAGGGAAAAGTGTGTAAGTATGATAGCTTGTAACATCCTTGCTGCAAGTTCTTTAGTGGCTCTTCAAAAAAAAAAATTCTAATCTGTAAATTGTAATCAATAATATGTCTATATTACACTGTCTTGGTTGTCCTATCTGAAGTCCCAGTAGATTTTTTTTCTTACTTTTTTGCTGATGAGTTATTGACTTTTCAGTCCCAGTTGCATCTAGTAAATGTTTGATACTAAAGCAGCACACACACCATTTCATTTTAAAAAGCTTACAGGGCTCTAATTTTAAAAAATTTAAATATTCCTCTAATTATTTTTTTGTCTGCAGTTTGTGGCAACAAGTTACCATATCAAACATTATCAAAACCTATCTTGAGCTTTGCTGCCTTGTTTTCTTAACCAGCTTTGCTCAATAGCTGTCATTGTTTCATGGATACTGACATCAGAGTTAGATTGATCCCTGTGCTTAAACAATTAACTAGCAACTAGGTTCTTCCTTCTAAATGGGATATATCAGGCCACTAAGCTAGTTCCAAGGGTTGTTCAAAAAGTCATTGATTTATTCACCAAAACAATAATTTCATGCAAGAGTAATTTCTGCTAGCTCTCTTCTCTGTAATGAGTTACTAGGCAAAACAAAATATGCTTGATTTAACAGCACTCTGAAGGCCAGATGTATTCTCCTGTCCCTTTACAAAAAAACAATGCTGTTACTCTTAAATAGAGGTTCTCCACTTGGGAGGGTGTGCTCATTATGTCACCCTTCCTTTGTGGTTCAATAACCGATGGGAAGTTTTGAAAATAAATGTATCAGGGAAGACCTACCCTGAGACACTGTGCACACTCTTTTGGCCAGATTTGCATAGACTTCTCCTTTCAGTACACCAAAGTGTTGTGCCTCTGTTGTTGGGGCAATTCCACAACTCTGAGATAAGGAATAAGAGAGGAAGTCTTATACAGTACAGGCCTAGAGAAGCTCTACAAATTTAAATAAATACACCTACTTCTGGTAGATTTAGTTGGACAGAAATCTTTCTGCATGCTCTCTGTCATTGAGAACTTCTAGTGGAAGTACTCACTAGTGTCCATTGTACAATGTATTTCTAAGTAGTCTATAAGTAGCTTATATAAATACTTGATTAAGTTATGCTCATCCTTAATAATCACTGATTTTAAAACAGTCTGTAATGTTCTCTTGTCTGTTGAATTATAATTAAGACTCATTTTTAAATAATTGCATGTGTCCTCAGTTGCCTCGGTGTTAGACCTTGCTGATATGAATTTTAGATATTTCAGTATTATCATGTGAAAATCTGCTTCCAGACCTACAGTCATGTCTGTGTAAATCAAAAATCTACACATATTTATTGAAGATATGAATTCTAAATTTACCTAAAAATCATAGAAAAGCTTAGGTTGAAAAGAACTTCTGGAGCTCATAAAATCCATCCTCAGCGTAAGGAAATATCAGTACAAACAGACAGTATCTTCTGCATTGAGTGAGGAAAGTTGATTTTTTCTCTAAAACTATAGAACTAAGGTTTTCTATCCTTCAGCAGCTGGTCAGGCGGCCAAAAAGTTTTGATATTCATTTAAGCTTTTGAATAAATATACTTGTGACTCTCACATGCCTTCAGTTTCTATGAACTTCTATGAACTATGAATTGCAGCCAATTTGCCTGCAATGAGAATTGATCAAAAACGTATGTCAGTCTCCAATCCTAATTTTCTGCATATGAATATTTGAACTGGAGACAAGATACAAAGCCCATTGTAATCACCCAGAAAGATACCCACTGACTTCAGTAGACTTTGTTTTATCGGTTTCTGGAAGTATTAACTTAATTGTCCAGTCAGGGAAAAGAAGGGGCTTTGGTTGGTTGTTTGCTTTCCTTTTTAAGTCTGGCTAATCATTAGTGTTTCAGAAATGTATAGCTTTCTCTGAAAGCAGTTTGATATTTTATTGACCTCAGAGTCTAAAGAAGCACTCTCTTGCATAGAAGAAAACTAGATGAGCGAGAATTTTCTTGATACTTCACTGACAGATGAGACCCACATTCACAGCTACAGTTTTGTTTAGAATTATTTATGTATGTAGAGGCCTATTCTCTAGAGCCATAGCAGTCTTTTCTTCCTAATAAATATTATAAATGTTCTTAGATTTCTTCTTTTGCATTAATAATTTTTCACTGGAGATGATTTCCAAGAGTAGAGCTGATTTCCTTTCCTTGCCTTTTTCTGATTCTTCTTCAAATATTCTCAGATAATGTTATTTACTAACTCTCACTTAAATTAAGAGTCTGCACCATGAATGATACAGATATCTTCAATAAGACATTGAGAATTACAGCCCACTGTCAACTGTTGGCAGGAAAATAACTTGAATCTGCCGTCCTCCAAAATGGCAGCTCCAGTCAGTCATGTGGACTTATTATTATATCTCTTTTTGCAGTACTGCTGCTTCTAGCTGTGCAGATTGACTTCTCTGCAGGATCTTCTCATATGGACCAAGTAACGGGGCAAAGCACTTTCAGTCAATAGCTTTTTACACTTACATGTTCTCTGCAAAAAAGAGAAATTAATTTCTTAAATATTGAGGGACAACAATGTTCAGTTTGAACTGTTTTTCAAGATTTGTCAAATTAACCAATGACCGACCTTCAGGTTAGTTTTTATGCTGGGGTAGTAACAGACTAGCAGTGTGTAGAACTTTATATATTAACAGTAATGAATTGTCATAAAATCAAGAAGTTGTCACTAATGCCGACTCTTTTCCCTGCAATGCTTCCTTTTATTTAGTACAATATCTACTTCTCACCTCTCTTCCAGGTGTAAAATTGCTATGTCCATCATTGTTATCATATGAGATTGTCCTGGTTTGAAGGACAGGTGTCTCCCAGGGAAGGCAAGAACCTCCCTTGGAATAGGAAATGTAAACCCCTTCCCTCCGAATTATTGCAAATTTAAAATCAAGGGGCTCTCAGGCAAGGATACGGGAGTAGGAATAACAATTCTTTACTAGTATATATATATATTAAAGCAAGGGAACAATAACTAAATATAAACATTAATGGCAGAACAAAGTCAGAAAGAACCCGGTCTCAACCCTCTGGCCTGAGGGCACTTTCCTTCGGTGCAGTGATGGTCACGGTCGGGGGGGGGGAGAAGCGGCTGGTGGTTCCCNGAGGCAAAAGCCCAGAGCAGTGCCGAACGAGCGGCAGGGGCAGGGCTGCGGCAGCCCGGCTTCAACAGGGCAGGAGCAGAACGCCGGGCACCCCTCTGAGCAAGGTGGATGTTAATGCGGTCCCAGTCAATGGCTCACCTCGCGGCAGGAGAGGACAGCTCCGGTCGAAGGTGGGGGGGAGAAAGAAGGCCGGCGACAGCAGCAAAAACAGCGACCATCCTCCTCCGAAGCCCAGAGCAAGAGAGAGAGCGCAGCTGACTCCACCCCCCCTTTTATCTGCCCAAACCTCACGGTATCTCTGTCCCCCCACCACGAGAAACTCTCAGACACTTTCTTCCCCAGGCCTTTGTTCTTTCTTAAGTATCCAGCCATTAGTATCCTAGTAACTTATGGGAAGAAATTCTATAGGTAAAAAGGAACAAACAGAAAGCAAATTTAACCCCCAACAGAGATTAAATAAGTTTTCTTCAAGGACTTACCATAATGTATGTAGAAATCTGATGGCAAACTAGATAGATTGAAATGAAAGCCTTCAGAACTCACTGTTTGTTTTTTTTTTCTTCTTCCTCTCTTTCTGTAACTGAGCAGAAAAAAAGAATCCTGAAAAATGAAAATATTAGAAGCTTTCTACAAAAGGCAATAAATGGTTTGAGTTTCCAGTTAGTACATGTCCAAATACATTTTTCATTAAAATTCTTTTTTTATAAAAAAAGATAAATAATTATAGCAAATGTTTTACTCTCACCATTGCCAGTTGCTGTCCACAGATTTCCATTCAGCTGCACTAATGTCAAAATGATTTCAGGAACAATTTCACCCAGGAATAGAAAACTAGCAAACACTTATCTCCAAAGCAGTAAAAGTTCATACCTGGGAAGAGCTAAGGCTGGAAGGGGTCCTCAGTGATTTCATTATCATGGTGTTTCGGGTATATCAACTTTTGTGGGCATCTTACATCTTGCTGGTTAATTTGAAAAGTTCAAAACTTTTCAGTGGAAAGCTGTGCTTTTCACACCAAATAACTTTCATATTTCTTCCTAAGCACATGAGAAAGAAATCCCTCTGTCTTTCCAGTGCACACATTTAAAAATAAAAACTATTTTACTTGAGCTGTAGATGGAGGAGGAATGGGTTTTAAAGCTTCGTGGACTAGCTTAAATAGAAAAGCAGATCTCTTCATTGATTACTTACTGTTTAAATAAACACATATTTTTTTTAGTGCATTCATCTAATAGTTTACATTGTAAGAACTGGATCCTGAAAATATATTTTGTCTTGCTAAATCCCTGAGAATGGGATTTTAATAATATTTTTTATGTATTAACTTTTTATCCAATTCAACTATAAAAAAGCTTAGCCTAATGAAATGGAGGCTTTCTACTCACCTACTCTTTGCATATGTTTATTTAAATATTTTTAATAATTAGAAGTCAAGCTTCAAAATCATAAACAAAAGGTTTTCAGAAGTTCTTCCTGAACTTCATTAACCACATAAATCAACACTACTGGGACTGTTGCAGAAGGACACTGTTTCTGCAAGCTGGAGCTGTTTACTCTTTTATCTGCCAAAAGTTATAAGTCATCATGCAGTTAATAATTAAGTGAATGTATGGCATACAAACTTCTAAAATGAAATAATATTCTGAAGTGGGTGTTGTTGATTGGTCTCCTCCATACACTATTTATATTTGAGTCAGCTTGGTGGGTGTTTCCACAGATTCTGAGAGGAGATGGGGGCAGAATTATGGTTTCTATAGTGTAGATTTATTTACAGTGAGGCTAACCAGTGCTCTCTAGTTTATTTTAGAAAAATATGGTGTGTGGAAATCCTATAAGTGTTCTCATTACAAAATACTTGTACACAAAGAACAGTCAAAATGCATGAAGTTACTGTTCTGAAGAGCACAGCTCTCAAAGTGCCATCCAACAGAGATGTAGACTGTGCCTTGACAAAAGATTCCTTATAAGTATTCAGTGGTACTGTTTAAAGACAGAATTACAAGAAAGAGGTCCTTTTTAGCCAAGCTTGAATGCTAGGCTGAAGCCTTAGAGTTTCTAATCTAACCTAATCACTTGGATTTTTGGGGGGTCCTTTCTAGTTTGCATACCAAACCAAACCACTCTGAAGCCCAGCCAGCTTTCTCTCTTTCTAGTTATTTGACAACAACCCTTAGGTAGAAGTGTAACATATTTGTAGTACCACAAGACAAGCCAGGCACTGAATTATGACTGTAGATATGACCACTTTCAAATTTTTTCTATTTTTTTTTGTTTCCCCCATCCTTGCACCAGCAATACTAGCTTATGCCAAGTAGGGGCAAAGCCAAGGTTTCAACCATTGTCTGGCAAAGCCAGCTTCTATACTCTCTACCTCCCACAAGGACTTTCAGTGACCATGGGCTATGCTGAGCAAAGGAGTAATTTTCTTCTGATTCATGCTCTCCTTCTGGTTTAGTGTCATATGACAATTAATTTTCCTCTAGCATTAGAAAATATTTTTTTTTTCTCATTTATGATGACTGCCTGGGAAAACAGAAATAATCAAACTCTGTTTTCATCATGGTAATTTTGGTGAGGTAGATTCCCTACTGTTCCAGCAATAATATTTCAGACAGGGTAACCCTGAAACTTTCCTATGAAATGCAACCAGTTAATCTCATAAATCAGAAAAATGCGTAAGAGAAAGAGACCCTAGAGGAGAGAACACATGAGTAAAATCTCTGTGGGACCTCTCTTTTGTTGATGTCCAAGGGAGCAAAAGTTGTTACCATTTATTCGCATTAAGAAGACTAATCTGAGGACTGGATAGCTTCAGGTATTCTGTAATTATGGGCACAAAGGAGTGGATGTAGCAACCTGGACTCTCAAAAGGTTGGAGGTGATGTCAGGCCCTGCCTGCTCCTTGTGTCAAAGGGAGTACCATGGTGGCGTGTCTGCTGCCCAAGCCATTTCTATGTGCTGGGACTTCTCACTCTGCTGCTTAGTTTGACAATGGCATGGAAAGTCAATGCAGCAGAGTCCAGGAGCCACCTCAGCACATAAACAACGTCCTTTCCTATGGCAGTAGTACATCAGTTCTTATCAAGCAGAGTTTTAGTAAACATTATGAAAAACAGGTGTGTGTGAGGCTAATGCTAGACATACTCAATGGGAGGTCAGAGCAATGATTTATACATCCACTTCCATTATTTGTGTCAAACACAAACTTGCTTTTGCATAAACAGATACTAATAACAACTGAGCTAGCCAGTAGCTATGTTCACATGGATGATATCAAATCCTTGTTCTTCCAGCAAAGGTATTGTTCTGTTCAGTGATCAGAATTCAGTTGCACTGGAAAAGTAATGGCAACTGGACAGCTTTCTATCCGTAAACATCCTTAACCAGACATGGACGCAGCCTGCCTCATAGACTAGATTTCACACTTTCTTTTATTTAGCTGTATTCTCTGTTCCGTCTATGGGACTGATAAAGTGAAGCTGTTCAGACCTCAAGGCAGAATGGCATATAGTTGTGATCATGACCTAAGTCACTAAAACTTTCTACAAAATTACAGAAATGTAATGCTCTTTGAAAAGTCTTGGAGAATAAACCCAGCACTGGACCAGACTTTTACAAAAATATAATACTCTGCTTCACAGAATCACAGAATCATTATGGTTGGAAAAGACCTCTAGGATCATCTAGTCCAACCTTCTTTAAACATCTCCCTAACCGCTAGACCATGTCTCGAAGCACCACATCTACCCATTTTTTGAACACCTCCAGGGATGATGACTCCACCCCCTCCTGGGGCAGGCTGTTCCAATGGCTAATCACTCTTTCAGTAAAGAACTTCTTCCTGATATCCAATCTAAACCTCTCCCGGTGCAACTTGAGGCCATTACCTCTTGTCCTTTCATTAGTTACCTGGGAGAAGAGACCAGCACCAGCCTCACTTCAACCTCCTTTTAGGTAGTTGTAGAGAGCAGTGAGGTCTCCCTTCAGCCTCCTCTTCCCCAGACTAAACAATCATAGTGTCAGCTGCCTTGCCCTCATCCACTAGGTGGGTCACTTGGTCATAGAAGATCAGGATGGTCAGACAGGACCTGCCCTTCATGAACCCATGCTGGCTGGGCCTGATCCCCCGGTTGTCCTGCACTTGCTGCATAGGCTCATCCAAGATGAACCTCTTCATAATCTTCCCTGGTACTGAGGTCAGGCTGACAGGCCTGTAGTTCCCGGGATCCTCCTTCCTGCCTTTCTTGTAGATGGGTGTCACATCAGCAAGTTTCTAGTTGTCCAGAGCCTCCTGTGCTGACCAGGATTGCTGGTAAATGATGGAAAGTGGCTTGTCAAGTTCCTCTGCCAGCTCCCTCAGCACTCTTGGGTGGATCTCATCTGGCCTCATAGACTTGTGCATGTCCAATTGGCGTAGCAGGGCATTGACTACCACTTCCTAGATTATGAGGGGATTATTCTGGTCTCCAGACAGGAATGCATTGGCCATTTATGGGACATGGGACATTTATTATTAGGTAATCCAGCATATGATTGCTTGCTACCTCTTATACTGAAGTGTGATTTTCTCTTCTTCTTTCTCATGCTGTTTTGGAAGCAATTTCAACTGCTTCTAGCTGCAATTCATAACTTCTGCATATAGAACATTGTGTTTAATTTCAAGCAATCAGTTTTGCTTTGGCTTTAGAGTGTTTGGATTAAATCTGAATTTAAGGTCCAACTTCAAACCCAACCTTTTTATCCTTCCTTGATTAGTTTAGTTTATGTTCTTGCTTAGCAGCATAAGATTAATTCACATGTCTGCTTCTACTCAAGTGAAGGTTCAGTTCAGCCTCGTTTTTGCTCTTCTTTCTTCTCTCCCTTGAGTCTGCATTTATATTCTAAAGCTGTTTTAGGTAGAGAATTCTGTGAAGCTTTTCTATCAGTCCAAGGGTAAATGAGCCTGAAAATAAATCTTTCAGCAGATATAGGAAGTTCTGTTATTGGGTTTGACTCCATACAAATAACAGTGCTGTTTTGCTACACATGCACATAATAATGCTTTTGCAATGATAATTTTTACTATTAAAATACAAAGCTTTATTAAGTTTGAAGAGACTTTACTTTTACTGATTCTAATAAAATGCTGTTCTGAATAAATGGAAGTGAATATTTTTGTCTTTGCAACATAAAATATGAAGACTCTCAGAAAATCCTGGTCATTGTCACTTGAAAAAATGTCGTATTCAGCTTTTTGACTTCCTGTATGTGTCACTGCACACTCATTTTGATGTGTAGTTTATGTATGATTCCTGTTTAGGTTCAACAGCACTCATGGAAAAGGGGAGAAGGTTTTAGTACAAGTTTAGTACGAGTTTCTTAACATATGAAATCTCTGGTTGTCTAAGGGGAGGTTGAGACAGCTGGATTTAACATGGAGAACAGAAATCTAAGGAAGGATCTAGTTTAGTCTTCACCTAACTAAAGAGGATCAGACCCAGGTTCCTTTCCTACAGCAACAGGGTGAGGGGCAACAGTCATAAGCTGCAGCAAGGGAAATTCCAAGTAGATATATGGAAGACAAAAAACATCACCACTTCTGTACACTGGTATGGGTTACCCAGAGGGATTTTGGTATCTGCATCTTTGGAGTTGTTCAGAGCTTGAGTGGATATTGTTCTCCTCTAATAATGGTATTGATCCTATGGATGAGACTAGACAGTATTTGAATTGCTGTTGGGACTAGTGGTCCTTTCCAACCCAATTTATTGTACAAATTTGAAAGTGAAAAGATAGAGCAAGTAGCACAGAAACTTCATCCACCTTACGGGAGTGCGGTCTTCCACCACATAGTAATATTAGGAAAGGACCAGCTCTGCTCTGAGCTCTGATTCCTTGAAGAACTGGCAGGATTTCCAGCACTGAACATCTGCTGCTTGCTGATAGAGGAAAGCCTCTGTTTAAAAAGATGCTACATAGATATGAGGGTCAGTCCCAGCTACAGAGTGAGACACCTAAACTTAGGTGGTTAGAAAGTGGATTTACTCACTTGAATTAGGTGTCCAATCACTTATCACAGCCAGTTGACTCAGTTACCCGAAACTATGTGTCTACCCCCATCTGAGAGCCCTTGCTGGTGGCTAGATTCTGCTCCAGAATTGTACACGTCACCTGTGGAACCCGTGTCACATCTGTCAACCTTATGCTCATATAATATTAATGTAAAATATTTACATAATGAACAGTTACTCTGAATATATTTGCCATACTTTCATATATCTTTGTCTAGGAAAGGTTTTCTTTGGTCTGTAGATGGTGTGTATATGCCAGAACATAGACATATTCCTGAGAAGATTGCTGAAGAGCATTCTGACTTTCATATGCTTTGGATTTAGCCCTTAGTCTGCATTAGTTCCATATGCTGGTGGGTTTATAACAGGAGGAGAGAATTATGGCATTCCCGCCTCCCCAGATGTCTTTCAGATTATTCCTGTTTAGATGAGTTTGTAGGTTTGCTTCAGCTGCAACAGACACATGGGACAAAAGCTAGACTTACTGGTGTTTTTCATTTTTATCAAAAATCAAAGCAAACATTTTCTTCCTTGAATCATCAGATAAATTGCTTGGCATTCTACACATACAGCCTGTATAGTGCTACAGCTGCATTGTGTTTCTCGGAAAGTAACTGTCTCTGGAAGTATAAGAACATTTATCCAAAAAACCACAAAGTTTTTTTCTACAAGTCTAAAAGTTTAACTAAGAAAACAGTGGTGTGTACTGGGAGATGTTTGTGTTATGACTCCAGGATCTTTGACTCCAGAGGAGCAGACTGGTCTTATTTCAAGCTGTCTAAATAGTAGCATTAGCATTGATTGCAGGACTAGCCTGAAACCTTTTCTCCTTTCTTCCAGCTAAAAGAAAGTAGCAATACTACCAAGTGGCAATATCTACCCAAGCAAGACAAAGAAAACAATGGGTAAAATATTGCAGAATATATAGGAAATTTTTTTCTTTCACAATGTATAGAGACCTTGCTATACGTTCTATATGCCAGTTCAAAGCAGATATACATTTCCATCTATGCCTTTTCATCCACTTAGCATTTTAGGAATACAAAACATTCAGTCCATTATGTGCTAGGATAAATTTGCTTGTTATAATCTGTGTTCAAAGACACTAACCCCATTTAAAAAAAAAAAAAAAAAAAAAGGTGCAGAAATGTCTTTGAAACACGCTTAATTGTACGATATTGGTCTGATCTCTTGTGAACAACCTTTCCTGTGAATTTTCAAGTGTTTCCTGCTTAGGGCTGCAAGAAAGGTGTTTTGTTTCACAGGTCACATCTGCTCTTTGGGCCAGATTGAGTACCAAGTCTGACCAGAGGAGCAGTATGTAAACCTTTTACAATGTTCAGAAGGGATTCTTATTTCATGACTACATAGAATCAAGTCATTCTAGTTAACTGTGGTGCACAAAACCCTAATGTTGGTCATATATTTTATAAAAGACTCACATTTCTGAGACTGGAAGAACATCAGTATTTTCAAATAACGCTGTCAGTAGTATCACCTACTAAGTCAGTGGTCTGCAATAATAGTTACAGGATGCTCCTTATCCAGTCACCAGGATTTTAGAAGAGTTTATATAGGAAAATGTTAGTGAAAGTCCTGGCAATTTAAGTCAGTCAAGTCAGAGGAGACATTCTGTTTGCCTTCAAAAGACTATGAAGCAGACCCATGATGAATAAAAGTAGCAATAAGATAATTAAGCTCAGATGTGTGTCATTTTTGCCATGTATTGCTGTTTAGCTCACACTACGTATGGTCCTCCAAGAAGTAAGTAAGAAATAGTTGTTTGGCTTCCTTTGCAATGTGCAACTTGCAATGAAGAAGAATATGGGGAGGAAGCACTGAAGTATAGTGAGACAGAAAGCCTAAAAGCCTACAAGGCTCCATTAAGATCCCCTGTCTTGAAGGAACAAATCCTGAGTATTTTTTGAAAATTTTTATGGGAAAATATTCTGCCTAGATATCTTAATGATGCTTGCCACAGCTGAAATTTAGGTGACTATAGTCTGTTCCCTGGAGAACTCTTTGAAACACCAAACAGTGGGGCTTTTTGCAAGTTTCTTGCCTCTTAGAATCAGGCTTTCTTTCCTTTCTTCTCAGCTTCATTTTCCAGACCTTGCTATATAACGGTCCAACTCCAACTGGAGGCTGGTCATTGCTTTAGTTAAGTGTGTATCTTGGTGGTAAGGACATCCTCCAAGGCATTAGTACAAATGGCTTTCTCCTTTGGCTGAGTTATCATGAAAAGGTGGACAACAGGCATTTTTACAGAGGAGAAATTATGCCATTTTACATATGGGTTACTGTTGCATCTCAAAAAAGTAGTTTTAAAAAAATACTGTAATGCCATGTGCTTTACTGTATCACCTGAATGCATATATAAACTACAAAATGCAAGCAGAAGCACAGAATGGTAGGGTTGGAAGGGACCTCTGGAGATCATCTAGTCCAACTCCCTTGCAAGAGCAGGGCCACCTAGAGCAGGTTACACAGGAAGGCATCCAGGTGGGTTTTGAATGTCTCCAGAGATGGAGACTCCACCACCTCTCTGGGCAGCCTGTTCCAGTGCTCTGCTGCCCCCAAAGTAAAGAAGTTCCTCCTCATGTTTTGATGGAATTTCCTGAGCTCAAGTTTATTTCCATTCCCTCTTGCCCTGTCACTGGGCACCACAGAGAAAAGACTGGCTCCATCTTCCTGACATCCACCCTTTAAGTATTTATAAGCATGGATGAGATTTCCCCCTCAGTCTTCTCTTCTCCAGACTAAATAGACCCAAGTCCCTCAGCCTTTCCTCACAAAGGAGATGTTCCAGTCCCCTAATCATCTTAGTAGCCCTTCTCTGCACCCTCTCCAGCAGCTCCCTGTCTCTCTTGAGCCAGGGAGCCCAGAACTGGACACAGTACTCCAGATGCAGACACAGCAGGGCAGAGTAGAGGGGCAGGAGAACCTCGCTTGACCTGCTGGCCCCACTCTTCTTGATGCACCCCAGGATGCCATTGGCCTTCTTGGCCACAAGGGCACATTGCTGGCTCATGGTCATCCTGTTGTCCACCAGGATTCCCAGGTCTCTTTCCACAGAGCTGCTTTGCAGCAGGTAAGCCCCTGACGTGTACTTGTACATGGGGTTATTCCTCCCTAGGTGCAGGTCCCTACACTTGCCTTTGCTGCATTTCATCATGTTTGTCTCTACCCAACTCTTCAGCCTGTCCAGGTCGTGCTGAATGGCAGCACAGCCTTCTGGTGTGTCAGTCACCCCTCCAAGTATTGTATCATCAGCAAACTTGCTGAGGATGTACTCTATCCCTTCATCCATGTCACTGATGAATATATTGAACAGGACTGGACCCAGTACTGACCCTGGGGAACACCACTTGTCATAGATCTCCGACAAGACCCTGTGCCATTAATCACAACCCTCTGAGTTCTATCTTTCAGTCAATTTTCAACCCACCTCACTGTCCATTCATCTAACCCACACTTCCTAAGCTTGCCTACTAGGATGCTGTGAGAGACGGTGTCAAATGCCTTGCTGAAGTCAAGGTAGAAAAATGTCCACCGCCCTCCCCTCATCTATCCATCCAGTCATTCCATTGTAGAAGGCTATCAGATTAGTCAGACATGACTTCCCCTTGGTGAGTCCATGCTGACTACTACCAATAACCCTCTTTTCTTCCATATGCTTTGAGATGATTCCCAGAACAAGCCATTCCATCACCTTTCCAGGGATGGAGGTGAGGCTGACTGGTCTGTAGTTTCCCAGACCCTCCTTCTTGTCCTTTTGGAAGACCAGGGTGACATTTGCATTCCTCCAGTTCTCAGGCACAGATTTACAACATTTTTAGTATAGGAATATTGCACATTACCAAAACCTGTATATCTTTCTTTACTAAACAGTAATATATACACTGCCTATTTCATATATGAATAACAAAAATACAACAAGATGAGGCTCTGTGGTGTGCTAGCAGATGAGATTCCAGTTGCATTTGACAGTGACATTTTCTAAACTATTTCAAAGTAACTTACAGAGAAGGCAGATTTTACTATCATGAATTACATTCAAGCTCTCTCACTCACTCTTGAAAGACAAGAAATTGTATGTGGTTTTTTTGACCACAAAGAAGTTTGGATCAACTTATGTTCTTCAGTAGTCAAGGAGCATTTCTTAGCTGCTCTCAACATATTGTTGTTTCTGAGAAGCTGAGAGAAACTGTAGTATTCTAAAGATGCTCAAGCACCAGTTCAAGTTACCTGGCAAGAGCTACAAGGAAAAAAAGGTCTTAAAAGAAAATGTGATAGTTTGGAAAGGATTCTATCTTCTGGATACAGGCATTGTAAAATTGATTAGGTACTTAGACATACAGCTGCTTCTTGAACTGCTAAATTTTGTAAATTATAAGTAGCTTTTTGTGGAGATAGACATTTGGAAAGATACATGTTCTTCTTATGGAGGAAAAACATGAAAACCACAGAATTTTTCCTGATAACTATCCAAATTTATATATTTTGTGGACATGTCTGTATTTAGGCAGTGTAAAGATAAAATGAAAAATGGTAATGGGGATTTATTTCTTGAGACAAAAAGTTTGCAAACATCTGATATCGAAACTTAAGTGAGAATTTTGGTATGTGGCTTACACAGCTAGGTGTTTCATAACTATACAGAGATATTTTAGCAACACATTCATTGCTATTATTTGGTCTGCTGCATATCTGATGTGAAAGTGTTTGGAATATATTTTGGTTTTTACGTCTCTTATTTAACATTACTAGTTAATAACTGATCATAATGTATGTTTACACACATTCACACACACAGGCCTTTTCTCCTTCCTTTCAAGAGAACACATGAAAGGGTAACAGACAAAGATCTTACTAAGTCCTTCGAGGATGCTTCAGGGGTAGCTTCTGCTGCATTTTGTGCAGTATTCTGTCAAGGTGATTTCTATGGTAACTTCTATTTGCATTCTTTCAAATGATGGTAAATTCTGACACATTCCATTAAATATTGATGGCAGTGTTTCATCCGCTGTAAACCCACATGGGAATATTTAATTTTATCTACTGTCTGAGACTATTCTCTTGTGGTATCAAGCAGCAAGCTTTTTACAGTTAAAATGTTAATTAGATTTTTATAACCATTTTTATCGTTCTGCTCTTCATCTAGATTGCTCCAAACATGTTTATTTACAATTCTAAAATGCTTCCATTAATATTCTACATCTTCTTACTCAGAGAATAGCTTAATAGTAAACCTCAAAAATGTACTTACAGGCTTGTGAAACACCTACGGAATTGCAATGCTAAAAAATATTTTGGCTGAAGGCCAAGTGATTTGTAAGATCAGCTTTTAAGGAAGAGAGACAAGCCTGAAAGAGTAAGTGACACAATTAGTTTCAAAATTGCATAGATTTCTGAAATGTAAAACAGTACTGAAACAGTTTACATAAAGGGTTTTTCATTTGGTGATGCGGGGTGAGGTAAAGAAAGCTAAGAAAAATGGGGTGTAGTTAGGACAGTTTCATCTTAATGAGTGGACATGAAATATCTCTGAAGAATTAAAAAAAGTCCTTTGGAAAAATAACCTTCCATCACACTTAGGATTATGTGTTCATTTTATATAAAAACCCGGTTGAGGCTCTGGCTGGTAACTGTTTTCTCATGAAGAAATTAGCAAACGTGGATTTGTGGCAGAGACTAGAGGTCTGAATGACTACTGGTTTATGATTTGCATCACTGCTTACACATTTGAATAGTAAATACACACTGGATTTAAAGCACCACTAAGTAAAGAGGACACCACTGATGCTTGCTAGCATGTAGCTGAACAAAGTGCCAACATCTGAGCAAGTGGTAACAACACAAGTTTAAATTGTAATGTCCTTTTCTTATTTGATCTGCTGGCCTGCAGGTGGAAAATGCTGCACATTAATGTGAAATTTCTGACCTGTTTTGCACTTCTGGGTAGGTTTTGTGCAACGATGCAATTACAAGAGGTACTTTCAGTAAATAATACTAATATCAAGGTTTTCTGGGTTCCATTAAGGTTTGGAAGTAAGAAATCATTGTGCTGAGACAGAAAATTGAAAATATTTGATACTAAGATAACTTTGTGAAGAGAAGCAACACTATACATGTTTCTAAGCTGTGAAATTGCAATTCTTTTGAACTGTTTAATTCTTGCATATCCAACCCTCAGATCATCACAGATCATTATAGATGCACAGCTAGTGGAAATTAATCTGTTTGTAAATCTCATACCACACAATGGAATGCGGAGATCATATAATGTTGTCTTTAAGACCTATTGCATTAAGAGCCAAGAATTCTCAAGCTCAAACTAATCAGCTTAAGCCATGGTATGTCCCTCTTTTATTTATTTATTTATTTATTTCTTTTTCCCAAGAGCTTCTCCTTAAAGAGATCAACTGGGAATCTGTTGAAAAATCAATGGTATGATATTACAGCCTTATACTACACATTTATATAAGTTCTTGAATAGTGTGAAATGCTGTAACCTGTTCTCTCTGGAGTCTTGAGGCTACTTTCAGTGCTCTTTAAATGAAAATAATCTAACTGTAGCTGTTGCATTAGACGTGCTGTATTCAAAGGCTGTGCAAACTGATTACCATCTGAAACATTAGGAACAGTACTAGGAAGGGCAGACTAAATGCCTACCAAGAAGAGGGTCTGTCAACCAGTTGCTCTGTAATGGAGCTGACACCACCCTAAATGCCATCTTAATTACTTGCAGGGCTATGGTTTTCACCAGTCACTCATTCAGGGGTCAGACCAGTTCCATGAGGTAGTTACATAGTCTGCTTTCTTGCAGGATTAAAAGGAGAGTGAGGAAAAAGGAGAGGGGAAAGGGACAGATAACACTGCAAATAATGCAAATGGCCCTCCCACTCACCATGCCCTGTGAAGCACAGAGCCAAGTGCCTAACCTGGTGGCTTATTGTCTTTGGGTCAGTGACAGCTACTCAGATGTTTACAACACAGACAGAGCAAGAGTGCCTGGCTTCATCTTCCAAGACAGATTAGGGATAATATAATGGAAAAGTGGGGAGGTAAACTGGGTGGTAGTAGGGTGGGGGAAGTGAGGTAGGGGAAGGAAAGGTGGGAAATCTAAAGAAGGAGAGACACAATACGAAGGAAGAGACAAAATGTTGATATAGGTGTGAGTGGGCAAAGTTGAATAATACAAAACAGCTCACAAGTTTCCAGAGTGAGTTCAGTTTAGGCACTGTTAAGTGCTACAACAAGGCACAGAACCAGATCTCATAAATCCTGTGGACAGAAGCCAGTCAAATGCTATGGCCACATGGTCCTGTAATCATGAGGAAGGTTAATGTAGAAAATGTTTTGAATTATGCTCCATATTCTGTGAGGGTTATTGCTTTAGGAAGAACACCAAACTGAAGATAAATGCATTCTATACAGAGTTCAAGCAAATAACTTGTGCACTGCAGAGCATAGCAGAGGGTGCCCAAGCTCTGAGCAGGAACAAGCATGGTGCAGCAGAACCAGGGCTGTGTTCAATGCCTGGAAGATGAAGGAGCACAAGGGGAGTCTACTTGAGTCCACCTAGCTCTGATGTGCTACACTGACCCAGAGTAATATCACCTTCCTCAGCAGTCATGAGTTTGTGCTTTGTCACGGAGTTGACTCAGGGCTTGTGACCTTAGGCCCAGCGCTGAAGACTATAAATATGACTCTGAACACAGAGCAAATCATATTTGGACAGTGCTACACCTGAACCGATAAAATCTGATGGGTCTGAGCTGGATCTGTACGACTTAACTCTACCATGATGTCTTTCTCTTGCTGCTTATCAAGCAGCACCCATACACTGAGTGGTGATCACCAAGGCGGGCAAGATGTGCTGTTTGGCTAACCAGACAAAATGAGGGGCAGGTAAAGGTGCCTTGCAGATTATGTCCAGTTTTAAGGTCTTTTGTTAGTCATTCCTCATGTAGCTTACTGAAAACTGACGTATACTGAACAACCAGTTTTGTCATGGATAAATTACACCATCTTAGCACCAGGCCCTAACCTTCTGAAGACATTAACAAAATACTGGTAATTCCAATACAGACAGAATTTACATATTATCTTTTCAAAACAAGAGGAAAATTGTTTAAATTTTATACTCCCACAAATCTGAAGGGATTTGGCACATTATGGTTCAAAACTTTAATGAACGTAAAGAAATTGTGATTTTATATGTGTTTGTTTTGTAATTGAGACATGAAATTTAGCATCTCTCTGAAATCATGTCCTGATGGCAGTCATAAACAACAACTGTATAATGGGATTTTGAAAAAAATTGCAATGAACTTAGAGTAAAAAATTACCATGTATTTAATCTAAAAAGTTTAGAAGCTGTATTTTTCTAGCATATACTTCTAGAGTTATTTAAACCATCACTGTTTCAATTACCTCTATCATAAGTGTCCTTTTAATTTATGAGTGTAACTCTATAGGGTGGGGACCATTTTTTTTCCCCTATGAACTAAGGAAAATAACCCTAACAGTGGTCTAGGCAGCTACAAAACAGTGGAGCATTGTTGGGCTGAATCACTGCAAAAGTGATGTAGCTCTGGCCCTCATAATAAGTTTTCTGGGGTGTAAATGAACGAACGTATGCTGTACTGGTTGTATCAAATACAGAATTGGAGTGTGTACCAGACTGCAAGCTGGTGTGACAATTCCATCTGCTCCGGGTTTACTTCCTAAAGCCACATAAGGACAAGACCAAGAACACATATTAGATCATTTTCACAGAAAAAAAATCTGAATATGTGAGCCAGAGGAAAGATACAGAAAATTCAACCATATTTCTAGAAGAAAAACAGGACTTCAGGGTTTCTCTGTTCAGATGTAGCCCAGGATTTGGCACTGAAATTAACCACATTTATGCATGCATGCACTTGTATGCACATAGTGAATAGGTTCCCCTAACATACACATACCAGTATACAAATTATTGTTGCTTGTCTATCTGGTCATGGCACCTATCTCTTTGCATACACATGCTCTTTGATTCTCTTCCTCTGAAACACTACAGTGATTCCAAGGCCTGACCCACCACCATCTTTCTCACTGCCTTGTATTCCTGTCACTTTGAGGACCTTCCTTTCCTGGACCAAGCTGCTGCATTCATTTTAAAGACCTGGTTTCTGTTATGTTCATATCACAGCAAAATACACACTTAATTCAATTCTATAGACATAAGTGCTAAGTGAATTTCAGACACTATAAGGTCTCTGAGACACCCCCCTGAGACTGCTATCTACAGCATGCAATTAAGGAAGACTTGCATTGCCCTGGCTGGAGGCTAGGCAGAATCCTCTGTAACGCCTAAAATTATTATTGGCAGCTAGGTTGTAGTGAACCTTATTCAGGATGTCTGTCTTGGTGAAGTCCTTCCTGAAGTCCTTTCTAATACCAGCCAAGAGGCAAGCTTTTCCTTGGGCAAAACTGTTCACAAAATATGTGAACAGTGGGCTTTTCTGCTTTTTTGGAGGATTTGTCAGGGTAATGAGATCCCAAGGAGAGGTCATTAGACACCACTTTGTTCACCTGAACAAAATGCCTTGCACTGTGATAAGAACAAAGACAGATTAGAAGACAATGGGACAAAGGAGGTTGAGGGCTGGGATCTGTGCTAAATATCAGTATGTTCCTGGTGGAACTGGAAAAAGTTGACCAGTTTCCCTATCGTCTTCATGAGTGATAATTGATTCATTTATTTAACATCAAGAGCGCAGCTGGATAAGAACTAATTTAGTCTTCCAAATACTTTGAAGGGTCAGACCCTCTGTTGGGATGAAGAAGAGGGAAAGAGAGTGAAGAAACAGACACAGCAGCAGGAGGTAGGGACGGATCTTCCCAAAGCAGAACCGTCACCAACAGAACAGACATTTTCACCTTTAACAGGAGTTCTGGACTGGAGGCAGACATTTGTTAATGCCTCTTTGTTGTCCCAAAAGCAAAACCAAATGTTTGTACAGCTTTGCTCCAGCTGAGGGGCTGAAAGCCTCATGTAGAGAAGATAATGAATTTCTTAGCTTCACTTTCTCTCTCCCTTAACCCACAATTGATTATAGCTTGTACTTAGAAGGCAAAATTAACAGCTCTGCTCCCCATCAGCAGCTCCTGAGACTAATAAGGAAGGGCAAGAGCTCTGTAATACCAATTTACTACTTCTCTGTACAGATCTCACTGACAAGGGGGATGTTAGCTCCCATGAGGATGGACATCCTGAGCTACAAAGGGAAATTTCATACATGCCTCTGAAGCGTTGTCAGGCTGAATTACAATCAGTAACTGCTCCAATATCACTGGGTGTCCAGACATAAACTCTGTGGTATTTTATTGGCCTCTTAAGCCATCCATTACCTACAAGTACTTTTCAATACCACTGAAATACGATCATGTTTCTAGGTTGTCATTCTAGTATCTTCTAGAAATGGCGGCCTTTCCTTTTCCCTTTCCCGTCTTTCCCTTTCTTCTCTTCTTTCTTCCCTCCCTCCCTCTTTTCTTTCTTCTTCCTTTTTCTTTTCTTTATCGCACTCTTCCTCTCTCTTCCCTTATCCCTTTCTCCCTCTCCCCCACTCTCTCTCCTCCCTTATCTTTTTCCCTTTCTTTCCCTGCCTTCCATGATCTTTCTCTCTCCATCCCTCCTTTCCTTTTCTTTCACTTTTTCCCTCTCATTCTCTTTAGCTAATGATTTGTGAGCTTTTCAGATGCAGTCCCATGGCATTCCGAACAGTAGATTGTAGTCTATTATATAACTTTCATGCTATTACCATTAGAAATACGTTACGCATGTGACTATACTTGCCTCCTAAAATGTCTCATCTCCTAAGATGCGGTATTTAGAAATCTCATCCCCAGGTAGATTGTCTGCCCCTGAAAACAGTATCAACATAACAAGGAGATAAATGGCAGAAAAAAATTAAAAGCTAAGAAGATTTTAAAGCAGATCCTGTTCTGCTGTTTATAAATTAAATTTGTCAAACTTCAGATTTGCATTTTTCCCTTTGTGTGAACCAAAAAACCACTGAAATGTAGTTATAAAATCCTAAAAATTATCCCACAGAAGAACTAATATTTTAAGTTTAAGATGAGTAGTTGAGACTGAGATTCAGTATTTTGGCAGCACAAACAGTGTTGACTTTATAGGTTAGATGAAAGGAAAGTGTGTTTATTAACATGGGCAGACAACAGAACTTCTTTTTCAAATATTTAATTTTTACCACTTGGAAATCAGGCTAATGAACTGTAGTAACACAAAGAGGATTGCCTAGAAATTAAAAAAAAACACAAAACCATCTTAAGCAGAAATGTGGATAATATTGTTAAAGCAATTTTAAGCAAATTTCAAACAATTTTAACTTAAGGCTCTCAGTAAAAAACATTACATGAACTTCAAGTGCCCTTTTTTGTGTAATTGCTAGAGAGATGAAGGTTCAATGTACACCCAAGCCTGGTCAAAACTTCTAAAAGTCTTGGATAAGAGTGCAGCATTTTCAATATAAAATGTGTAGCAATATAGTGAGTTGGAGCCCTCAAAATAAAGAGGTTGTCTAATTAGTGAGCAATCTGTTTAGTCCTTCCCTTCCCCCTTTAAAGGAAGGATTATGTGTAAGCGCAGAACTCCTCAATTATCTCAGTGGAGAGCAGATGTGCTGTTCCCTGCTTTTGGTGTTGTATATATGTACCTCTTGGCTAAATAAATGAGGGTGTACTTAAAAATCATTGGAGAAAACAGAAAAGCTCCACTTACTTAAATATCCTGTAAAAGTGCCTTTCTGTTGAGGGGATGAGGCTGTTATGATTTAGTCTCCTGCAGAAACATTTGTATAGAAAGAAAGCTGCTAAGATATAATTTTGAGATCTCCTGAGTTGCAAGGACTGTTATTTCACTATCTTTTGGGTTCAAAGGATGAAAAAAAGAGAAGAAGCTTTTGTCTCTATATCTTGCTCTCTATCCCAAGCTAGATAGTCTACAGCACTTGGGGGTATATTTGTTTCTGTTACAAACTGAAGAACCTTATACACAGAACGCAAACTGCTTGGAAGATGGCGTGTTAACTGTTACTTGAGGATGCAATAAAGGATGAAAGCCCGGAAAACAGACAACGTTTAGACATCCCTAACCCCATACATGAAAATATCTCTCTTTTTTTCCTATTTTGGGGACCGAATACCTGAGATCTCAGGAGGTGATGAGGTCTACCAGGAACAAAAAGTTCTAAAAGGACACTCAGTGGCTCAGCCGGCGAGGAGCAGGGCAGCGGTGGTCAGTTCTGCAGCCCAGTGCTAGATGAAGGCGGACAGGGGCTTCCTAGTGCCAGGAGAACCCGAGCAGGAACGGGGAGACCAGACAGAAGTCGGCAGCTCTCGCTTGGGCCACGTTGAGAGGGTCATGCAGCCAGAGCGTCTACCGGGGCAACCGCGGGAGATTTAAAGGTGGCATCACCGGAAGAGGCGCTCCGTCGGCGAGGAGTGGGGCAGTGGCCTGCTGGCTGTTAGCCCGCAGAGCTCCCTCGGAAACACGTCGCCGTTCAGGCCATGGGCTGTAGGGAGTGCCAGACCCTTGCGCGGGCAGCAAGCGGCAGCCAGGAGGACTGCTGCGTTCGCTGTGACCAGGGAGATGATCTGCTCGGCCTGGTGGCTGAACTACGTAAAGAAGGTGAAAGGCTGAGGAGAGTGAGGGAGGTGGAGCAGGAGATAGGTCGGGGGAGCCAGGCTCTGCCCACCTTGAAAGCAGAATGGGAGCACCCGCCAAAGAGCACCCAGCATCAAAGGGCCTCAGTGTCCTGCTTCTGTCAGGCTGTAGACAGAAGCCCAAATGATGAGAATGAGTGGAAGCTAGTCCATGGTAGGGACAGCAGGTGAAATTCCGTCTTGCCCATCTGTCATGGTCCACTCAGTGGATGCGCAATGGTTCATTTGCCGTGATCTTGAAGTGTAAAATTAAGGTGACCACGCCAAGGGGGTTTGCTTCAATCAAACAGTGAAACTTTAATGGTTTGCCCATAAAGCAGCGTGCAATAGGTAAAGAGAGTGAAAGGAAAGTGAAGAGAGGAAAGGACCACTGTGGGTCCAAGGCATCCCTATGGTCCTGGATCCAGGCAGTGTCCTGCTGGTCCTAATGATCATTGTGATCCTTGGTGGGGAAGCCTCGAAAGTTCAGTTTCTAAGGAGCCATCTTTTATGCTGAGCAACACACCTTGCTCCTCCTNAGCAACACACCTTGCTCCTCCTCTGTGTCGGGTATCTCCACTTTTCCTGAGCGAGGATAACACTC